>CM021106.1:181524536-181700634 GCA_007115665.2 Sequoiadendron giganteum | reverse complement strand
AAAATCATGGAGCGTCGCAATTTCAACGAACGTCGGGCATAGATTTTTTAAAATTTGAAAATTTCACATTAAATACACAGGTACCTGATGATACATCTAATTATACATCTTTCATCAGAAAGTTTCATTGTATTTTGCAGTCAAATGAGTTAGTGAGTTCCTCAATTCTCTAGAATTAGGCACATAAATTCTCAGTTTAAATCTTAATAATCCACTTGATTCAAGGTGATATCCTTCATACCTTCGATCTTGTGGGTTATTCGAGAGTACTAACTTGACTTATTCATAGAACTCATCACCCTTGGATTCTTTGAATACTTGACTCTCAAAGTCAGTTTGGATCGATACCATCGAGGAAATATACCTCTTACGACTTTAGAGCATTAGCAACCTAATTCTCCTTCCCTTTGATATAACTAATGTTGAAATAATAATCAAGTATCAATTCTAACCACCTTCTTTTCCTTGCATTGAGATTAGGTTGGGTAAACAAATACTTGATACCATGGTGATTGGTCTTGAGCTCAAAGGGTTTTCCCAATAGATAGTGTCTCCACATCTGTAATGCATGAACTACTATTGTTAACTCTAAATCATGCGATGCATAGTTTTGTTCATAGGGCTTTAGATTCCTTGACTCATAAGCTATGAATCACCCCTCTTTCATTAATACTCCACCTAATCCTTCTCTCGATGCATTAGTAATAACAATTAAGCTACCTTATAGATCTGGTACCTTCAGTATCAGATCCGTGGTCAACTTCTCTTTGAGTAGATCAAATGCCACTCAAACTTCTTACCTTTCCTTTGCAAAGAAGTGATGGGAGAATCTATCCTTGAAATTTCTCCAACAAACTTATGATAGTATCCAGCCAAACCCATAAAAATTCTAACTTTTGGTACATTCTTGGGCATTGACCATTCTAGCACCACTTTTATCTTTGTAGGATCAACTACAATCCCATGAGCCAAAATTACATGACCCAAATATTGTACCTCTTTTTGGAAGAAGGTACACTTTGAGATTTTCCCATACAACTTATGTTCTCTCAATCATTCAAGCACAATCTCTAGATGCTTGTGATGTTCTTCTTCATTCTTGGAGTAGATTAAGCTATTGTCCAAGAAAACCAACACAAACCTATCCAGGCAGTCTCTAAGTAAATTGTTCATTAGGTTCATGAATTTTTTTGGTGCATTTGTGATTCCAAAGGGTAGGACTATGAACTCATAGTGTTTGTATCTAGTTCTGAAAGAAATCTTGAAAATATCTTTGTCCTTGATTCTTAGTTGATGATATCCAAAATGTAGATCAATATTTGAAAACATAGCCGCTCCCCACATTTGATCAAAGAGATCATCAATATGTGGCAATAGATACTTATTCTTACCATTTCTTTGTTAAGAAAATGATATTCAATATGCAGGTGTAGTGTATCATCCTTCTTTACAAAGATCATTTGTGCTCCCTAGGGTGAAACACTAGGTCTTATTAATTCTTTAGACAAAAATTCTTCTAATTGTGCCTTCAACTCCATCAAATCTATTTGTTGAACATCTAGAATACTGAGAGGGGGGTGAATCAGTATTCCATAAAACCATTCACTTAAAATCCATCTAAATAATATCATAGATCTGACTAAATCAACAAGAGAAAACACGAAATCAAGACAATGCATCAACACACATGAGCACCAATATTTTTACATGGAAAACCAAAACTGGGAAAAACCATGGTGAGGATTAGCTCACAATATAATATATCGAGATATAGAATATTACAATGGATCACTACTAGGACTCATTATCCTTAAAGGGCTCACAACTTGAGTGCAGAATGATATGGCTCACTTCCAAGATACAAAATGGTATGGCTCACTACCAAAAGTATGAACTGATAAAGAATGCACCTTCCTTGTGCTAGAGTTTAGTTTCAGTGAAGCACAATACATAAATAACACATGTATCTACTCATCTTATGCAATTTCACACATATACACTCTCTCTTCTCTATCTTCATGTATCTCTCACACTCTCACCCATGTTCTTCCAAAAGAAATCTTATATATATACATACATATCCATGCTCACTAATTAGGTCGGCCTAATTAGAGAAACCTTATTTCAAATAAAAAATTAACTCTATCAGAATTGTCCTCAAAACACATTCATCTTCACACATAAATAGTCGGTGGACCTAAGATAGATCCCATTATTATTTGTAGCACATTTCAATATTAATATATAATTAGTTCGGCCAGAGTTAGAACAAAACTCCAAACATATATATAATCCATCGAACATGTAACACAAAAACTTATTAAATTATCCTTTAGACAACATCGAACTACTTATCTTCAACACCGCATAGTATGATAATCAACTATGAGAAAATGTGGAGTCTCACACATTAGTGTACTCATTTAGACTACATATCAAAATACTATCATTCATATCTTCCAAATACCTTCACATTTTATTATGAATCTCCAATGTAGAATGCATATTGTAGGCTCAAACCTATGTACATAGTCCTATAATGATATCTTTTTTTGAGGTAGAATTTGGACCAAAAAGATTTCATACAAAGCCAGTGTATAAGTATGACACTATCTCCCAAACTACTGGTAACTGTACCTTTTGAACCATACAACCTAGTTAGTTGAAACCTTTTTAGTGAATGCAATAGATGTCAAGATAGAATATATTATCAGCTTTTGAGTAGATCTTACAAAATAAGATAATCTAGATCAAAAAATGGGTCAATAGACTTCCATTATCAGAGCAGCTGAATAGTGACAAACATTAAAATTCCATTGTGGAAATTATCCAAATTCCACTGTATGTTGACATCAATGACAACCATTTAATTTCCAAAAATGTCTTCACTCTTCATTCCATCTTGACCATTGATTGATCAAATCAATATCAACCCTGAACTATTCATTTTCTCTCCTATAAATACATCACCATTTGGAGAGAAATGGAGTGACTTCCATCAAAGAAAAGTTATGTTGTCCATTTTAATACTATCTTTATCCATACTTTCACTATTATCAAGCTTTTTCATCTTTTCCATCCACGCATAGCACAGTTTCATCAATTTTAGCTTAAGCTTTCATCAATGGAGTTTGATTAGATGCTTGTATTATCCAAGGGATTGGGAAAGGGTCATCATTCCACATCAATATGACACAAATTCCCCAATGCGATAAGGTTTTGAGTTCTAGATTAGGTTTATTTTAAGCTTTCGTGTTTATTTCATGCTTAGTTTAATGGTTTCTTAGATTTTGAAGCTTTCAAACATCTCATTGGGATTGTATCTTAGGTGGTTAAATAATGCTTAAATTCATTAGGATATGGTGTATTTAACCTATACAATGATTACAATCATAGTTTCTAAGATTAAGAACAAATGATGCAAAGAAACCCTACTCAAAAGTGCTAGAATAGGATCCCTAAATGAACATACACAATGATGAAGACCTAGTTTAGGAGATCTCAAATCACCTTAATAAGTCACAAATTTGATTATACTTTCCTTATGTTGAAAGTAGAGAGATAATAGAAGATGGAATCAATTAGGAAAAAAATCATTAGGCTTGGTTGAATGTCTTGTGTATCTCCCAAAACCTAGAATCCATCATGATCCTCTATAGGCAACTATCATCAATCCTTGGCAATGCTTGATATTGGTATCAAAAGGAGCTTGAAGACCTGAAAAAACAACTCAAATGCTGCTCCAAGACTTCACTTTTTAATGATTGATCTCATGTAAATCTTTTTCCCACTTCTTGTCTACTGTAAAATGAATGTGAGACTTAGTTTTATAGGTTTCCTATCTAATTTTCCAATTATCAAATCTCAGAAGTCAACATGTGAAATTTGAATTTGGGAGATTGAAATCACCAAAAACATATCCAAATTCAAGTTCAAGGAACTTAATGAGGACCCATTCACCCATAGGTGAATGGGTCCTAACCTAAAACTTCAGAACTCCTTAAATGCCAGGGCATTAATTTAATCCATATAATTTATTCAATGCAGGTTGCGGTGTAGAGAATTAAATAAATTTAAGTAAAATAGGCCTTAGGATACATGATTAAGGGGTGTTAGTGGCCTATTAATAGGATTTTTTAAATACATTAATGATAAGGTCACCAAAATAGGTCCAAATAAGTGTGATTGTACTTTCTCCTAGAAAGGGGGTACAATTTTCTACACTATAGTGTTTAATTGAAAAAATATAATGATTAATTGAGTTATCTAATAGTCTAAGACCTAGTTATAAGGAACCTTGGGGTTGTCATTTTCCATTTAGAAACTTGATTTCATTATAATAGAGGTGAGATTCTCCAATAATTCATTTGAGTTGGTAAATTTTTCAAAACACCCATCAACAATAAATAGATTTTTTATTGATACCAAGGTAAATAAATTAAAAAATGTAAGAATTATAGAGTATTTGGAAAAGATGTTACATGGGAAGTAGTAAGAGATTTGCAATTATCCACACAAATTTTGATGGGATTTAGAGTGATTATAGGACAAATCATAAGCATTGTTTGCTGGATTTGAATCAACCTAGGGATTGTTTACTTATGATGTCAAAGCATCACCTTTGATGATTTTAGCAAGCCCCACCCAACTATTAGGATTATCTGAGCCCTTCATACCTTTTGATTTATCTATACCACTATTTGAGAGAAGGTTTGTTGCTATATTAGCCTCTCTATACACATAGGATAATTTATAGTTCACTATTAAGTCCAACAAGGCATTTATATTCTTTACCCATATTTTCATTTTCTAGCTCAGAGCATTTTTTATTTATAACACTTCTATAATGATTTTCAAGTCTCCTATGTCAATATTGTGCCATGATTTGTCGATTCAAAATTTGAGGCCTTCATATATTGATGCACATTCTGCTTCATTATCATACCATTTTGAAGATTAATGGATGTGGATCATACTATATTGCCTTTATCATTTCTGATCACATAGCCTACACCCAATAAACTAGGGTTTCCCCTTGAGACCCTGTTGAAATTAACTTTTAACCTAAATTTTAGAGGGAGATCCCATTTGGACTTGCCGCAAGATAACTTATTTTTGAGGAGGTACCCTTTAGGAGGATTTAGCAATGGTTAGCTTTTTTATCATCTTCTAATCCTAGGCTGAGATTTTATATTTTCTCTTCTTTAGTTTCCCATTTAGATGTTCAATTATACCTGTTTCTATTTTATAGAGTATCCCATCAATGTGTGTTGACTTTTCTTTAAAGATTCTTACATTTATTTCTTTCCAAAGTTGTCAAATGATCATGGTAGGTGTTTCTCTCATTAAACCTTCTATTACCGAGCCTTTATACAAGTGGGGCCAAGATTCAAAAAAATCCTTTATATTATTTGATAAGGGCCCTTGTCATTCAAGTTTGGTACAAAATTTTCACCAACATTTCTTAGCCACTTCACATTGTGAAAACAAGTGGTGGCTAGTTTCATCACTCTTGTGGCATAGTACACACCAATGAGGTCCCAAGATCTTGATATGATTTAGTCTTTCCCTTGTCAATATGCATTCATGGAGATCTTCCAAGAAAAATCTCCTACCTTTGGTAGGACTTTATTTCCCTAGTAGAGATGTTTTTATCTAGGTTGATAGGCTATTTTATTTTCTAATCACTTTATACCCAATCTTGGTTGAATATTCATAAAAAAATTCTACACACCACATTATGAATCTTCCCCATCCAAAATGAGAGCATGCATGTTTTCAAATTTTTTTAGAATTGTAACCTTTTGTTGACCAACTAAGACCTCAAAGTTTTTCCATGCACATTCCCATTTTCCTTTCACCCTCCATATGTCTAAATAATCCCTCAGTTTCTCCCCATAAGGAATACTAGTAATACAAATTGCCTCTTCCATATCTAGTTATTGTTTAAGGGGGGAATAAGTGTTCCACAATTCATGGCAGAAGGAGGCTTTCCTTCCATCCTTTATTATCCATGATAAATTCTTGGTTATGACCACCCTGCAACTCAATATGAAATTCCATATTGTGGAACCATTTTGTGGATTTTCTATAGTCAGAATTATTTTAGGTTCAAGGGAGTCTATATACTTCACTTTTAGAAGCTTGCACCAATGAGTATCAAGATTTTTAAATATTCTCCATGTGAATTTAGCCCCCAATTCTTTTTTGTGTGCTCGTAAATAATTGAAATCTACACCACCTTGATCCTTGGTACATTTGACCAACTCTCATGCTAGCAACAAGATCCTCTTTTTCTCATGAACACCATCCCATAAAATTTTTCTTTGGATACCTGTTAAGCGCTTTACTACTTTATTTGGAACTTCTATGCAAGATAGCAAGTAGATATGAATTACAACCACCACAACTTCAACATGGTCAATATTCCCACCAATTTTAACCATCACCCTTTCCAACAATCTATTCTCATGCTACATTTGTTAATGATGTCTTCCCAAATATTGAATTCGATAGAGCCCCCGAACAATGGGATACCCAAATTTTTTTTGGGAGTAGATCAATTCTATTTTCAAAAGTATTTGTAATTTTGTGTTGCACACCTTTTCTTGTATTGAAAAATATATATTTGATTTCTCTACATTAAATTTTTTACCTACTTCTAGGCTAAATTTTTAGAACATAATGATACATTGAGAGGGGGGTGAATTAGTATATCCCACAATTTATCTAATTCTATTTTATCAACCAAAACTTCCTACTATTTTAAATAGATAGAGAATCAATTGCAATTTGAGAGCACAAGAACACAACCATGACACCAGATTTATGTGGAAAACCATATAAGGGAAAAACCATGGTAAGTAAGCTTCTTGGAGCTACTATCCAAATCTAGCCTCACAAATAAAAACAAGATTTACAACAAGTTTTATGGGATGCAACCCAAAGGAAGATACAACTCCCTAAATTATAGTTTTAGGAATTCAACCAAAGGAAGTATACAACTCCCTACAAATTACAACACTTATAGAAGAATTCTACAACCTTAGTACAACACTTGAAAAAATCCACTAATAAATCAACACCACAACACTTATGCTCAACAACCTCTACTACCTTGAGCTCAATGACTTCAACACACTTCCTCACACATATACTAATGCCTTCGGCTCACTTCCTTCAACAAACCTCATATACTTCTTCACATTACACTCTCACTCACATTTTGCAGCAAACTTGATCTTCCATTTATATCGTCTGCAAGCTTAAAGTAAATTCTCCTTGTCGACCAAGATGAAGCATGAAAACATGAAATGTGCAATGACCATAACAAGTCAGCTCCAAAACATCTATGGGAAGAGATAATCAAATTTGTTCCAAGATAAGAGATAATAAGGACCTACTTTAATTTAGCACACATTTCCATACTGGCACACACAATGAAAAATTGATGCAAACAACTCAATATACCAAGTCAGCCCAGTAAACACTTAACCTTCCATGCATTAAATCTAGACCACAAATGATACCAAAGAGACTAGATAACAATATACAAATCACTTTACAAGCATTAAATGATATTAAAAAAAATGATCATACACCCCTTTTACATCTTCACACTTCATTATGCTAACACAAGAAAACAAATATTGAACCCAACATCTCTCGTGAACCCAAAAAACACACACTTGAGATAAGACATTAAAAAAAAGATCTTCGATACACCTCAACACCTAAAAATTGATATGAGAAAACATTTAGGCAATTTGAACTCATCCTCCAAACCGCAAGACCACAAAAGAAACTACATAGAAATACAGAGCATTACTTTGAACCTTCCTGACTACAATCAACACAATCTTCATTCTACTAGTCCTAGAAACCTTTGTGGTAACTTATATGTTCCAAAATTAGGAACATACATCCTTCACATTTTAGTTTGTCTAAATTCCAAACTACAAGGCCATATCATCAAATACGGAGGAACACATAGCATTCTCTCAAGCTTCTTGAGTACAACTTCTTGAGCTACTAACTACATGAAAATATTTCATAATTTCTTTCATATGTTATGCAATGTTTTACATTAAAGGATAGAGAATACGATTACAACACTCTTCATCAATATGAAGAAACCACAACTTCTTCATATCAACATTCACCTATTCACGAGTATTAGGAGATGTAGTGCAATTATGTACAACTTTCTCATGATATTCATCATCTTGTCCAACACTTCAAAAATCTTCTGATCATTACACTGATTACATCACATGCAACCTTCTAGAATAACACTCTTTTGACATCAATGATAACATATGCAATAATATCCCCTTTCGCATTGATGGAAACACTGACCAAACATACAATTTCTCCCCCATTGACATCAAGGGAAAAGGGATAATGGTATTCAATTATACCTACAACAACATACAAGCTCCCAATATCTATGCAAACCCTATCATCCTTCTACTTGCTCCTCCTGAGAGGTAGCTCTCATCAATCTAGGGATAAAATAATGTCTTTAATTGCTCCCTCTGAAAAAATGCACCGTTTATGCATCTAGTTATAATGAGGGGTGTAAGTGTGAATAAGTAAACAAAGAATAAAACACTTCTTAATGAAAAATTGTATCAAAGATTAAACAAATAATCTACTAAAAGCATCTCATTGTCTCCTATATTCAAAGATTTATTAAGCTATTGTGCTCTTAGATTTAAATAACACTATAATTGTTAAAATGGCAATCTAAAGAATGGAATGATGTGAAGCTAAAATGATAATACTAAATGATAAAAGAACTACTGTAACATGAATTGACATAAAAACTGATGGATGAAGCTACAGGAGGCAGCCATGATATGATTCTAAAATGTTGGATGCTTGAATTGCTTGATGCTTGATGCTTCATGCTTGAATTCCTACAGAGTAAGAGTGCATAAGCTTGATAATCTGGATCCTTTTCTTGGTTGAATGAAGCTATATTTATAGATTTCCTCGTAGCATAAATGCATAGGGATAGAAAAGAGAGGCTTGGATTCAATCTGGAGGATTGAATGGTGAGATATGGATGAGATTGAGAAGATTTTGGGGATTGTCTCTACCCATGAAAACACCAGGCAAGAGAAGAGGAATGATTGATGGAAGAGGATTGAGAGATGAATTTGCAATTTGTCTCCAATCTATATCCAAAACTTCCTATGAAGTTTGAAGGCATTAATTTTGACATATTTTGACATAAATTAGACATAAGATATCTAATTTGATTTTGAGGAAATATAGAGGAATATTCTTTATGCCTTTATTTAAATATTTTTGATTTATTTAATTAGCCAAAGAGGGATAAATAATTTAATAGAACAAACTATAGAAGTTGTTTATTAAATTAAAATAGAAGAATATGGTAATTAATCAATAAAGTGTTTGAGCTTTATTTAATTAATCTAAGATTTGATGTGATGGAATAGAATAGGGAAAATGATAATTAAATCAAACAAAGTATTTAATTTTGTTTATTTAATTAAGATGAGATAATAGAAGAATTAGAAGAATTTTAAATGTGAATGTGGATGTGAACTATATAAATAAATGTTTCTATTTATTCAATAGTAGAGGATTTTATGATAATTAGTCAACTAAGTTGTATTTAATTAATTGGATTCTCCAGACCAATTTTAGGTGTATACATTTTTCCCCTCTTTGAAGTGATGTGTTTATGCATTGCTTCGAAGAAAATTTTGTTGCTACTGCCAGTATCGATGAAAAAATTTAGTATGCCCCAGACATGCCCCAGATATTGATTTTCAGATGCTTGATGATAATATGCCCCCTCGGGAGATAAATTAATGATTTTATGATTTTTTAGATTTTTTGGACAATTTAATGATTTTTATGATTTTTTCAAATGATTTGATGATGATATGACAAAGATTTGATGAAGAAATAATTTAGCTCCCAACATTGATGATACAAATTTAGCCCATGGATGAAATTTCAATTAATTTCATGAATAAAATTAATTAAAATAAAAGAAATCCCTCAAAAATCCCTTTTGAAAAATCTATATAAGGTCAAAAAGGTCATTTTCATCCTCATTTGTAATTTTAGACTTTCAACACCTAGTGAGAGAGACATTTGAGCCAACTAGAGCAAGATATCGATCCCCTACCACACTCACCGATTCGAGCATGTGCGATGTCACCAGTAGTCGGTCGCCTACGGACCTCCAGTACATACCCATATTCCACCTCGTAATTTGTGCATTCTCGATTTTCATGCCTTTTTTATGCATTTCCATTTTTTAGTAGTTTTAGCACATCAATGTCGTGCTTTAGCACTTTGCACTTTGGTGTAGTGCTTCTATTAACTATTGTAGTGCTTTGAGGAATTACCACTTTCATTAATTTCTCTAGCCCTTTCGTAGAAAAGTTTAGCGCTTTCATAAATGAGTGCTTCGATTGATTTATTTAGTGCTTTGATGCCTGATTGTAGCGCCTAGAAAGTTCTAGCACTTTGATTCAATAAGTTGGTGCATTGGTGGTCTGTTATAGTGCCTTGATTAAAGTAGCACTTTGATGGTCTGTTATAGCTCATCGAGTTGCTGAAATAGTGCTTCTCGTTATTTAGCACCCTAGATGCCTATTTTAGCACATTGAATTGTTGTAATAGCACTTTTGATTTTTAGCGCTTTCGATGCCTGTTTTAGTGCATCCATGTCAAATTTGCAGATTTTGACACAATTAACTTTGATTTCATCAATTTTGATCATGTCCATTCTTCAATTTGGTATGACTTGATTATTCAAATTCCTTAATGACTAATTTTGATGATTAATAAGACTTACTCTCATGATAGGCAAGAAATAATCCTATTTGTGATGATCCTCATGATAGGTGAGATTAGATGATGTTTGTGATGAGCCCCATGATAGGTGAGGTTAGTTGATGTTTGCTCATGAATTTTGATCAAAAATTCATACCAAAGTTTGATTGGATCTGATAGTAGATTGACTTGTGAATTTGACACAGTGTACTGATTTGTTAAACCTTTTTGATGATAGGATCCTCTGGATAACCTTCAGATGTGAGAGCAATTTCCATGGACTACTAATTTGATTCGTCATCTGACTCTTGATGAGATTCAGATCATAGCTTGATGTGGTCTGTCTAGTCTTCTTGATATGCCCTAGATTAGGATTAATCAGGGTCTCCTTACTACTTTGGCTGAGTGGTGGCACAATGATCATAACACCTTCCATGTACCCACTGATGAGATGACAGTCACACCAAAGGATGTGTGGCAAATATTGCGGATATTGTTTATCAGAGAGGTCGTAGTCTATGATTCACATGAGGCTAGTGGGAGAGATGCACTCTGCAGAGTTTTTCAAGATCAGCATATTGCAGGACCGATTGTTCGATGGTGGATGATGACCGATGCTTATGCTAGTCTACCAATAGTGCTAGCTAGATTCATTGGGGGCTTCCTTTGGCTTGATCATAGGTCAAAGGGATTCTTTGTGGGTTGGAGCCATATTCTTGAGAGCCTGGTCGTGCATGGGACTAGATATGCATGGGGATGTGTATGCTAGCCCACCTTTATCATGATTTACACTCAATGGTGTACTTGGGAGGACACAACCTATCAGCAGGGGTGACCTTACTATAGTTTTTGTCATGGGAGCATTTTTCCATTGCTCAACCACTTTTGGTACTTGACAGACCTGCAGGTAGACCATATGTTTTCCATTACAGAGGTCAACTTACCCAGTTTCGGATGGGTAAGTTAGAGCATTGGAGATGGGTGTTGGATGACTTGGAGAGTGTTGTTAGGTGGCCTTATCTGGATTTTGAGTAGTGGGAGGAGGATGATCGAGTGCTCGGATTTTTGTGTGATTCCATGTATCTGATTGGTAGGACTCCTTTTGTTTTAGAGAGATTTTTACTATGGTGGGTCTATAGGCAGTACGGTATTGTATAGTGTATGCCTCAGGGGGTTTCTCATTATGCCCAACGATGGAGTGATACAACAGATTGGGGGTTGTGCTTTTCTTATGAGACATTAGTGGAGGGATATTAGACTCTACAACCATCAGCTTGGGATATGTGTAGAGATATTGTAGAGGCACCCGTGACAACACCCGTGACAGAGGAGTATACCGCATATTTGGCTTTGAATCCATGTCCTTGGATCACCATTCCTAATGAGCCAACACCATTACCTATGGAGGAGGATGCTGCCGAGGATCCTTTTGTAGTCATTGAGGGTGAGGAGGATAGTGGATCTAACACTGACTTGAGCAGCAGTGAAGAGAGCAGCAGCGATGACAACAATAGTGATGATGGGGATGATGGTGGTGGAGGTGGCAAAGGGGTTGGGCCAGGCAGTGTTGGTCCATCTTCGAGTAGGCCTTGCAAGAGGCGGGCAGTGGATATGCCCTCCATGAATTATTAGAGATAGAGTACTAGTCTACAAGTTTAGGTATAGACTCTGTAGGGACAGTTAGTGTAGGCATAGGGTTTACTCATGCAGACGCAGACTCAGGCACAGGCTCATGCACAGGCATTGGGACAGGTTCAGGGATAGTTGGCAGTTGTTCAGACACAAGTTGGTACTTTGATAGCCAAGAGGAGTAGTGCCAGACAGATTGCCAAGAGGGAACAAGAGACTATTGAGACATTATAGAGGGTAGCTGATGGTACTTATGTTGCGGATTATATGAGGGAGGTTATGCGGGTTGGCCGAGAGGCAGAGTTTTACAGGGGTAAGTATCATGATGCAGTTCTTGCCGATCGCATAGTCAGTTATGCCCCTTTGAGATCTAGTAGGACACATACCCAGATAGTCAACGAGGGTGTGACATAGCCTTCATGGAGAGATCCTAGAGATCCTGGTCCATCTGAGGGTGGTGGTGGTTCTGGTCCTGTTATATCTGCACCTTCTGGTAGTAGTAGATCTTAGATTCCATTTGTGATTTTGAGATGTACACTTCGAGTCAGCTCATTTTTTATGATGTATCTTTTCCTATTTCAGACTTCATTGTATACTTTACTTTTAATGATATATATGACTATGTAGTTGATTTATATTGATCTATGATGTTTATCTATGATTCTATGATGGGTGCATGTTATATATCATGTGATGATTCTATGATGAATGCTTTTATTTTATGTGATGATTTAAATGCTTATGTATGAATATATGATGTATGGATGTATGATGTTCTAAATGATTATTTTTGCGATGAATGATATATGGATGGATGGTGAATGCATTTATTTTAATGTGATGAAATGAAAATGATGATGTTATGATGGATGTATTTATTTTAATGTGATGAAATAAAAATGATGATGTTGGGATGTATGATATATGGATGGATGGTGTAAATTGATCAAATGCATATGATAATAATGTAATGAATGATATGGTGCAATGAAAATGATGTATTTATTTATGATATGGTGTGGAAAATATGGTACAATAAATGCACAACTATTTGATGTTAAATTCATGAATGATGAGATGAAAAGAAAAGCTTTGCAATGATGAGATGATGCTCCTATATGTTTTTGATGATTTTTGGGTTATGTCAAGTATACTCAATCATATTGGTAGAAAAGATAATCATTAATTGGAATCCTTTATGTAACAAACACTCTGTAGATGTAGAATTTATTATGAATGTAGTCTAATTTTATTATGCAACTATATGCAAACCATTGTCATTTTAATAGTACTTTGTGCTTGGTATCATCATAGAGTTTTTTTTTTGGGATGTTGAAAGTGAGTACAAGTGTTAATGGTATATGTTAAACCAATGACGACCTGAGTACTACGTTCATGATTTTGATATTGCAAGAGAACACAAGCATCTAGGTATAATTGAACCGAGATGACCTGAGCATTTCTTGCATAAAATAGACAAAGATTAATCATTTTAGTGTGTTAATTCTGAATGTCATCGGTGATACATTTGCATAGCACATCCCCTGAAAATTCACACATTTATATGATTAACGTACAAACAAAAAACAATAAAAATATCATTCATCTTCCTTGTTTCTCTAGTTCAATACATCATCGAGTTGCTCCAAATAAATGATAATAAAAAATTATAATTTATCCATCTTTTACTTAGAGTGTTTCAATCATTATTCAGATTAGATCATCCATCCTGATTTTTATAATGTTTTCATGATTTTCCAAGATTTTGACCAAAGACCTATCCTAGGGGTCTCGGGGGCTGAACAAAGATTAGCCTTGCCTACGTTACACATGCAGAGACCACGTAGTTCGACTAACACAGACTTATGTTTTTGGGTTTTTTTTTTTTTCTAGATTGAATTTTTGACTTGTTTTTGGATTTTTTGATACGATACAGATGTTTGATGCCTTTCCAATGGTGATTGATGTTGCGCTTTGATCATTTTTTTTGTTTTCTTTTCATACTGTTGTTTTCCCATTTGGCGAAGCCGATTTTTTTCTGCCCCCATTGATATCCAGATGTTGCCCTCAAGCTAGAGTGAGACATGACCAAGTGAAATGATTTGATAAATGGATGCAATGATGGCAAGACTAATGATATGATATGAAATGGTAAGAACAACCAGACTAATGATCCTGATATGTATCAAAACTAATGGGAAAGCTGGCTTAGAATCACATACGACGCCTGTTTCTAGGTTTTCACCATATAATTTGATTACACTTTTGTTTTGTATTTTCCTTTTTTCTTTTTTTCTTTTTTTGAATTTTTTGTATATATATATTTTTGTATTTTTTGTTACCAAGACACCTGTTTGCTAGGTTTTCATCAAGGAAACCATTTTCCAGAAGTTTGACCCGTGCATTAGGAAATTCAGGCATACAACTTTTTGAGATGGATACTGTTGATAGGTTCATCAAATAAATCCCCCTCTGATGTGGATAGTTGATAGGCTCCTAATCCATACACTAATATGATGACAAAAGGACCTAGCTAGTTAGGTTCAAACATCCCTTTCTTTTCCCTATCTTGCTGATTTCTAGGGTTCTCTTTTAGAACTAAATCGCCAACCTGAAAGACTCTAGGTTTTACCCTATGATTGTAGCTCCTTGATATTCTCTGTTGGTAAGCTATTAGATGGTTGACAAATTATTAATGATGCTCATCCAAAAATTCTAGTTCTTGAAGTTTGGATACCCTATAGTCCTCATCTGTAATGATTCCTCTTAGTGATACATAGAGTGATGGAATCTCTACTTCAATGGGTAGTATGGCCTCTGATCCATATACCAGGGCATATGGTGTAGCTCCTATCGGTGTTCTGATACTAGTTCTATAGGCCCACAGTGTAGGATTAAGCTGAACATGCTAATCACGTCCAACATTATTAACCATTTTCTTGAGTATTTTTAGAATTGTTTTGTTAGAGGCCTCTACTTGGACATTTCCCCGAGGATAGTACGATGTTGAGAAATGATGTTGGATATGAAACTTCTCACATAATTAATGGACATCTTGGTTTTTGAATGGCCATCCATTATCAGTGATAATAGATTGAGGTATGCCATACGGAAAAATTATGTAATTCAATATAAATGATGAGATCTATTTTCTAGTGATAGTTGTAAGAGGAACTACTTCTATCCATTTTATAAAGTATTCTGTTGTTGTGATTATGAACTTGTGTCCATTGGATGAAGATAGATTTATCTTTCCTACCAAATCTAGTCCCCATTGAAAAAAGGGCCATGTTGATGTGAATGGATGCAATTCTTGAGCTGGTTTGTGAATCAGATTACTGTGAATTTGACATTTTTGGCATTTCCTTATAAACTGATAAGACTCTTTCCCCATACATGGCCAATAATATCCCAAACGGAGGAGTTTCTTCACTAGAGTTATACCACTCGAATGAGTGCCACAAATACCCTCATGAACCTCACATAAGTCCGTCTCAGATTTGTCATGTTCTAAATATCAAAGTAAGGTACCATCATGACCTCGACAATAAAGGATGTCGATGATTAAAATATGTCAAGAAGATTGGTGGATAAAATTGTGTTTTTGATTCCTGGAAAGATTGGGAGGGAGGATATTATCCTTTAGGTAAGGATAGGTTTTCTCATAGATGGAGGTTTCAATGGTATCTAAATGACATATGGTATTGGATTCTGAACTATTGTAAGAAGGACATGATACTTGTTCTACCATAAACTCATAACAACCATGTTTCTCTGGCAATTGTAAGAGTGAAGCAATTATGGCCATAGCATCTATTGCTTTGTTCTCTACCCTTGGAATTTGATCGAATTTGATATTGACAAAATATAGTTTTAGATCATCTATTTGTTGTTTATAGGGCATCAAATTTTCATCTCTCGTTTGATACTCATCATTTACTTGATAAATGACTAGTTGAGAATCTCCATACACCTATAATTCTGTGATCTTCCATTTAATTGCGGTTTTTACCCCAATGATTAATGCTTCATATTCCACCACATTATTTGTACATTAAAACATCAGTCTATAAGATTTTGGGATGGTGTGTCCTTGGGGAGTGATGAACAAAATCCCTGCTCTAGATCCTCGCTATGTATATGATTCATCAAAATACAATATCCATTGTTGTGGTGTCACTGCCAAAATGTCTGCATTTGGAAACTCCATTGTCATGGGTCAATCATCTGGTAAAGGAACCTCAACCAATTTTTTGACGATTGCTTGACCCTTGATGGATTTTATTTCCACATATTGAATATCAAACTCACTTAATAGCCTTACATTGAATTTCTCTAGCCTTGTGAAGATTTTTCTCAGGATATGCAGATGTCCTTCCCTAGTACAAGATTTAGCCAAAATATCATTCACATAATCCTCCATAAATGTGTGCATCATATCATGAAAGATTGTGGTCATTTCTCTTTGATAGGTTGCTCATGCGTTTTTCAAACAGAATGGCATGACATTCCAATAGAAGGTTCCCCATGGAAATGTAAATGCAGTCTTCTCCTGATCTTCTGGAGGTATCTTAATCTAGTCGTATCCAGAGAAACCGTCCATTATTGACAACATGGCATGTCCTGTTGTTAAGTCCACGGTGATGTCTATATTAGGTAATGGGAAATCATCCTTTGGGCATGCTTTATTCAGGTCCTTGAAATCTGTATATATCATGATGCTATTTTTTGGCTTTGAGATAGGTACAATGTTTGATATCCATTTGGCATAATCAATAGACCTTATGAATCTAGCATCTAATAATTTCTTTAGCTCAGCCTTTACCATTAATGCGATATAGGGATGGATTTTTCTCAAATTTTTCTTTACAGGCTTGATTCTTGTAGGCAAAGACAAATTATGCATGAGAAGGTTTGGATCCAAGCCTAGCATATCAAAATATGACGAAGAAAAGTTAATGCTTCTTTCCTTAAATAATTTGATGAATTTTGGTCTCTCTTGATCTGTCATAGATTCTGCCAGATGTATATTTTTTTCTCTTTCTTCAGTGCCAATGTTGACTGACTGTGTTGGTTCCACTAGAACTGATGACCATTCATGATAATGCTCTAGAAGAGTGTCAAATCTCTCATCTTTTAGTGCCTCAAAGAGGTTTTCAATGTTAGATGCCTTCTTTATTTTTATTTTCTAGATCTAATGCTGCCATAGAATGGTTTTCACCATTAGATCTATTATCCCTATTTTTACTTTTGCAATTCAAAGATTTGACACGCTCCTGCCAAGTCATGTTGTTATGAGAATTATAGATAGAAATTGTACTAGGTTCGTCACAACATAGGAAATTTATGATGGCTTCATCATTTGCAAATATGGGTACATTTATAGGATCAACAAGTTCCCGGTCAATAAGTTTGGGATGTATTAAAGGCATGAAGTCATCAGATTGACTTAGGTTGATGGGGGTAAGGGTTAGTACATCTATGTCATCATAGTCATTATTAGGGATATCGATATCAATGATGGCACCCTCTTTAAGATCGTCTAGTTCACTTGATGTCTGTTCATCCCCACTTGAGTCATCGATATTTAGTAATCCTGATATGACTGGTCTAGACCCAGAGCTTTGTCCCTCCTCATGCATAGGTTCATATTGGTGTATTAAATCAATTTGGATATCGGTGTAAGATATATCAGAACAAAGATCCCATTCATACTCATTAGAATCCATTTTAGAGATATCTCTAACCTGAAGGATTCTTTCAACATCCTTCTTTGTCATTTATTGTTTTTATTCTTCAGAGTATCCTAGTCCTGTCTTCTCTTTTGAATGAAGAGTGAGGGATGGAATAGGTTCTATGATGCCTTCCTTCCTTTTTTTGATAGGTCCTTGTCCCTCATAACCCATTTTTTCTAGGATAGCCTTCCCTTTACCATATTTGTCTATATTGATATTGATATTCTTGATAATGATATTTGATGTTGATGGTTCCTCATCTTTGTATAACCAATCAAGGATTGCTTTGTTGTCCGATTCATCCTCTATGGTATCGGATTTTACAAACCTTTCTTCTATAAGTATGAAAAATAGTGATGTTTGATGTTTAACGATTGATGGTTGGCCATATGTCTTTGGAGATGGCATTAACTGTGAAAGATTAAGCGATTGCTCCATAGACTATTGCCCCATTCCCTTGTATGTCAGCTAGACCTGCTCTTGAAATTTCTGTGATAAAGAAGTTTGGGGATTTGGATTGTCTGTTAATTGAGTGTCAACAAGACTTGTATCTTTTTCTTTATACTTCTTTTCTACCCATTTGGTGGTGATATTTGGATGTTTTTCCTCATTTGATGACTTTGAACTGGATGCTTCCCTATTGTGAGGCACAAAGGTATCTTGAGAGATCCTAAGTGTGTCACAATGCTGAGGATGATTATAATCAGTTGATATAGTCACCTCCTATCCATTTACTAGAAATTTTAAGCATTGGTGATATGTGGAAGGAACTGCTTGCATTTTGTGGATCCATGGGCATCCTAAGAGTATGTTGTAAGTTAACTCTCTTTCCAGTACCTGGCATGCTATTTTTTCATCATCGGTCACACTTGAATGGGTAACACAATCAATCCCTTTGAAGATATCTCTTCCTCATCATATGCCTTTATAGTCATTTTCCTTCGGGCATCAATAACATCATCTGAATACCCTAGTGCACGAATTAACTTTAGAGTGCAAATGTTCAAACCATCTCCCCCATATATTTAGACTCTTTTGACATGATGATTGTGGATTAAGACTTCAATATGGAGTGCGGTGTTATGGGGATGGTTGAGTGACACATCATCCTATTCAAAGAATGATAGACAGTGTGGTGTAGTCAAATGACCCACCATAGCCTGGAATTGGCAAACATCTAGACTTTTTGGTACCGTAGTGGCAACTAGTGCTTGTTCTAGAACCTCCTTATGTGATGGTGATAGTTTGAGGAGTTCTAATATATATATTTGTGCTGGAATGTTTTGAAGTTGATTGACAATATTGTAATGAGATGGAGGTGGATATGTGTTTTTAGGCCCAAATCCCTTTAAGACTACCTTGGATTTCCCCCTTGTCATTACATTTGCTGGTTGATAGTCCTGTCATTCTTTGATTTTTAAAATGTTCATTTAATTTTTAGAGACTTGTATGCTTGGGAGAAAATCCAAAGGGGTAGTGTTGTCGGTTTTGTGTTTGTCCATGTTATGACCAACGGTATTATCATTTTCCACTTCAATATGACAAAGGATTGTTTTATCGTAGACATGATTGATATTTTTACCTTTGTTGTTCATAGAAGATGATGCTCATTTGTCATAGTTTGGTAAAGGGTCCTTGAAGGCTAAATGATCATTATTGTTTTGGTGTCCCTCTACATATATCTTGTTATTGTCGATCAGATCTTGAACTATGTGTTTTAACTCCATCCAATCATTAGTTTTGTGGCCTTTATTGTTGTGGAAGTTGCAGTAATCTACGTCATTCCACCATGGTGGTTTGACCTTTGGATCCCAGAATCTTGCTTTCCACGTAGTGATAAGACCATTTGTGACTAGTTCTTTCATCGCTGATTCCAATGTTTGGCCTAAAGGTGTGAACCTATGCCGGTTTAATGATTTTTGGTATGTTTGCGGTTTTGTGATTTCGTTGTTTTGAATTGTTTTTGAAGTAGATGCTTTCAAGTTGAAAACTGGTTTGGCATTTTGTAAATCACTTGTTGTTTCGTTGGTCCTTGTATTCCTGTTCTTTTGCCAAAATTTTGGTTTGTCACTGTTGGGGTATTGATATGTGTTATTTGATTTGTCGTTGAAATTTTTAATAACCCCTCTTTTGACCAACGCTTCTTCAATCTTAAGGCCATTTTCTATCAAATTTTCAAACATAGGAGGACATTGCAATTCAAGTCTGTAACTCATCTCCTCCGTCAAATTGTTAATGAACAAATCCATTTTCTCTTCCTTAGGAATGGAGCGAGGATATCTAGCGAATGGTCATCACCATCTTTGTAGAAAGGACAATAATATCTCCCCTTTGTTTTTTTTCATGTTATACAGATCCTTTATCATGACATTGTGTTGGATGTTAAAAGAATACTAGGAGATGAACCTGTTAACAAGTTCTTCAAAATTCTTGATTCCTAGCTATAATTTGGAAAACCATTCCATACACGAACCTCCCAAGCTTCTTGAGAATAATCTCATTAGGTAATTTTCCTCTTGAGCAAAATCTAGGCTCATGGTTTTGAATTTGAGGATATGATTGATTGGATCCGTCTTTCCATTTTATTTGGCATGCTTGGGGAATTCACAATGTCAAGGAAAAGGTATCATGTCGACTATTAAGTCAAAAGGATAAGGAAAAATGTCTTTTACTGCATACCTCTTGGTGTTTCCTTTTGTCATGTCCTGTATTTGTTGTTGTAAGATTTGCATTTGGGATGTCAAGGCAATAACCAGATCTATACCTTGTGTGGGTTGTGGTATTTCAGTTTTGCTTGTTCTAGGTGCTTCTCTTAGGTGATTTATGTCAAAGTCTTTGGGAAGCTTAGCACCTAATTCAACCAACATTAAAAGGTATTTCTCCATGTCTTGTTCTAAGATCTTTTCCATGAATTTATGGAATTTTGGATCCTACTGGGTTGTTTGTATGTCTTCTAGAGTTATTTAATTTTTGTCACTTTGATGTAGACTATTCCACAGATTTTCTTCTACCATTGTATTTGATGTTTCAAGTTCCTTTTCTAAGAGCCTCTCTTTTTGTAACTTGGTGAAGATTGGCATACAAGTGTTTTGTTCTTTCTACCAAACTTTGATCTTCTATGTTGGAAAATGTCAAGTGAATTTTTAACAAAGTCAAATAAGACGATATATCTTATTGATAAAACTAGGTTAAAAATTTGATTACTATGCCTTGTTTTGTGATGATAGGATGATAATATCCTAATGATGAAACTTTAGCGTAATAATCAAGATTTTGATTTGATTTGACATTTTATGATTTCCAAGATCTACGTTTTAGTTGGAAAGAAAGGAAACTTGTAGGGACCTATTTGATTTTGGTTTCTAGATAGTGACTCTGATAAAAAGATACTTCTTATTTGGTAAAAATTTGTGTTTAGATGACAGACAAACTGACTGATATGTTTTGGAACTCTCTATTTTGAAAGCACTAAAATAGAGTTCAGAAGCTCTAAAATAGGTTTTGGAAGTGCTATTTCGTAGAAGCGCTAGAACAAAGTTCAAAAGTGTTGAAATAGATGATGGATGTGCTAAAACAGTGCTCAAAAGTGCTAAAATAGTGCTTGGAAGTGCTATTTGATGGAAGTGCTATAACAATGATCAAAAGCACTAAAATAGTGCTTGGAAGCACTATTTTATGAAAGTGCTAAAATAGAGTGCCAAAGCATTGAAACAAATTTCCAGAGTGCTAAAACAGAGGTTGATGTTTAAGACTCTTTATTGAAAAATTTGACTTGGCCTTGTGGCATATTCTATCATGGGTTGTGGGATGTAGGACTGATGTATGCATTGAATATGATTGTGATATTATGTGAGGGATCTCCTTTGGAAGAAAGCTCATGAATAAAGAGGTTCTACAGTGTAATCAAGAGTATGACCTCTAGAAAAATCGTGATACCTATGAATGAAGGTTCTATGTTCTAACAAGATCTTTCGACTTTGATATAAGAAACACCTTTTCCCCAAAAGATTTTGATAACCAAGTGTTCTCTTGGGTTTGTTGACTTTGATGGTTTTCTTGACAAATTTGGTTGATTTCCACTCTCGAATCATGAATTTTTCTACCCTGATTTGATTTGTAGTTTTCTGGATGATCTTTTATCTGATTTTCTTTTTTTATGATTTTCGAAAACACAAGCAGCAAATTGTAGAATAATTGTTTTAGAATTTGAATAGATAGTGTATATTCAAGAACCATGAATGGTCCTTATTGATTTTTACTAGTTTTTTTTGATAAATATACAATTCAGACAGACTCACTCTTAAGGTCAAAAAGGTCATCGTTATACTCAACAATCCACATCTTAAAATTGCATTGACTCACACAGTCGTGTCACCCCCTAGAGAGTGCCTGTGTTTTTGTCGTTTCCAAGTGCGTACTCAGAGTTGGATTTCTCATCCTCTGAGCAAATAGTCCTTGGCAATTATATGGTGAGTGTCTTGGGGGTAGATTCTTCCCTCCCCTTGCACCATGAGTATTAAAATGTTTGGTTACTAACTCAGCTGGATACTACACTATGGTTTGTAGATAGAGTTTCTGTGCAGTGCGGCAATTGATAAACTCCCTCAAGAGACCTCACAATCTTTAGAACAAAGATTTGAGGGATGGTTATCTTGCACACTACCGTCAAGTTGGACTTTCATCAACAACTTTCATTTTGATTAGATTGGGTTGGAATCCTTGGCTTTAGGTGTTCCCACTTAGGTCATTGCCATAGGGTGAGTACTATTTCCCACTATGGAAGGCCTTCTAAAGGTTTTAACAAAGGCGTAAATTTGCATAAAAATAAAGGATGAGTCTGGCACTTTTATCATCCAGTTAAGGGGAGAGCATAAGCCTATTGACCACACAAGCACAACAGATAAATGATTTGTTTTAAGCTCAAAAGACAAATTTTGCTAATCTATGTGAAGATTTTGCTTCACAAAAATCATGGTGTCCATTTTAACTGATATAGAAAAAGTGTGATGGCTACCCTAGGATTGATAAATTTTCAACCAAAAATGGCTACCCTAGGATTGATAAATTTTAAACCAAATGACTATCCTAGGATTGGTTCATTTTAATCCAAAATGTATCAAAATAAAATTTTGGCCGCAATCGTGTCAGATCCAGATAAAAAATTACAAAAGTGCTAAAATTGTCAATGAAAGTGCTATAGTTTTTCACATATGCACTAAAACAGAGTACCGAAGCGCCAAATTTGTTTGCGGAAGCACTATATCAATTGTACTAGAGATTGGTAACTGATGGGCTGAAACAGTTCATGGAAGTGCTATAATAGAAGCGCTAAAACTTTTAACGAATGTGCTATAGTTTCATGGAAGTGCTGAAACAAAGCACGAAAGTGCCATAGTTTTCCATAGATGCACTATATTTTTTGATGGAAGCACTAAAATAGAACACACTCAAGACCTATGCGACACTTTTCAAAAAAATATGCAGAATATGGGGTTAAGGCCCCACGGTGGGCACCAAATTGTAAGTGTGAATAAGTAAAAAAGAATAAAACACTTCTTAATGAACCATTGTATCAAATATTAAACAAATTATCTACTGAAAGCATCTCATTTTCTCCTATCTTCAAATATTTATTAAGCTATTGTGCTCTGAGATTTAAATAACACTATAACTATTAAAATGGCAATCCAAAGAATGAAATGATGCTAATACAATGATGTGAAGCTAAAATGATAATACTAAATGATAAAAGAACTACTATAACATGAATTGATATAAAAACGGATGGATGAAACTATAGGAGGAAACCATGATATGATTCTAAAATGTTGGATGCTTGAATTCCTACAGAGTAAGAGTGCATAAGCTTGATAATCTGGATCTTTTTCTTGGTTGAATGAAGTTGTATTTATAGATTTCCTCGCAACAAAAATGCACAAGGATAGAAAAGAGAGGCTTGGATTCAATATGGAGGATTGAATGGTGAGAGATGGATGATATTGAGAAGATTTTGGGGATTGTCTCTACCCATGAAAACACCAGGCAAGAGAAGAGGAAGGATTGATGGAAGAGGATTGAGAGATGAATTTGCAATTTGTCTCCAATTTGTCTTCAAAACTTCTCGTGAAGTTTGAAGGCATTAATTTTGACATATTTTGACATAAATTAGACATAGGATATCTAATTTGATTTTGAGGAAATATAGAGGAATATTCTTTATGCCTTTATTTAAATATTTTTGATTTATTTAAATTAGCCAAAGAGGGATAAATAATTTAATAGAACAAACTATAGAAGTTGTTTATTAAATTAAAATAGAAGAATATGGTAATTAATCAATAAAGTGTTTGAGCTTTATTTAATTAATCTAAGATTTGATGTGATAGAATAAAATAGGGAAAATGATAATTAAATCAAACAAAGTATTTAATTTTGTTTATTTAATTAAGATGAGATAATAGAAGAATTAGAAGAATTTTAAATGTGAATGTGGACGTGAACTATATAAATAAATATTTCTATTTATTCAATAGTAGAGGATTTTAGGATAATTAATCAAATAAGTTGTATTTAATTAATTAGATTCTCCAGACAAATTTCAGGTGTATACAAGGGGAAAAAAACCCTAATTTTTGTCAGAGGTATTCAAATGCATACTTAGAAAGTGCCTTTGTAAATGTTTCTACAACTTGATCCTTTATAGGAACATACTCCAATGTTACTATTATGCCTTGCATACCCATCCCTATTTTCCCTTTGGTTCAAATTAGGCCCCCCTCTTTGCTTTCGCCCCTTTTGTCATTTTTGCCTTATTTGTTTTTCCCTCGTTGTTTTTCCTTTGCTTGGGTCTTTGAAGTTTATTCTTTCCACTCCCTCTTTTTTCTTTTTTTTTAGTTTTTATCTTGATCTTAGGAATATTTTCTCTTTCAAGACCTCTTTGTTTTATCTTGTGCCTAGTGGGTTTTGGGTCTCGAAATTGACTTTGGACCTTTCATAGAAAGGTTTGAGTTTGGGTTGGTCTCCCAACCCCATGTACTAAGTGCCTCATCGGGATTCAGGTCTCGAAATAGACCTTGGACCTTTTTTAAAAGGGTTTGAGTCCATTTTGGTTCTCCGATCCCATATTTCTTTAGTTTGTTTGGATCGGAAGTTGGTTTCAGACTCAGACATTTTTGTCTTGTGTCCAAGTCCATTCCTTGCTCTTGACCCTAAGTTCTATCTTATTTCTAACCTACCTTGATCCATTCAAGAATGGAAGTTTTGACTAGACTCTTCACTGAGGGTCTCAATCCTCATGTTTTTCCCGACCATGAACTCCCGTTCACCTACCACATTAATGGTGGTCTAGTTCACATGAGTTGGGTTAGCTTATAATCAGAATTCTCATGTAGAATCAATCATAATTATTGTAGACATCTAAATTTGACCATTCCCATGTGGTCAAATTTATCCCCTATTTCATCTATTTTGCATTCATACCTATATTAATTAATTAATTCCATTATTTGATTAATATTTTCCTTATCCCTAATGTCCTCTAAAGTATTTAATTGATTGATTAAATACTTTTCCATTTTCCTCTCTAATTTAAATAAATAGACCAATTTATTTAATTTAAGTCATTTAGCCTACATGAATTAAATTAATTTGTAATTAATCTCTTTCTCTCTCTTCATGTCACATCCTCCATAATCCCTTCTTAATCTAGGTTAATCTAGTTAACCAATGATTAGGATGTGCACACCACTAATTAAGATTAGTGTCACATCCTGCATAGCTTGCCACTTGCCCTTAATCACTCCATTAAATTTGACTAATCATTTGCACAACCATAATCCTTGATTAATTAACCCTTGATCTAGGCTTATTGCCAATTATGGCATGTAGTTAAGTCAACCCCTCATAAAGGATTTCTATATTTAGAGAAGTCGTCTCCATTTCCCAAGGAATTTTAAATTTCAATTTATTCCCCCATAAGCCTATGTGGAATTTTTAATTTCACTTTATTCTCCCCACATCCTTGGAGGAATTAAAAGATAATTTTTAATTCCTCCTTCAAATCCCAAGAACCTTAAAAGGGGAATTTTTAATTCCGTTTGGTCCTTCCAAGACCTTCTCCAAAATTTATGGATATTTTTGATGAATTTTAAATTCATCTCTTGTCACATCCTTCCCATGATTTTGGGAGGATAATATAAGTCATACCTTTTGTCCTTTCCTCCACATGGCTACCACTTCACTTCTGTATCATCATTCCCCTTCTCCCTAGGATGAAAAATGTCATCCTCTCATGAGTTGAGATTCTCAAGGCATCTCAACCCTTAGATTAAATCCCTAGATTGAATCCTAGCCATCGATTCCCTCCCCCTCCTAATGAATATTAAATGACTTAGTAATTTTTCACATTCAACACTTCATGCATTCAACTTAGAGCTCTCACTACACAATTTTTTCAGCACCTTTAGTATCCCTTTTTGTATCAAAATCCACCATTATCACCATACCTGCATCCATCTCCATGATCACAATCATCCATTTGTAAGTTTTATGCTACCAAAAATCAAAAGGATCACACAAATCAAGCTAATCATGGGCCAACCAAGGAGAAAATCTAAACAAGGTATAAATTGTTGTTTACTTCTTGTTCTTGTTTAGGTTTCATTTTTTTCCCAATTATCTAAGTGTTTGTTTGTGTTTCTTGTCATTCATATTAGTTTATTTTCATTTTTATAATAAACAAACTCACTTGCACACATTTTTGGCATGCCCGGTTGGACCCACGTCATGGGTCCATTGATCTTTTTTTGTTGTTTGAATTTTGTAGCTTCACACTTTTTAGGTAAAAAGGTGAATTTTATAGATGGGTGAACATGCTACTTGTAAGGGTGAATCTGCCTCTTACAGAGGCAAATATGTGCTCTTAGTTTTAGTTCCTAATCTTATAGAGGCAAGCGTGTTGACAAAAAGGAAAAACCATTGATCTATAGAGGCAGATACATGGGGACCCACCTAAGGCCTCTATAGAGGTGGAAGTGTGACACTCAAAGGTGAATGCAATACAAATAGAGGCGAATATGCACCTTAGTGGTCAATATTCCTTCACGGGCGAATGCAACAACTACATAGACAATCCAATGAGACAAATAGTTGAACCTATTGCAAGGTATAGAGTAGGATACATGAAATACATAGGTGGGTCTGCTACAGATATAGAGGTGATTCTGCTCCATATACATGCAAACTTGAGGTAAATCTAGAGTGTTAGAATTTCATCCAAAATCTTCATTTGACTTTGGATTTTCATAAAAAATATACTTACTTGTCTGTTTGTGCTTATTTTATCCTTTTAACCTTTGAAGCCTTTCATTAGTCAAAGACCAATGGTTAAACTACTAAATTATCTTTTGCAAGATGATCTGTCAAAGACATATCATAAGTATCTTTCATACTAGCTATGCATATTTGGTTTTCTAAAGGGAGTCAAAAAAAATTTTTTTGCCATGTTTAGGATTGTGTTGTTGACATATAATCTCTTCTTGCACCATATAGTGATCCTGAGGATCATAAATCACAACTCAATCCAAGTCCAGTTGTGTCTACCTAGGAGGTGTTAGTTTTGCATGTATTCTCTCCCCTTGCACTATGTTTGAGCCTGGGGATCAGAAACACCTAACACTTCCTTCCCTTCAGGAGGCCTAATTGGGATTTCATCACCCAATAGATGACCTCAACCACATGAATCGACGTGGTATACAAAGGGCGAGAATGACTGTTGTACCCCAATCCAGTCATGTTGTGTCTAGCGAAGCACTAATACTTGGGTGATTCCACATTAGCCATGTAGGTTTGGTCCAATATTTCCCACCAAAAGTTCCTAACCTATGCTTGTGACAATCTAGTGTTCATGGACATGTATCATGCACCCTCCTGGTGTTTAGAGATTTACAAGATTTCCTACATAGCCTATTTTAAGACTTGTATTTTAGCCACGACTTGGTGTAGTGTAGGGGATGTGGATCATACCCTAAAGCTACTCACCACATACTCTATTAGGTTGAGATAGAAATCTTCAGGTATACTTTGAAAGCTCTTGAGGAGAGAGAGAAGGTGTGCCTATGGTGTTTATTGATGACCCTTTGTTACTGGATCTCTACCTATCTTCCTTTGTGAGAAAGGGTGCTCCACCCAAATATCATGGAGTGTTAACACCTCGAGGTAATGATACTACATCAAGTTTGTAAACCCTTCTGAATAATTTTTGGGCTATGCAATCTAGCATGTATTATTGTGCTAGACTAGTGCTTGTCATTTCTTGAGTCTGCCTTTGCCTCTATTTGTTGATTTTTCACTTCATTCTTTTCCATTGAGTCACCCTTGTTCTTTAGAGGTTTATCCACTTCCTACAAGGGTGAATATTTTTTGTACATAGAAAAACATGCTCTCTCAGGGGTGATTATGTTCCCTCATTTAGTCTAGTCATCTTCACTAGTCCATCCTGATAGGAGTATCGACTTGTCTTAGAGGTGATCATTCTCTCTTGACAAGTGATTGCATTTTTCTCCTAGTCGAGCATCCTAGATAGGAGATCCCACATCTTTCAGGGGAAAACCTATGTTTCCCCCTCTGTACCATCAATCCTAGATAGGCGAATGTGTTTCCTTTAGGGGTGAACCTATTTTTTCCCTCTGTATCGTCCATTCCTAATAGGTGATTATGTTTCCTTCAGGCACAAATCCACTTGTCCTTTCCCACACTGTCATCCCCAATAGGCGATTGTGTTTCCTTCAGGGGAAAACATATCAATCCTAGATAGGAAATTGTATTTCCTTCAAGGGTGAACCCATGTTTCCCCCTCTATACCATCCATCCTCAATAGGCGATTGAATTTCCTTCAAGGGTGAATCTACTTGTCCTTGCATGTACTGTCATCCCTGATAGGTGATTGTATTTCCTTTAGGGGAGAGTCTACTTGTCCTTTCTCATACCATCATCCCTGATAGGTGATTGTATTTCCTTCAGGGATGAATCTTCTTTCCCTTGTCTATACTATCCATCCTCGATAGGAGATCCCACTTCCTATAAAGGTGATCCTGTTGCTCTCATCTACATATCCCCATAGAGGTGAAATCATGACCCCAATATGCAATTGCATTTCCTACAAAGGAAAATGCAAACATAGGCAACCTTGTGACTTATAGAGGAGAATGTGTTAACTAAAAAGGTGAATCCACTTCCCATAGAAAAACTAGAGAGTGAGCCCATTTGACCAATAAAATCCAGTGTTGTTCCCAGTCCATTCCTATAATTGAAATATTTTTATCATCCAATCTTTAGCAATATTCATTTTTGTACCTTCACATTTTTTAAACTCATCAAGTCATCTTTCTAATTACATGCTACCATCTTAGGATACCCCTAATCATCATATTTATCATCAAAAATCCAATCTTGATCCCCTATACATCAATTTGAGAACATTTACCTCTAATTAGATGAATCAATCAATCCTTGTCATCATCATTTACACTTCCTTAGGAACATATTCTATCCTGAGTTAGTCATCATCATCGACCACACCAATTTTATTTGGTTGAGAGGAAATTTTGTGTCATAATCGTCCCTCGTGCTTGCAAAAATTGCAAGTATCATCACATCCCAATACAATCATCATCCTAATCATCCATTTCAATTGAAAATGTAAGACTACCTCAAGTGATAATCAATCCAATCATTGAATAATCAAGTTCTCAAGTCTAATTAGGGGTACCACATAAATCAATCAATCATCCAATCCAATCAATTAGCCAATTTAACATCTAAATCAATCAATGAAATGATCTAATTATCATAATTTAATCTAGTCCTTGGGTCTCATATCATGTTTTTCATCTGATCACCCCCACTTTCATGTGTGTTACCACCCGATTGTAGGCTAAGAAGCTAATGGAACAACAACAACAACAACTGTAGGTTCATCAAACATAGTATCCTCCTAATCCACTCCCTAATGAAGGGTCCTAACAGTTCAATACAAACCGATTCCTAGAATTCAATCCTTGAGATTCCCTTATAGAAGGAATGGTTAATCAACCTGAATTCTCTATTGAGGAGTATCTTTGTAATCTAGTTAATGCACAAATAATTGACCACATCATCACTGAATGCTTAGATAAAATCCTTACTTCATTACTCATGAGGGGAATTAAACTACCACCTAGGTTTGACATGTCATAATACATTAACATAATAGGGCCTTTGACACCCCTAGACCTTAAGTCCTCTCAAGTTTCACAACCTCTTGTGGGATCTCACACCACCCAGGATCCTCCTCAAGACTCGTGGTACCAGCCTAGAATGCAGAATGATGTGTGCATATGGATACCACCTTTCCCTATCTAAATTCCATCCATCCACACCAGATTTGATCATGTTAGTTTTTAGGGACTACTTCCAAACCACATCCTTAAAATACTATTCTATAAAGAGTACCAAAACAACCACCTCATTCGAGAAATTATAGGGGAAACTTATCTAATCCATTGACTTCCATGCCTCCTCATGTTCCCCTCATTTTGACACAATCGATTTACAATGCATCTCACACATCCATTCCCTCATCATCATAGGTTCCACCACCTATAAATCAAACACCATAGGTAAATCCGAGACAATTCATCCCTCAACCACCTAATCAGTCATTCCCATAACATCCACAATAACCAACTTATCATCAACCATAGTTGTAACCCCAAAAACAACCATCTTATTAACCCCAACAATATCCATCCTATCAACCACACCATCCATCATCCCAACCTCAAGTTACACCTCAACCCCAACACCAACCTTCCTCACAACATCAACATCAACCACTGCATATATTCTCCAATCCACCACCTCATTATTTTTCACCTGGCTATCATCAACCTCCCCAAACATCATATTTCATGGATCTTTCCATGTAAGATGCATACTATTAGTAACCTCCACTATCACTGCTACTCCACATCAATAATACCATTCACAACAACAACCTCTACATCAAATGTACATTAATCCACAACAACCCTCATCATGTGCCTTTCAATATAAATCCAATCAACAACCACCACCATACAATTCCCAACAACAAACATACAACTACCAATCCAACCAATCTTATTATCAAGCTCCCCCATAATATGGTGCTATTCCATAAGCTCCCTCCCAACATCCATCATCCTGATATCATCAACTCCCCTCATTGCAACAATAATCATACCCAAACCAATATCAACAAATTTTGTCCTACCTTCAACCTCCATCCACATACACCAATCCACAACATGATCTATCTCTTCCACCATCGCCGTCATATAATCAAGATGTGCCCCAAGATCAATTCAATTTGGAATTTCCTCCCCCATCAACACCTATGAACAAATAATGGGAGGAAATGAAGGTTGCACTAAAGGACTTACAAGCAACAACCTCATCCAAAAAGTCCATTAAGTTTGGTAATATTTTCCCATATCCATTTGACCCATCCATCACCACAACACCCTTCCCTAAACACTTCAAAATTAAAAAGTTTGACAAGTATAAGGGGAGGGGAGACCCATGGATTAACCTACAAGAGATTTACATGCATTATTAGGAGGTTTTACATAATGAAAACTATCTCTTATGTTTGTTTCCTCATAGCTTAGGAAGACAAGCCTTAGAGTGGTTTCTACACCTCCCCCATGGATTGATTTGCTCCTTTTTCGGTCACCCACATACCCAATGATATAGATCCTACACAATTTAAATCCCTTGTAGGGCACTTGTCATCTACTTATCGGTTGGGATTTAGTTAGAATGATATACCTCCTATTGATCTTGCTCATAACCATGCTCTTCATATAGAGGTTCTCATTGCTAGGCATAAGGTTAAATGAGTCTCAGTAGATAATGGTTTTCCCTTAGATTATGTACATTAAAGTTCATTAAATAGGTGGGGTATTCTCTTACTGACTTAGACAATAAAGTAATCACCATAAAGGCTTATGATAATGTAAAAGGAGATTTAGAAGGCACCATTTGTCTTCCTATTCAGGTTGGATCAGCCATACAATACACAACTTTTCATATTCAAGATCTTGACCTACCATACAATCTCCTCCTAGGCCATCCATGGTTGCATGTTATGCACATCATCACATCCATGTATCACCAATGCCTTAAATTACTACACAATGGTATTGAGGTTACTATTCAAGCCGATCCTCACCCTTTTGAATACTTTCATGCTCTTGAGGCCTCATTCCCCCATTCTAGACATTTCCCTAGAGTTGAAATTAGTACTTCCAATACTAATTCATCTCCATCCTTTGTTGATCCCAATACCTTCCTTTCATCATCCACTCCAGCTGCTACACTTGAATCCTTGATTGTCAAGGTCGAGATCATTGACAAGGGGTGTGGAGAATATGAGATGCGTACCACATTTAATGCATGCATAATGACACCTTCTCCATGCACTTATGGTCAATGGTATGAGTCACCACAACACTAAGAACCAATAACCAAGATTATTAGCTCCAAGAATGTGGGTTCTACTACTTTTCAGTCCATAGGAACCTTACATGACTAACTTGATGATGAAATTAGCCAATGGGTATACATAGAAGAACTTGATCCTACAACTCCTCTCCTTGAATATTTCCAAGAGGTTTATCCACATGCTCATAAATTGGCACAAAATTTTAATTATTGGGGAGGAGGATTAGGGTTAAATGAGAAAGGAATGTGTAAGCCAATTGATACACTAGTACATTCAAAACATCTAGGCCTTAGCTTCAATTGAAAACAAAAGAAATCCACATCATCACCTTGTACGCCAAATAATGCTAATGCAGATATTGAAATCATTGAAGACATCTTGGAATAAGAAACTATCATACTCTCTTATGATGACTTGGATGTCTCCCCTTTATTTGAATCAACCTCCATATTTACCATAAGCCTGTCCCTCCACCACATTGAGATCATAGATTGGGATCAATGAGGAACTACACCTATTGATATTCTCCCTTTTGAAGAGGCTTATGTACATTTCATGGGACTAGAGGAAGATTTTGGTACCTAATTTGGGGAGGATGGGCACCCTAACTACAAAAATAGAAAATAGATAAATAATAAAGAATATTCTAGTGAAAACCTTTCTGAGGCACTTTTAGATTCATCAAAAGTAAAAACAAAGGGTGTATCTTTTAATAAAAACCTCCTTGAGGCATTGAAAGATGGGGATGCTCATCTTCCCCTTATAGGTACCCAGTTGTATGAGAGGTCTTCTATCATGATTGAGTAAATAAGAGAGATAAATTTAGGTATTGAGGCTAAACAAAAATCACAGATGTGGCCAAGTATTTGACTAAAGAAGAGTATCTGGTAATTTCCAATCTTCATCAAGAAGGCATCATTAATTTTTATTGGGCTTATTCTGACATGCCTAGGTTGGACCCTATACTTGTGCACCCTTTAGATGTGTGTCTAGATGCAAAATTTATCAAAAAAAGATTTTTAATATGCATCAATAGGTGGCCCTACTTGTCAAAGTTGAGCTAGAGAAACTATTGGCAGCTGGATTGATAAGATTGATTGATTATTCAGATTGGATCTCTAACATTATTCCTATTGCCAAGCCCACTGGGGGCAGTCACATATGCACAAAATTTAGGGATCTCAACAAAGCTTACCCTAAGGATGACTTCCCATTTCCAAACATTGAAATGCTTTTTGATCTCATCACGGGTCATTCTATGCTATCCCTCATGGATGGCTTTTTCAGCTATAATCAGATCAAAATTGCAACTAAGGATCAACATAAGATAGCTTTTACCACTCCTTGGGGAACATTCTATTACAATGTCATACCTTTTGGCTTGAAAATGTAGGAGCTACATATCAACATGCCATGATATTTATCTTTCATGATCTCATTCCTATAATAATGGAAGATTATGTGGATGACTTGTTAGGAAAGTCAAAGACTAGAGAAGACCATCCTAAGATCTTGAAATAAATATTTGATAGCTTGGAATAGTATAAGTTGAGACTAAATCCCAAAAAATGTGCCTTTGGTGTCACCTCAGGTAAATTGTTAGGCTTTATTGTATCTAGATGTGGCATCAAAGTTGATCCAAAGAAAGTTAAGGCTATTTTAGAAATGCCCCTACCAAAAAATTTAAAGCATTTGAGAAGTCTACAAGGAAAACTACAGTCAATCGAGCATTTCATAGCTCAACTCATAGATAAATGTCAACCATTCACTCATCTTCTTTGAAAGGACATAGTCTTCAAATGGAACTCAAAATTCCAATGGGGCTTTGATAGGATTAACAAATATCTGACCAATCCACCCATTTTTATGCCTCCCATTGCAAGAAATCCATTGTTATTGTACATTTCTACTACACCTGTTGCAATAGGGGCTATTCTGGCCCCACATGATGAGAATGGGAAAGAGAGGGCCATCTATTACGACATTGCACACTAGTTGGGTATGAACTAAAATATACCCCCATGGAGAAGGCTTGTCTTGCAATTATCTTTAGCTCCTAAAATCTCTATCATTACATGCTTAGTCAGCCAGTCAAGCTCATATCAGAAGTGGATTTTCTTAAGTATTTTCTATACAAAACATCATTAATGGAAAGAATGGCTAAGTGGGTTATGCTACAAAGTGAATTTGATATAGAGTATGTGGATAGGAAGGAAATCAAGGGATAGATCATTGATGACTAGTTGGTTGTTGCTCCTTTATTTGATGCACATCTGCTGGTTGCTGAATTTATTTATGAGTTAGTTCTTATCATTGTAGAAGAAGACATATGTAAGATTTAATATGACAGGTCCTACACACAAAATGGAGCTAGTAAAGGGTCCTCTTTATCACCTCTCAAGGTTATTTTATTCCTATCATTTTGATTGGCATTCCCATGCATGAATACCATCATAGAATATGAAGCATTAATCATTGGTCTAAAAAATGTGGTCCAATACAATATCATCTACTTACATGTTTATGGGGATTCATAACTCATAATTAAACAGGTCAGTGACAAATTTCAAATGAAAGATGACAAGATCCTCCCCTATAAATGAATGGTGGATGAATTTAAGACATTATTTAGTTATATCCAGTTTGAACAAGTACCTAGATTGCAAAATAAGGTTGTTGATGCTATAGCCACAATTGGGTCACTCATAGACATGCCTCGTGATTGCATCGATTGTGAGTTTTTAGTTGAGAAATTGTTAGTCCTAGCCTATGATATTCTAGAAAATGAGATGGTGTGTGAAAGTTTTGATCCCCAATCTCTTTGGTATCATGACATCTACATGTACCTTCATGACAATATCCTCCCTTTTGATTTGACCCATAACCAACACAAATACTTCATCCAAAGTGCTGCTCATTACACCATCCTAGGAGACACCCTTTATTGTAGAGGGTATGATGGTACTCTTCTTTGATGTTTAAATGATTTAGAATCTAAATTAGCATTACAAGAGGTGCATAGTGGTGTGTGTGGAGCGAATACTAATGAAATGGCCTTGGAAAATAAGATTCTTAGGACTGGGTACTATTGGTTGAATATGGAACATGATGCCTGTGAGTTTGTCAAGAAGTGGGTGCTATGTCAACAGCATGTGAATTTAATAAATACTCCAACACAAGATCTATAGCTAATCTCCTCAATGTGGCCTTTTTCACAATGGGGTATAGATCTAATTAGAAAGATATACCCTGCCTCATCTAATGACCATACCTTCATCATCACTACCACCAAGTACTTCACCAAATGGGGTGGAAGAAATTATACTCTCCCTTATCACTAGAGCCCAAATACCAAAATTTATCATATACCATATTCTCTATAGATATGGTATTCCCTCCACCATCATAATTGACAACATAAATCCATTCAAAAACTAGTATGTGAGACATTTATGTGAAATGTTCCACATCCAACATCATTGGTCAACATCCTATTACCCTCAAGGTAATGGTCAAGCTGAAGCAACCAAAAAAACATTAATTAAAATCCTAAAAATGGTTGTCAATAATACTGGTCAAGATTGGAACCTCCATCTTAATCCAGCCCTTTGGGCCTACTACACTTCCATCCACACCCCCACTAGTACTACACCATATTAACTCATCTATGGTGTTGATGCTATCTTACTGATTGATGTTGAACTCCCATCGCTACATATATCTCTATAGAACTTGATTGATGATGAGGAGTATTGGGTTGCCCCCTTGAGTAAGTTAGAGCTTCTTGATGAACAACATTTTCATGCCTACAATCACCTCCAATATTATCAACATTAGCTTAAAAGAAGTTATAACAAGAATTTTTTTCCTCACTAGTTTTAGGTTGGTGATCTTGTTCTCAAAGAAAATTGACGTACTCAACAAGGCCGAGAAAAGAAGGGAAAGTTTGAAGCTAATTGGTTGGGTCTCTATATCATCATAGAAAAGTATGGTTCTGGGGCATATCAACTCGCTACACCTGAGGGAAAACCCTTGGAAGAACCTATTAACATTGTACACCTAAAGTGGTTCCATACCTATACAACTTGAGTACCCCACCTAGAAAATATAAAAAACAAAACGATCCATAAAAAAGCAAAAAAAAAAAATGTCAAAAAAAAAAAAAAATATTGTCAAAGAAAAATTAATTGTCCCATGGTGAAAACCACCCTTGGTGGCACCTTGGATTAATTACGTTTGGTGAAAACTTGGAAATAGGCACCATTCATAAAGGGTTGAATCATTATATACCTTAAATCTCATTTTATTATATGCTTACACATCATCCCAAAACATCTCATGAATCATATCCTCTCCATCCATGTCACATCCATATCTCATTACCCATCTCATGGTATATTTTGATTGAGAATTATATAGATTATATTTTCTATCCCTATTCTTGAGCTTTATCCACTTGTTTCGATATGGGGCTACAAAATATTAATCGGTATCCTAATCCTTTATTCCTATATCAATTGGGATTTTATTAGTCCTTCTCATTTGTATATAGTATCCTTTTGGTTGGTCTTATGTCACCATCTAGGATCCATCATTTGTATCTTTTTTCATTAGGTACCACATTGTCCTTCACCCATTATCAGTATTTTTATTGAACTATGTTGCCTCTACACTTTCACATAGGCAAGGCCATCTTCAATGGGCCCTCGAGGCTTTAGTCCATCCATTTGGGTCTGTCATGGTCATAATTTCATCTCTTTGTCCATTGTCTTTGTGTTTTTATTGAACTACATTTCCTCTGCACTTTCACATAGGAAAGGACATCTTCGATGAGTCCTCAAGGCTTAAGTCTATTCTATAGGGTGTTTCCTTATGTCTGCAATATCACCAAGAGTCCCTATCCTACAAAAAATTAAAAAAAATCACTAGCCCCTGAGGTCCCAATCTATTTCAACTACCCTGCATCATGATGATCTTATACTCTACCCCATCCATCCTTGGTCTTAGCAAGATATATTGTTCCTCATATCAGACCACATCAATCCATCCACCAATCATTCTCATGGAAAAGGATATTTAAAATTTATTGTGACTTCTTGGTGCTCTTGCATTTTTTTTAATCTTTTGAGCTTCCTACTATACTTATTCAAGGTCACCATGATCCATCATATCATGGTGCAGTTTTTTGGGTAGACATAGGGGTATATCTTGGTTTACTATGTAATCATTTTTTCCTAGTTGTCTTCCATAGTACCTACCAAGATCTTCATGGTATTGTGTTATGCTAGGGCATCCTTTATGCTTGTGATTTTCCAGCATCAGCCCTAACAAAGCCCCTATGACTTTGGGATGTTGGATTAACCTATTTTTTTGTGTCAGTCCTCTGCATATGATACTACATTTCCTTAGCTATTTATACCTTGGTACGTGGTACCCTATGCTATATCAATAATTAGTGCTCTTTATGTGACAACATAATATTAAATTGCATGAATTTGGTCATACTCCATTTGCATTTTCCATCCTACTATTTATCCCTCTATCCATCTTTCATCCCCTATCCTATAATCATTGATCTTTGGTTTTGTAAATGATATCCCCCACCTATTCTTCTTATCAGGTTGCTTCAATTCTTGACAAGTTTACTACACCCACCATCCATGATCTTGCATTAACCATTTCATATTGCATTTTCATAATCATTTAAGTTATTTGGAATAATATAGATTTGTTATTCTAAGCATCTTAATCCATTTCATATTTCATTTTCATAATCACTTTGGTCATTTAGAATAATATAGATTTTTTATTCTAAGCATCTTAATCCATTTCATACTGCATTTTCATAGTCATTTTGGTTGTTTAGAATAATATAGATTTGTTATTCTAAGAATCTTAATCCATTTAATATTGCATCTTCATAATTATTTTGGTTGTTTAGGATAATATAGATTTGTTATTCTAAGCATTTTAATCCATTTCATATTGCATTTTCATAATCATTTCAGTTGTTTAGAATAATATAGATTTGTTATTCTAAGCATCTTAATCCATTTCATATTCCATCTTCATAATCATTTCGGTTGTTTAGGATAATATAGATTTGTTATTTTTAAGAATATTAATCCATTTAATATTACATTTTCATAATCATTTAAGTTGTTTAGGATAATATAGATTTTTTATCCTAAGCATCTTAATCCATTTCATAACCATTTAAGTTGTTTAGGATAATACATATTTATTATTATAAGAATCTTAACCCATTTCATTTTTCATTATCATAATCATTTAAGTTGTTTAGGATAATATAGATTTATTATTCTAAGCATCTTAATCCATTTTATTTTTCATTATCATAATCATTTAAGCTATTTAGGATAATATAGATTTGTTATTCTAAACATCTTAGTCATCTTACATGTTCATTTCATTAGGTTCATTTATTCCATTAGGTTCATCTATTTCATTAGGTACATTAGTTACATTCATCCCATTTACATTTCATTATACATATCAATTTTAATTTCATTATACATCCATCATAAGCCATAACCAATGTTCATCACATCCTGAATCATACACATTAGTCATCCACACATCTATATATATAATAAACATGCATGTCTATCATATCACATCCTGCATCACAAATAGTTAGTCACACATATCATAATCATAATCATCTAATGCATACATACCAAGTCACATGCCATAGTCCCAATCATAAAAATAAAAACATCCCATGAACATTGCATAAGTCACCGTAATAATCATCCATCTCACATATAGCATAATCATGTCCATAATATCCATAAATGTCCATCAAATTATACAAATGTGCATGTACAAAAGAATCAATATGTACAATAGTGTGAATATGAATGACACAATATGTTTCCTGAACCAGAATCAGTATCGTGAACCACTGTACTATCACTCTACCAAAATTTGTACATGAAATCTACATGTACATATCTACCATTTGTCCACCTATCAAAATTAGATCCCTGGGACCATCTTGTATCCCTGCACCTAACCACTGATACCTACATCTGAGTGTTGAGGTGACTTAGGTACAGGCCCCTCTCCTCCTCCTCTAGGTGGCCCCACTGACCCATTAGATACCCTTGATCCACTTGAATATCTTGGCCTATGAACTGGCTAAGATGACCTTGCACTCCTGCTTAGCACCTATGAATATGATGGTGCTCGTCATGCCACATCTGGTATTACCATATAATATAGGCCCTTATAATACCCAAACTCTCCCATAGAATGTTCCACATCCTCTATGCGAGTCCCTAAGGCACATGCCACATCCCACTCTCTCATGTAGCGGTCACACTTCATTTGCAATTTTCTCCTCTCCTACTCCCAAGCATCCTTAGCTAACCTCATGTTGGAGAGCTCTCCCTCTACCCATTTTTCCCATGAACACACATCATCATTCTCTCCTACTAGATTCTACATGATCACCTATGCCTGATCCACTAGCCCCTATACTATATCTCATTGCTCTGTCATATCATTTAGTAGACCTTGTAACCTCTACATCCGATGTGCCCCTTGGGCCTTGTCTAGTTGCTCCTATAACCTATCCCTCTCAACTATAACCTGTAACCTCTACATCGGTTGTGCCCCTTGGGCCTTGTCTAGTTGCTCCCATAACCTCCTCTCTAGTAGAGCTATACAATCTTGCACCCCCACCAAGCTAGATGTTGTGTCATCCTCTGGTGGTGGCTCATACACCACTAATACCCTCTCTTAGGGTATCTCTTGCTCTCCCTCCTCCCCCTACATATATACCTCCTTAATCTCCTCCTCTTGTACCACCTGGCCACCTCACCATAGGATCCTCCTCTGCACTCTCATCATAGGTTCCTCCTCCTTGGCCTCCTCCTCTCCCTCACCCTCTACCTTGGGTTCCTCTACTAGTAACTACACCATCCTATCTTACAACATCACCCTCCTTGGTATCCTCTCTCTCCACCATGTTGTGTACCTTTCAGTAACCCCTAGATCATCCAAACTACTCCTCCATGGCCATACTATCTCTCCCAACTGATACCAACTCTATGTCACTATGGTAGTTCGTACCCTCCACCCCCATAAACCACGCTCTTGATAGATCCATCAATATCTCTCCTCTGGCTCTGGAATATCATGTGCTACTTTGAACTAGTGAGTAACCCTATCTGACTGATACATCTCAATAATGTAAGTATCATGACTAATTAGATAACATTGTGAGAACATCACTACTTAGTATAACATATCATATGTTCTCCAAGAATGAAATTCAAACACCTTATATGACCTTCACATGATCTAATCATCTATAAGATCATCCATCACCTACCACCAAAAATATATAATCCAAACCTCTACATAATGCCTCATCCCCCTATACTCAAACACAATAAAAAAATCTTCCTCCCTCTCATCCCCCCAGCCACCATTGGTCCTATGATCTAAATATGCTTCTATACCCAAACCTATAGTAGTGTCACATGTGTGATTCTCCCTCCCCACCTATAACATACACAATTCATATCTCTATATAGCTGGGATAGCATGTAGGGACTCCACACATTCACTCTTTGCCTCTCCATCATGCCTCAAGAAATCTTAATCAACTTGAGTATGAAGTATCTCCCACTCTTTTCGAAGAGGAGGATACCAATAATTAGTCTAAATAAATATAATGGTAGGGCTGGTGCAATCCCTATACACCCATCTATGTCTAGTTGCATCCCCCTATAGGGGAGATCCATGATCCCAAAAACTACCTATAAACTCTACTCTAATAAGTGTCGAGTCACCCCCTCCACAATTAGTCCCCTAATCGGTAGCCACAATATACTCCATACATCCTCTAACATCACTATCATCTCCCCTATTCCAAGGAGGAACGCACATGTCTTTGAACTCCAGTGCTTAATCAAGGCTATCAACATCAATTAGTGGGCCCTGATCACCAAGAATATGGGCATGTGGAGAAATCCTGTTATATCCAATGTCATCTAATCATCATCTATAAAGTCTTGAGAGCATGCTAGATTTGTTGAACTCCTCTCCCAAGTCCTCACACTATCAATATCTTGCATCCATCCAACTAGCATGTTAGACCTTTTCCTTTCATATGCTTAATCATTTTCTTTCCTTAAAATTTACTTTAACCTCCTGGTTTCATGCATTCACCCTTGTGTGAAGCACTTTCGCCCATCTCGATCATGCACATTCACCTTTGTGTGAAACATATTCACCCATTTGATACCCTATGTGTATTCGCCTATCTGTGAAGCACATTCACCCTTTCTCCCTGGCGAACACACATTCATGCCTATGTAAAGAGAATCCACCTATCCGCTATTGACCCTACACATTCACCCATGCAGACACGTAATCACCTCTGTGTCAGCACACATTGCCCTCTCTAGCACAAACCCTTTTGGGTGAATTAATTTTGGCTCCTTGCTTTATGCAATCGCCCATCCCCCGACACATTCGCCCTTCTAGAGAAAAATTTCTTGGGCGAACCCACTTTGGTACCCCCATCACAAGTTCACCCTTCCCCATGCTTGTTCGCCCATCTAGGGCATCAGACATCTACTCTTTTGAGATAGGAATTTCCACTTCCCCCCTTTTATGCATCCACCCTTGCAAATGCGTGTTCACCCATTTACCTTCACACAATCACCTATTTTCTACATAGGCTAATGCGCTATCTTGGATGGGTGGATATACCTCTACAAAGGTGAATTCATGTTTTCCCTAACTCCCCTCCACACAAAAATGCATAAAACATGTGCGTAAATTAATACACTTGCTTAGTTTTTGAGATATACCTGGTCAAGAGCCTTGTCACTCTAGTAGTACCCTCAAACCACATCTAGTTGATGAGGAATGTCCCTGCTATGTGTCATTTCACTCTTGGGATCACCTAATCACTCATGTACATAAAAGTCAAAATAAATTGTAATTTTTCCTAATTACTATTTATAAATACCTTTTTAACCCCCCATTTTTACCCAGATTGCAGGGTATGCCACAAGGTGTTGCTCACTATGGTCAATGTTAGATGGATTCTTCAAAGTGGGGGCCTACCTTATCCTATGATGCAATAGTTAAGGAGTATCAGGGGATGCAACCGATCATCTGGGATTATCATCCAGAGGTAGTTAAGGTAGGGATATCGAAGGAGTATGCTCAGTATCTATTTCTACATCCATTCCCATGGATATCCAACCCATATGAGGAAATTCCTTTATTGGATGAGCATGTGAGAGTAGTTGTTCATGGCCATAGGTGGAGAGATGGAGGAGACTAGGAGGAGATGGCAAAGGGGCAGATGGCAGAGGGGGAGAGGGAAGAGGAGGAGAGGGTAGAGGAGGAGATGGAGAGTAGTGAGGATGATGATGATGATGATGACAATGATTATGGAGGTGGGGGTGGTGGTAGAGGTGTTGGTAGGGTAGCTTTTTCCATTAGTGATGTCATGGTGCCTCAGTGGAGGAGGTCTTTAGTGTCTACTACTTAGTAGTGTGTGCAGATTTGGGTACCCTTGCAACAACAACATACATAGATTGCTACTTTATAGGTGCATGTACAAAATCTTTAGGGGCAACTAGTACAAGTGCAAGTGTTATTAGCCCAGGCACAAGCACAAGTGGCCACATTGACAACTGAGAGAGATGTAGCCAAATAGGCTAGTGAGTAGGCAATGGCTCTATCTGATAGGTTGCAGAGAGTGGTGGAGGTGATCACCATGGGTGCGATGATGGCAGAGGTTACCAAAGTTGATCGAGAGGACGAGTATTGTCATGGCTGATATGATGAGGTTGTTCCATCAAATTAGAGAGTTAGTTATGCAGAATCTAGATTAGGCTGCAGCCATTCTTGTACCACCAGCTTGTGCATGGTACAACCTCCTCATAGAGATCATGGCCTAGACCCAGTATAGCTGCACCCAGTGCAGGTGCTTTAGGTGTAGGAGGTCTTGCGAGACCAACAAGTCTTGCGGGGAGCACCTCATAGCCCCATGATCTTACTTGATGTATTTTTATGTACACATCGATTTTGACCTACTACCATGTTGTTATTGTATTTCTTGACATGTATTCAGACTTCATTGTATACATGACATTATGAATTTTTTCATTTTATATGATATGCAGTGGATTCATGATCTATATGTACTCTATGTGATTCTATGATGAATGCCTTATGATATATACATTTAATTTTTGTTCTATATGTAATGTTTATATTATGATGATGTTATGAATATGCACTGATTAATCTATGATGTATGGATGCAATATTAAAATGATTTTACTTTGAAATGCCATGAGATGAATGTGATAATGCTAATGTGATGCAACTTGTTTTTGATATTTTCTAATGCAAGTATACAATGTGATGTATGGATAAATTTTATGATCTAAGAATGAAAATATGTGATCAAATGTATGAATTATTGATGTAATAATGCAAATTGATGTGTTATGCAAATGATAATGCAACTACATGAGAATGATAATGTTTTTGTTTATGTCAGGTATACTCAGTCCTTTACATGATAGATATACATTATCTTTGAAAAGATTTTCCTATCTTGATATAATTTATTTTGCATATGCAAAGATAATATGAATGCAATCTAATTTAAGTATGCAAAGCTATTTATGCAAAAAAATTCATCTTACCAATCTATATAGCATGATTTTTATCATCATTGAGCCTTTAAAATGTCGAAAGTGGGTACAAGAATCGATGGTATAAGATAGACCATGATGACTTGAGTACTTCTTTCATGATTTTTGATATTTCAAGTTAACACAAGAATCTAGGTATAATCAAACCGAGATGACCTGAGCATTTCTTATGTGAATCTGAAATGTCATCAGTGATACTTGGTAGAGAACGTCTCATGAAAATTCACATAAGAATATTGATCAATTCATAGATAGTAGACAAAGAAAAATCTTACTCCTTCCTTGCTTCTCTAGTTCAATACATCATCGAGTTGCTCCAAAGATATGATAATAGAAATAAAAGTACAACATTTGAACACTCAAGTTGAAACAGTAAAAGCATGATTCAAAATAATATCATCCATTTAGATTTGATTTGGTTTGTTTGATTCAAGATATTTGATTGGATAGTTGATCTTTTGATGATTGTTGATTTTTTTAATGTTAAGTTCCCTATGATGAATGTGTTTGTTGCATTGTCATACTATTTTTTGCCTGTTTGTTTTTAGCCCTTAGTTTTATTGCCCCCAAGCTAGGATGAGACACGACCGCATTGCCAAGATATGCACATGATATTCTTCGATGATTAGCAGACTGATGGTGAAAATGACCAATTAAGGTATACTCAAATAGATGGAATAGATGGCCTATCACAAATAATGTTTGTTTCCAGGTTTTCACTACTTGTTTTTACTGCACTTTTCAGATTTTCAGATTTCTTTTTTTTATAACTTTCTCCATGCACTAGATAATTGAAGTATAGAAATTTCTGAGGTGGATGTTATCGATAGGTTCATCAAACAAATCCCCTTCAGGTGTTGACAATTTATAAGCTCTTGATCCATAGACTGATATGATGACAAAATTACCTAGCCAATTTGGTTCAAATTTACCCTTCTTCTCACAATCTTGTTGATTGTGAGGGTTTTCTTTTAAGACCAAATTACCCACCTTAAATGCCCTTGGTTTGACCTTGTGATTGTAGCTTCTGGACATCCTCTGTTGGTATTCTTTCAAATGATCCACCGCTTGCTGATGACACTCATCTAACAGTTTGAGCTCTTGAAGTCTAGACACTCGATAATCCTCATCTGATATGATCCCTTTGAGTGATACACAAAGTGATGGTATTTTAACCTCAATAGGTAGAATAGCCTCTGATCATATACCAAAGCATATGGTGTTTCTCCTATAGGTGTTTTGATACTAGTTTGATATGACCATAAAGCAGGATTGAGCTAAACATGCCAATCTCATCCCTCATCATTGACCATTTTCTTCAATACTTTTAGAATAGTTTTGTTTGAAGCCTCTTCTTGGCCATTTCCATGAGGATAGTACGGTGTTGGAAAGTGATGTTGGATATGGAACAACTCACACAGTTATTGGACATCTTTATTTTTAAAAGGTCTACCATTGTCAGTAATGATGGACTAAGGAACACCATATTGATAGATAAGGTAATTTAAGATAAGAGATGAGATTTTATTTTTTGTGACTGTGGTTAGGGGTAAAGATTCAATACTTAGTAAATTAATTTGTAGTTGTAATGATAAAATTATGTCTGTTTGATGAAGAAGGGTGGATTTTACCCACTAGACCTAGTCCACACTGAAAAAAAGGCCATGTCGTTGTGAAAGTTTGTAGTGTTGGAAAAACAAGAATAGACAACTGAGAGGGGGTGAATCAATTATCATAGAATTTAAAACTTATTCAACCTTATTAACCTTTAATCTCTGATCTAATAATTAACAATGAAAGCATGAATCAACAACACGTCAGAAACACAAGAACACCAAGATTTTATATGTGGAAACCTTGTTAGGGGAAAAACCACGGTGGATGTTAGTCCATAAGATATACCCTATTAGAAGTATAATGAAAATGAATAAGGAATGCACATGCATTCAAGCACACTACCTAGAGCTCACTATTCAAATGGGAAGGCTTGCTGCCTTACAAAACAATTCAGATTAAAACCATTTGAAGAATATGAACTAGTAAATTAGCTTCAACAAAAGCCTGATCATAGTTCCGGTTAAGCAAAGAAACCCTTCTTCACACTTTGCTCAATATTCTTCACACTCTTCTCTGCAATCAATTGATCTTATCTCTATTCACACATTTCACATTCACACTTATCATACACACATTGAGCACACCTGGCACACTTAAAAATGAAGAAACAATCACTCTTATATATCCGCTACATGGAATTACATCAACAACTTTTTCAACCAAAAATAAAGGAATAAATGAATTACAATCTGTCAGCCCAATTCATGAACAAATCTCAATGCATGCCAATTGAAGTTGGTCACAACATAATGAAGACCTAAAAAGACTTCTTCAAACATTCCAAACATTAAAAGATTAATCCACAAGGATCCACAATATGCTACAACCATCATGTCGGCCAAGAACATGAAAACCCAAACACACAATGGAAAAATCTTTGATCATGATCACATTGATCAACGCAGACGTGCAACAAGGATAGAGCATGATCTTGAACATCAACGAACATCACAAGAGTATATGCAACAACTAGAATTACCATAATTACATTCTCTTCTTCCAGAAACATCAACTATAGTAATAGAATAATTGTAGGAATAGAGAAACACACAAATTGTACAAATTTTGATGCACACCTCTGAAACTTTTGGAGTACAAACTAGATAGGTTCAGCAACAAACCCTTTAAAGCACAACTTTTGATTAGCAACATAATAATTTTTCCACCATACTGAACTTCACAACTTCACAGACAACCTACAACATGTTTATTATAATTTTCTCAATATCCTCGACATATATAGACTTCAAATCATCAAATGTGAATAGTGTTGACATCAATGAAAACCACATATCAGCAGCACAACCATAACATCCAACAATCTCCCCCTTTGGCATTGATGGCAATACATGATGTGAAAAATACTATCAGAACAACTAACTCATCTTCTCATACTATTCTTCTCCTCCTTACATTACTCTTTTCCTCTTTTTGTTCTTCTCTTCTCCCCCAAGGTTTTCACAAAGTTTTTCACATTACTCTTCTCCCCCTTTGGCAACAATGGAAAAGGTACACAAGCTCTAAACCACATATCTAAATCATTTGACTACTCCCCCTGAGTAGAATCCACCACAACATCAATCCAGAACATGATATGACTATGAATGCACAAATTGATGCTAAGAGTTGCATCTTAGTTCAGATTAGGAGGAGAAATCACCCCTAACTTCCCTTTGAGATACTCAAAAGTATCCTTAGGAAATGGCTTATTAAAGATGTATGCAATCTATTCTTTAGTAGGTACATACTCTAGTCTAACTTCTTAATCACTCACTTTGTCTCTCAAAAAGTGATATTTGATAGATATATGTTTTGTCTTTGAATGCAACACTAGATTCTTACAAATATTTATGGCATTGGAATTATCACAAAATATAGAAATAGGCTCATCATACTCAATTATGATATCTATCAACATCTGCTTCATCCATATTACTTGGGTACAATTGTTTGCAACAACAATATATTCTTCCTTGGCAGTAGATAAGGAAATGGAATTCTACTTTTTACTTAACCAAGACACCAACTTCTTCCCTAAGAAGAATGCACCACTACTAGTATTTTTTCTATCATCCACATCTCCTGCCCAATCAACATCAGTAAAGGAACTCAAGGTAAGATCATCATCTTTAGGATACTAAAGACCAAAGTCAACTATCCCTTTCAAATATCTAAAAATTCTCTTCACAATAGTCACATGAGATTACTTTAGATCATATTGATATCTAGCAACCATGCATACAACATTCATGATGTCTGGTATGGTCTGAGTCAAATAAAGTAATCCACCAATCATTGACCTTTGTATCTTGTTTGATTTTCTTTAGGAGAATCATCACTTTGTGTTAACTTACATCCAATTACCATGGGTGTACCAACTGGATTTGAGTCTTCCATGCCAAACTTTTTCAGTAACACTATTACATATTTGGACTGAGATATAAATATTCCATCAGCTAACTAATTAATTTGCAATCCTAAAAATAATTTCAGCTCTCCAATCATAGAAATTTCAAATTCACTTTTCATTTCATTAGAAAACTTCATACACAAGTCATCATCACCTTCAAAAATGATGTAATCAACAAAGACTTCAATAATCAACTCTTTATCCTGATCCATCTTGAAATAAAAATTATTGTCAGTAGTACCTTTATTGAATCCAAGCTTCAACAAGTATTTATCCAATCTAGCATACCAAGCTCTAGGGGATTTATTGAGTCCATACAGTGATTTCTTCAATTTACAAACCATATCTTCTTTATTAGTTAATTGACATCCATTTGGTTGCTCAACATATACTTCTTCTTGTAGCTCACCATTTAGAAATACTGACTTTACATCCATTTGATAGACTTTGTAGTTCTTAAAGGCAACATCTAGAATTGTTCTATTCTTTCTCTCAAAAACTTCATTCTATTGAGGGGTCCTAGGAGCAAATAACTATCTTTTGATTCCATGCTCTTCAAAGAAAGAATTGAACTCCTGGGAAGTGAATTCACCACCTCTGTTTGACCTTAAGCATTTAATCTTTAAACCTGTCTCATTCTCAGCCATAGCTTTGAAACTTTTGAACTTTTCTAATGCTTCATGTTTTTCTCTCAAGAAATCAACCCATATCATCCTAGAGTAATCATCAATAAGCAACATAAAGTACCTTTTTCCTTGTAGAATTCTGATTCTAGAGGGACCACATAGATCAATATGCACCAACTCTAGTACTCCATTAGAATGATGGGGTTTGATCTGAAAATAAATTCTTGTCTTCTTTCCCATTTGACATTCCTTGCATATGGTGTTAGTAGGCTTCACTAACTTAGGAAGATCTCTAACTACTTGAGTGGATCTTACTTTGACAATTTTATAATAGTTCACATGACACAACCTCCTATGCCATAACCAGCTTACATCAAATTGAGCAATTAAACAACTTTCACTAGCAACACTCAAGTGAAAAATATTACCTCTTGTCTTTGTACCTAAAGCAATTATATTTCTAGAATTTCCCAATATCCTAAATTTTCCATCTTTGAACCGAAGAATGTATCCCTTGTCTACCATTTTTCCAACACTCAACAGGTTATGCCTCAATCCTTCAACATAAAGGACATCATCAATATTATATTTACCACCAACAGAAATAGTGCCTCTGCCACAAATCACACCAGCATTGTTATCTCCAAATATTACAACACCACCATCATATTTTTCCAAGCTTATAAACTTGCTTTTGTCACCACTCATATGATGTGAGCATCCACTATCAATTACCCACTCATCCTTTTCTTCAATTGTGGGTGCAAGAGATTTCTTAACATTCTTATCACTAGCAAATTCAGTAGATACTGTACCATTTTCCTTGATAGCAATGAATACCCATCCATCTTCATTTCCATTTTCTTTATAATATTCATGATCAGTAATAGCTTCTTTAGCATAATAACATTTCTTTTGAAATCTAGGCTTATCAGGTTTAAACCTAGGAACTCTTTCAAGACACCTTGATGCAAAATGACCTATCTTATTGCAAGAGAAACATTTCATAGGAAAATTTCCTTTGTACTTACCTTATCCTTTGGCTTCTCTTTTCACAATCAATGCTTCTAGCTCTTTTAACTCTCTTCTTCTTCAATTTGTTTCATCTCATCTTCATACTTGAATTTATTTCTAGAACTTTCTCCTAGATCATATCTCTATTGGTTTCTTCTAGATACAATAGCTTTAAATGTAGATTCTATCTTAGGATTAGAATCACCAAATTCACTGAATTCAAAGGCAACAAGCTTACCAATCAGCATATCTCTTGTCACATTTGTTACTATCCTGAGTTCTTCAATAGCATGAACTTTCATTTTATAAGAAGTAGGCAATGATCTAAGCACTTTAGAAAAAATCTCTTCTTCATCCAAGATTCCACCGACACATCTAATACCCATCAGTAGTTCATTTAATTTTTGCATGAAAGAAATAATGTTTTCATATTCACTCATTTTCATGTTTTCCCACTTACCTTCTAGACTTTATAGCTTAGCAACTTTCACTTGTGCATCACCTTCATACAATATTTCTAGCTTATTCTAGATCTCATATGTTATTCTTAGACCTATCACATTTGTCATCTCTGAATCTATCAAAGCACTCAATAATGCTTCTATAGCCCTAGTATTTCATTTAGCTTCTTTGATCTCATTAGGAGTAGAGGGACCATTTTGAGGAATAACATATCCATTCTTTGTAATCTTCCAAAAGGGATCACCAATGCACTTCAAATGGCACTCTATTATGAATTTCCATAGAGAGTAGTTTGTTCCATCGAACCTAGGACTATCCTTCTTGTATGATGCCATCTCGGAACACCTCAAGCTATTAAAATTCTTTAGAGGAACCTCCTCTGATACCAATTTTTAGAAAGAAAAAAAAAAAGACAACTGAGAGGGGGGGTGAATTAGTTGTCACAAAATATAAAACTTATTCAACCTTATTAACCTTTAATCTCATATCTGATAATTAACAATGAAATCATGAATCAACAACACATCAAAAACACAAGAACACCAAGATTTATACATGGAAACCATGATAGATGTTAGTCCACAAGATTATACCCTGTTAGAAGTATAATGAAAATGAATAAGGAATGCACATGCATTCAAACACACTGCCTAGAGCTCATTGCTCAAGTGGGAAGGCTCACCACCTTACAAAAACATTCAGATTAAAACCATCTGAAGAATATGAACTAGAAAATTAGCTTTTTCAAAAGCCTGATCATAGTTCTGGTTAAGCACATAAACCCTTCTTCATACTTTGCTCAATCTTCTTCACACTCTGCTTTGCAATCGAATGATCTTATCTCCATTCGCACATTTCGCATTCACACTTCTCATACACACATTGAATACATCTCACACACTTAAAAATGAAGTAACAATTTCTCTTATATATCTGCTACATGGAATTACATAAGCAACTTTGTTAGCCAAAAATAAAGGAATAAATGAATTATAAATTGTCGGCCCAATTCATGAATAAATCTCAATGTGCACCAAAAGAAGTTAGTCACAACATAATGAAGACCTACAACAACTTCCTCAAACATTCCAAACATTAAAATATTAATCCACAAGGATTCCTTAACATGCTACAACCATCATGTCGACCAAGAACATGAAAACCCAAACACACAATCAAAAAATCTCTGATCACGATCACACCAATCAATGCGGGCATGCAACAAGGATAAAGCATGATCTAGAAACATCAACGAACATTGCAGGAGCATACACAACAACTATAATTACCAGAATTACATTATCTTCTTCCATAAACATCAACTACAATAACAAAATAACTGTAGGAACACAGAAACACACAACTTGTGCAAATCTTGATGTGCACCTCTGAAAATTCTGGAGTATAAACTAGATAGGTTCAACAAAAAACCCTTTAAATTGAAACTTTTGATTAGAAACATACTAAGTTTTCCACCATATTGAACTTCACAGGTTCATAGATAACCTGCAACATGTTTATTATAATTTTCTCAATATCCTTGACATATACAACCTTTAAATCATCAAATGTTGATAGTGTTGACATCAATCACAACCACATATCAGAAAAAAAAACCACAACTTCCAATATGTTGTTCTTGTGCCAGTGCATGTATAAGATTGCAATGGATTTGACATTTTTGGCATTTCTTTACATATTGATAAGACTCCTTCTCCATTTTGGCTAGTAATACCCTAAACGAAGAAGTTTATTTTCTAGAGTTAAACCACTTGAGTGAGTTCCAAAAATACCTTGATGAATTTCATGCAAGGCCAGCTCAAATTCGTCACATTCTAGACATCGTAGGAGAGTACCATCAAGACCTCGATGGTAAAGTATGTCGACAATCAAGGTATGTCGTGTGGCTTGGTGAATGAAATTTCATTTTAGGTTTCTGGAAATATTGGGAGAGAGGGTATTTGTTGGCATATGGATTTTAGTGTTTTCATTGATGGCAACCTAAGTCATTAATCTGGTCCATAGTTCAATATTGGTCCATATCGGTAGACAGAGTAAATAATTAGCTATTACTGGAAGTGAGAGTGAAGAACAGGGTATCTGATTAAAGTTAAATCTATCGATATGTACACTTCATCAGATTATCATTTTTGGTTATGGATCTTAGAGAAAGTTATTTTGATGTTTTTACTACCTTATCCAAGAATTCTCTGGGTGTGCATTCACTGGTGTACGATCTAGGAGATCCGGTGTATTGATATTTTGGTTATCAGTTCTAGAAGGTCGACTTGGTGGATATAGCCATTGTGGATGTTTAAGGAATAATTGCTTAACTTTTTTGTGCTTGAACATGTTTACTTAGGTACTTATTATGCTATAGCCAACTATGGGTGGTACACATTGAGAATTAGTTGTGGATTTATCCAACCGTTGAAAAGTATTCTATGTTTTGTTAAAGCCGACATATGGATGATCAAATCTTTAGTTGCGGATATATATAAGAGATCAGTTGTATCATTTGAATATAGATAGAATATGGTATGTGAAGTATGTTAGTGTGTGGTGCAAAATTTAGAAGGATAGTGGTGTGAATTTACTTATGTATGGATTTGTGATGCAAGTTGCAGAACAGAGAAGAGCAGAGCAGAGGGAAGTACAAAATCATATAGAAGGTCAAGAATTTGATCGATGAGCTGAACTGGAATTGTAACCAGGCATGAGTAGATGCTATTAATTCAGTTCAATCCTTCAAATGGTGTTAATCTAAATATTTTTTAAGGTAGCGATCCTTCCTATTTCAAGTAGTGAGCCTAAATGCAAGTGCATTCCCATCTTGTAAAACTTATATTTGAGTACTCAAATTGTCGATTAACCTCCACCATGGTTTTTCCACTAATAGGGTTTCCATGTAAAAATCCTTGTGTTATGGTGTTGTGGATGATTACTTTGTGTGTTTGCATCTTTCCTTTGGTTTAATGTTGAAATGGTTTAAATATCATATTAATAAAATTTAAAATTGCAGAACACTGATTCACCCCCCCTCTCAGTGCTCCCTTGAGTCCAACAATTGGTATCAGAGCCTAGTTCCTCGAAAGGAGTTTGAAAACTTGAGGTGGATCTTGGAATGTAATGGACTCTGGTAGTCTTTAGTAGTATCTTCTGGTGGCACTTGATGATCTTGATCAGTCTAAAGCAAAAGTCTGGGAATTGAAAGAAAGTCTTAAGGATGCTGAGAAATTCATTCAGTCATTAAAGGATCAGATTGTAAAATATAGGGAAAAGAGGAAGGATCTTTGTGATCATATTAAGCAGAAAGAGAGTGAAAACATGGATGATGCTCACTTGAATCAAACCTTGAAGGAAATAACTCAAGAATGTGAAAAGCTTGCTAGAGACAATGCTACCCTAAAGAATGAAATGGAATCTATGGTGATGAAGTTGACTAAGGAAATTGAAGAAAGGAAGAAGAATCAGGAGAATCTTAATCAATCCTTAAAAGAAAGATCTGATAAATGTAGAAGAATAAATGAAGAATTCATTCAGTTAGAAAATGAATTGCAATAATCCAGAAACAATGAAGAAGAACTTGAAAAATAGATTATTATTCTCAAGGATGAAATTACTACTGCAAGTGAATATAGAAAGAAGTTTAAGATTAGCTCAGTTAAGCTTGATGAGCTGATTGAAGGATAGAAGAATTCTAAAGACAAGCGAGGTCTTGGATATGAGAAAGGAGAAAGTTCCGGATATGGACAACGAAATTCCAAGCAAGGAAATCAAATGAACAAAGGTGGAAGGAATCCGGTAAGACAACCTAATGCTCAAAATTTTAATGGATACTATTTTTCTTGCAATAAATTTAGTCATATGGCTACTCAATGTAGAAGTAAAATGAAATCAAGTGATTCATCATTCTCTGGTTAGTGTTTCAATTGCAAAAAAATTGTTCATAAATCAATTGAATGTAGAACTATGTCAAACAACTTTGTCAGTAGAAGAAGTGTTGAATGTTACACCTATGGAAGATTTGGGCATATTGCTAATCAATGCAGATCAAGAAGTAATCAATGAAATGATTGATCTAGACAAGGAAATATTGTGCTACAATTCAACAGATACAGTCACATTGCAGGATTCTATAGAAACAAAAATGTGGGTAGAAGTGGTCTAGTATACAAAGGTAGAAACTTATAGAAAGATGATAAAGGAAAAGAGAAATTAACTATGGATGAAATAAGAGATCAGATGAAGAAGACATGGGTAAGGAAGAACGAGTTTGATGCTGGAAATGGTTCTGCACTGGAACTTACTTTCAATAATTCCTTTGGAAACTGATCTCAGGCCATTGGCCTAGGGGGAGTTTTTAAAGAAAATCATTTTTCCCCTATCCTTAAGCTGGTACCAAAATGCAAAATATTGTCAAAATTTGTATTAATGATCTACAAAGGATTTGGTAAACACTCACAAGGAAATTCAAGCAATTGAAGATGCGTTGAAGAATTTTTATCATGTTGGTTGAGAAAATAGGGTATCTAGAATACTTATGGAAAAGGAATTTATTACAAGTGTTCAAGCTCTAAAAGACATGTTGAAACCATCATTTGTCACTTTTCATCGAAGAAAATAAGGAGAGCGCTCTGCAACAAAATTTTGAAGGTGTGAAATAATTTCGATTGTGAAACCCTAATTCATTAGGTATTTTAGAAATCTTTCATTTAATTTGGTGTGCGCTTGATAAAAATGAAACATGAGTTCAGAAGGAAAAATGGAACAAATCAAAGGAAAAATCAATCTAGATGAATATAACAGTGAGAAGATTAGAGTCTTAAGGAATTTGTTGTCGCTCGATGAATTGAAGTGGCTGAAAGAAGCTAAACACAAGAATTTGGACATTTGGAATGAGTTTCCCTATTTTGAGAATGCATAAATAATTAAGTTTATTTTAAGCAGATTGAATGATGATACTTTAATTCTAGACAAACCCTACCTCATTTCGAAAGAAGTAATTGAAAATTTGACTGGATTATGCAAAATTGGGGATATATCAAGAAAGAAGTCTATCTGAAATAAAAAAGTCAAAACCCTAACTGGAGTTATTGGAGATCATAGGGCATTGATAATTTCAACAATCAGAGATTCAATAACAAGGTACATTGTGCACAGATTATCCTATAAAATCTTTTTTAGAAACAAAGAAGGTGCAACTTCAGCAGGTGTAGCTTACATTGCTCACAAAATGATAATGGAAGGTCAGGACTTTGACCTGTGCAAACTGCTAAAGGATCAACTGATGGAGAATGTGCAATTTTCAAAGATGACAGGTTACCCTTTCAGGTTTGGTACTCTGGTTGTATGTCTAGTAATGTATTTTCTAAATTGATTATCGATGAAAAATAATGTGATGTGGAAAGAAAATGAACTAGTGTGCAAACAAATCTACATACACTCTAAGAGTTTGGAAAACCGTGATCAATAATTCAAAAATTTCTTTAAGAGTTTGCTAGAAAATTTTGGCTCAGTTGGTATTTCTCTTTTGGTAAGGGTATTTGAAGTTGGTTCCTCTTCCAACGAGATGGAGATAAAGGAGAAAAGATAAAAAGAAACCGTTGCCTATACCCCTTCGGTATGCAAGTTTCCAAAAATTGAAGGAAAAGGAAAAGAACAAGAGATTGTGGATATACTAGATGAGTAATTTGATAAGGAAACTGAAGACACCCAGGGAAAAGAATTGGAATCAATCGAGCTAGAAGAAGAAAAGGAAATGACATAAGCAAGTGAAGAAGAAGATGACTTAACGAATGAAAAAATATTGCAGCCTATTCATGAGGAAAGTGGAATGAAAAAAATTGCTAAGTTATGGTCTATCAGACCCTCATATGATTAGGATATGATTTTGAGTATTCTGAGTGCTCATGTTGTGCACATTCAGATCAAGTTGGAGAGTTTGCATAATATTTTTCCATAAGAAACGATTGAATTCATCAAGGAAACCATGGACTTTGAGTCTCAAAACAAAGAAGAAGAAGAAGTAATATTACATCTGAAGAAGCAGTACAAATTATCTCTTACCAAGTTGAAAATAAAAATGAATGAACTAAGGAAATGCATAAGTGCAGCAAATAAAATCTATAACTACTGCATCCGTTGGCCTCATGTAGTTGGAAAACACAAAGAAAAAATGGAAAAAATCAAAATAGAGTTAAATGGGATTGGACAAAGCTTTGATATGTTTCAGAATCGGGATAGTACAATCAAGAAAAGGATTCAAGAGTTACAGTCTGAGCATGCAAAAGTTCAATTCACTAAAAACAAGCTTGTAGACACTTTTTGGTAAGTAAAGGACTTAACTAAATGCAAACTAGAACAGATGATTGAGATACTAAGGAAAGGAGAAAATTTAGAGAATGTGATCTCAATTCTAGAATCCCTCATCGATATTGCCAAAAAGACATCTAAGAATAACAACATGATCATAATTATTGGGATTGCAATAGAAGCTTGGAAGAAATTCCTCCCAGAGATGAAAGAAAAGCACAAGATAATCTTCTAACTCATGCAACAGATTGTTCTTTTTCACAACTTTGAATCAGTTTTGAAGTTTGGGTTATATTTCAAAGGGAGAGATTCAATACGTATTTTCATTGATGTTAAAGGGGGAGAGAGAGCGGTGAGATATGCCTCATCAATCTCAAGGGGAGCTATGTTTTGAAGTTTTGAAGTTTGGCAGCGTACTTATATTGGTTTCGACACTTAGTCATTCTTCACTAAGTGTTGCCATCAATGCCAAAGGGGGAGATTGTTGGCATATGGATTTCAGTGTTTTCATTGATGGAAACCTTTTTCATTAATCCGGTCCACATTTCAGTATTGTTCCATACTAGTAGACAGAGTAAAGAACTAGCTATTACCAGAAGTAAGAGTGAAGAACAAGGTATCTGATTAAAGTTAAATCTTTCAATCTGTATAATTCACCAGATTATCATCTTTGGTTATGGATCTCAAAGAAAGTTATTTTTATGTTCGTACTACCTTATGCAAGAATTATCTAGGTGTGCATTCACTAGTGTAGGATCTAGGAGATCCAGTGTATTGATTTTCTGGTTATCAATGCTAGAAGGCTGACTTGGTGGATATAGCCGTTGTGGATGTTTAAGGAGTAATTTCTTAAATGTTTTTATGCTCGAATGTGTTTACTTAGGTCTTTATTATGCTATAGATGACTATGGGTGGTACACATTGAGAATTAGTTATGGATTTAGCCGACCGTCGAAAAGTATTTTGTGTTTTGTTAAAGCCGACATATGGATGATCAAATATTTAGTTGCGGATATATAAGAGATCGGTTGTATCATTTGAATACAGATAGTGTATGTTATGTGAAGTATGTTAGTGTGTGGTGAAAAATTTAGAAGGATAGTGGTGCAAATTTACTTATGGATGGATTTGTGACGTGTGTTGCAGAGAAAAGCAGAGTGAAGTACAAAATCAGACAAAAGGTCCAGAATCTGATCTATGAGCTGAACCGAAACTGTAACCAGGCATGATTAGATGCTATTACTTCAGTTCAATCCTTTAGATGGTCTTAATTTAAATATTTTTTGAGGTAGTGAGACTTCGTATTTCGAGCAGTGAGCTCTAGGAAGTGAGCCTGAATGCAAGTGCATTCCCATTTTGTAAAACTTATATTTGAGTACTCAAATTTTGAATTAACCTCCACCATGGTTTTTCCCCTAATAGGGTTTCCATGTAAAAATCCTTATGTTATGGTGTTGTGGATGATTACTTTATGTTTTTGCATCTTTCCTTTGGTTTAATGTTGAAATGGTTTAAATATCAAATTAATAAAGTTCAGAATTGTAGAGCACTGATTCACCCCCCTCTCGGTGTTCCCTTGAGTCCAACAGTATTGTATTTTAAGTAATTATAAATCTTCCCATAGATGGAGGTTTCAGGGTCAATGATATTGCATATTTCTTGGGACTCAAGATTGGCATGGGCAGGATTAGACGCTTGTTCTACCATAAACTCATAATGTCTTCAACTTTTCGATATCTATAAGAGAGAAGAAATTGTAGCCATTGCATCAACAACTTTGTTATCTGTCATTGGTGTTTGTTCAAATCTGATCTAGACAAAGTAATTTTTTAGATCATCCATAATTTTATTATATGGTAGAAAATTGTCATCCCTTGTTTGATAATCATCATTGAATTGATTGATGACTAGTTGTGAATCTCCATATACCTACAGTTCTATGATATTCCATTCTACCGCTACTTTGATGCTAATGATTAGCGCCTCATATTCAACTACATTATTGGTACAAGGAAAACTAAGTTTGTAAGACTTTTGAATGGTGTGTCCTTGAGGTGTGACAAATAAGATCCCAAGGCCTTATCCATGTTGTGTGTATGAACCATCAAAATATAGTAGTCGTTGTTGTGGTCTGATGGTGAGAACATCTGCATCAAGAAATTCAATGCTCATTGGTTTCTCATCCTGTAGAGGTGCTTCTACTAACTAATCAACTATTACTTGTCCCTTGATGGCTTTTTGATCTACATATTGTATATCAAAATCACTCTAGATCATGACCCATTTGGCTAGCCTTCCTATTAAAGGATCTTTGTTGAGCAAGTATTTTAGTGGATCGATCTTTGCTATAAGTTTAACCATGTGAATTAACATATAATGGTATAGCTTTTCAATAGAAAATACTACCTCCAAACAAGCTTTCTCAATAAAGGTATAACTGATCTCATAACCATTCAAATTCCTACTGATATAGTAAATAGCTTGTTCCTTTCCTGTAGGATCCTCTTGTGCCAATAGAATGCCTAATGAAATCTCTATTGTTGCTATATAAAGTAGTAATGGCTTTCCTTTTGTAGGTGGTACTAGTATTGGTGGAGACATTAAATATTTCTTTAGTTGATTGAACATAGAGTTCCATCTGTCATCCCATTTGAAAGAAAAACTCTTATGTAACAAGTGATTGAATGGGTGACTCTTGTCTACGAATTGAGAAATGAACCTTCAGATTGACTGAAGCCTTCCTTGTAGAGACTGTAGTTGACTGATGTTTCTAGGTGGCAACATCTCCATATTAGCTTTGACTTTGATGGGATCTACTTCAATACCTTTCTCTGAAACAATGTACCCTAGAATTTTCACCGATGTTATGCAAAATGCACATTTCTTGGGATTTAATTTGACGTTAAACCTTTCTAGATGAGTGAATATTTTGTCTAGGATTTCAAGATGTCCTTCTTTAGTATATGATTTTTCCAATATATCATCCACATAGTCCTCCATAAATGTATGCATCATGTTGTGGAAGATGGTGGTCATTTCTCTCTGATATGTAGCCCGTACATTTTTTAACCCAAAAGGCATTATATTCCAGCAAAATGTTCCCCATGGATAGATGAATGTTTTCTTTTTTTGATCCTCTAGTGCTATCTTGATTTGATTATAACCTGAGAAGCCATCCATAAGTGATAACATGGCGTGCCCAACTGTCACGTCTACAATTATGTTAATGTTTGGTAAAGGAAAGTCATCCTTTGTACATGCCTTTTTGAGATCCTTGAAGTTAGTGCATATTATGATACTGCCATCTGGTTTAGAAATAGGTACAATATTTGATATCCACTTAGCATAATCAATTGGATGAATGAAACTAGCATCTAATAATTTCTTGAGTTCTTCCTTCACCAACAAGGCGATATGTGGATGCATTTTTCTTAGCTTTTGATTGGCAAGTTTTACCCTAGTCGGTAGATATAGGTGATGCATTAAGAGTTTTGGATCTAAGCCTAGCATATCAAAGTAAGACCAAGAAAAGTTGATTTGTTGTTCTTCAAAGAACTTAGTGAATGTTGAATTTTCCTATTCAGTCATTGATGTTGTTAGATGCAATGTCTTTACTTTTTCTTCCATGCCCACATTGATAGTCTGAGTTGGTTCAACCAAAACTAATGATCTCTCATGATAATGTTCTGGAAGAGTGTCAAATCCCCCATCTTTTAGTGCTTTACTGAGGTTTTCACTGTTAGATGCACTCTTTATTTTTACTTTTTCTAGATCTAACACTGCCATTAAAATGGTTTTCACCATTAGGTCCTTTGTTGTTATTTTCATTTTTGCAGCTAGAAGATTTGACACCCCCTGACTTGAAGCTTCATTATGATTTTTATGGATAGAACTTGTGTCAAGGTCATTGGAACAAATAAAGTTAACAATGGAATCATCATTCACAAAGGTAGGAACGTTAATAGGCTTAGTCTCATCCTAGTCAATAAGCTTGGGGTGTAGTAAGGGTAATAGATCATTAGATTGATGAAGGTCAACAACAGTGAAAGTCCTAATAGAAATATCATCAAATTTTTTGGTAGGGGTGTGAAGGTTTATGATGGTACTCAAACTCTTTTCATCGTCACTAGAGTCATTGATATTCTGTGATCCAAACACAAGAGGTCTAGTCCCTGATATTTGTCCCTCTTGATGCGTAGGAGTATACCTTTGTATTACATCCATTTGCTTGTCTTCAAAGGATACCTCAGATAGTGAATCCCACTCATCCTCATTAGAGTTTGTCTCATAGGAATCACTTGCTTACAATTGTAGGATTCGTTCAACAACTTTATTGGTTGCTTCTTCTTTTGATTCTTTTGTATATCCTAATCCAGTTTTATCTTTGGCTTGAAGTGTGAGAGGTTGAATAGGATCTACAATTCCATCCTTCTTTTTACTGATAGGTCCTTGTCCTTCATACCCCATTTTCTCTAGGATTTTCTTTCCTTTTCCATATTTATCTATTTGTATGTTAGGGTTTGCTGATGTAAATGCTTCCTCATCTTTGTAGAGTCAATTTAGAATAGCCTTATCTTCTAATTCTTCAATCAAAGTCCCATCCTTTACAAATCTACCATCAAGAACTATATTAGGTTGTGATGATTGGTGCATTGATGTTGATGGTTGTCCATAAGTTCCTAGTGAAGGAAAAAAGTGTGAAATACATAAGGATTGTTGAATGAAATACTTTCCCATGCCTTTTTCTGTTAACTGGATCTTTCCATTGAATTGATTTGATAAAGAGTATTCATTGTTGGCTGTAGTAGAATCAACAATACCTTTGTCCTTTGATTGGTCCTTCTTTTTGACCCATTTTGACACAATAGTTGATTGCTTCTCATTGTTTGATGAATTCAGAGTGTTAGCTTCCTTGTTATGAGGAATAAAATCACCTTGAGTTGCCTTAAGCATGTTACATTGTTGGGGATTATTTGAATCAGTTGATATGGTTATTTCTTATCCATTGATTGGAAACTTCAAACACTGATGATAGGTGGATGACACTGCTTGCATCTTCTGAATCCATGGACGTCCTCAAAGTATGTTATAGGGTAGATTTTTATCCAACACTTGATAGATTATGTCTTTCGTAATTAGTCCCACTTGGATAGGTAGAACTATCAATCCCTTGGAAGATCTCTCTTCATCATCATATGCTTTTATTGTGATTTTCCTTCTTGGGTCAATAGCGTTATCAAAATATCCTAGTGCACAGATTAGTTTTAAAGTAAAAATATTCAAACCAGCTCCACCATCTATAAGAACACGCTTGAACCAGTGTTTGTGAATGAGAACCTCAATGTGGAGGGAAACATTGTGTGGATGATTTAGTGATACATCATCATGCTTAGAAAAGGATAGGAAGTGAGGAGCGATTAAGTGTCCCACCATAGCTTGGAATTGGTCAACTTCCAGATTATTGGGTATTGTTGTGGCAATAAGAGCTTGTTCCAAGATCTCCCTATGTGCTGGTGATAGTTTCAAGAGTTCCAATATTGATATTTGTGCTAGTATTTTCTTCAATTGATTGATTATGTTGTACTGATTTGTAGGGGCAGCAATTTTTTTTATTATAGAAGGAGCCTCAGATGATTTATTTGCAGCCCTTTTTAGAATTACCTTAGCTTGTCCCATTGTTGTCACGTTGACTAGTTTATATTCTCGATTCTCTCATATTTTAATGACATTTATTTGATTTTCATTTGCAGAAATGTTTATGGTTTGATGATCAGCTGTAATGATGCTATTGCTGTCATAAATTTCTAAGTTATGAGTTTGATAATCAACTAGAATTATGTCTTCAATACAATTACCAGCAGCAACAATTTCATTTGTTTGACTTTCAGCAGCAACAAGATCATGTTTATCATTGGTTTGAGTGTTGTTTGTTTGATCTCTAACTACCTCGACATTGAGAATAGTGGTTTCGTAAACATAATTTACACCTTTTCCTTTACCATTTGAAGAGGATGGTTCACCTTTGTCATAAATGGGTAAAGGATTTTTGAAAGCTCCATGATCGTTGTTTGTTTGTGGTCCTTCAACAAATATTTTCTTGCCTTCAATCAAATCTTGCATTAAATGTTTCAATTGCCAGCAATCATTCATTTTGTGACCTTTATTGTTATGATAGTCACAATAATGTGTGTCATTCCACCAAATTGGTTTGACTTGTGGATCCCTATTTCATGCTTCTTGTGATGTTACAATTTTAGCTTCAATAAGTTCCTTGAATATTGATTCCACTGATTTTCCTAAAGGCATGAATTTCCTCCGATTTGATGATTTAGATCTAGCATTATTCAAATTTTTGTTTTGATTTTCATTTAGATTATTTCCTTTGTTGTTGTCTAGATTTGTCTTAGTTGCAACTATTGTTAAATTGAATATTGGTTTCATGTTTTACATTTCAGTCACAATATCATTGTTTCTAGCATTTCTATACTTTTGCCAAAACTTGGGTTTTTCATTGTTATTGTTGTGATTTGACGAATTTGCATTGTTTGATCCTTCATTTAATTTTTTTAGGACTCCTCTTTTGACCAAAGCTTCCTCTATCTTGAAACTATTCAACAAAAACCGCCTAAGCCTTGGAAGTTTTCTTTTCCTTTGTGGCTACGCCTTAGTTTTGTATGCTCACTGTCCTTGGAGCTTGCCACGTGGCTGCCTCGCGATGATTTTTTCTTTGACTTCGCTTCACTTTTCGGCGATCTCCATCTGTGTGCCACGTGGCTTGCGCTGGCTGCTTTTCCGAGTCAGGCCCGCCTCATTCTTTACTTTTGCTCGGAGCTCTCCACGTGGATCTCTCTCATGGCTTTTTGCTGGGCGTTCTTGCTGCTTTCTGCCTAACTCCTTCTAGATGACACATGGTGTTTCTGTTTCTTGCGCAAGTTACTTTGGAAATGCCGACAGATCTTTTTGTGCTTCCCGCTACCGTGTGTCCTCTTTTTTTGCTGAATGGTTTTCTGTTTCGTATCGTGGCCTCACTAGCATATTGTTGATCAATGGATGTTTACTGTGGCAGCTCAAGATCATCTAGGCCGAAGATCGCCACGTGTGGTCTACTCTTTCATGATGCATTTTCAGGCAGTGGGATGGCCAATATATGGGGCCTTGTTTTTTTTATTAGCTGGTTGATTAAGTTTATAAAAAACTCCCATGCATTGGAAAGTAAGCCTTGTGTAATAGTTGTTTTTAATTCAAAGACTTCGAACTGTGCCAAATAAATTCGGCCTTTCTATTTTCAAGTGTTTGTTGGAACTATTGACCTATGCTGTTATCTTCATTTTGTATGAATGCCTGTTCTTTAGTTTTTGTAACTTCTTATAGCTAGAATGAATACATATCATGTTTCTACTACTCTTTTGTGTTAATACAAAGTTATGCTTGATTACATTATACAAATTAAAGGGTATTTTTGCATGACAAGTGCTTTTGAAAAAATTATCTTTAATAATAGCATTTAGTGGTTCGGGCCTTTGCATTTTTGCACTGTGCTCTGTCAAAATTCGTCTAAGACTTTGGTGCATTGCCTGTAGTGTAAACTTTACATTCATGCTATTCTCCTTACCTTTTACCTCAACCCACTAAGCGAAGAGCCAGCTTTGATAAAATCTTGGAGGTCACTTAGCTAGTGCACCATGTCCCCCAATAGCTAAGTTTCCCATAAGACTGTTGCTACATGCAAAATTTTGCATCAAAAATTCTTTTTCTGGTACACTCGGTGGGACAGCAAACTAGCAAGTTTGCCTGATCTTTATAAGTGTGTATGAGCCATCAGCCTGTAACTAGGTCACAAACTGCAAGATTCCCTGGCTAGCTTGTACTGCCGTTAGTTTCTGTGCATCCGAGGTCACTGAGGTAGCCCTTCACCTCATTCTCCATTATCACCTAATCCACCTGCGCCCATGGCTGCTAGAAATTATGTAGCATGGGACTCCGGTAGTCCATTGGTAGCACCTGTGCCTCCTATAGTATGGGCCCCCATCCCTGTTTCGACCCTAAAAGCTATTCCTAAATATTCTAGGGATGAATCAAAAACACCCATAGAGCATCTGCAAGATGTAGCCGATGTATGTCTGGTACATGGTGTATCAAACGAGAATGTAGACCTTAGATTGTTGGCCGCCTCATTTCGAGGAAAGGCGCTGAACTGGTACCAGACCATTGATGCAGGCACTATAGCTACTTAGGACCAGCTTGGAACCTCTTTTTACGAATGTTTCTCCAATGCTGGCGATAGATCATCATTGTACCATCGATTGGCCAACATAAAGCAAGCTCCTCATGAAGCTCTACCCGATTTCAATGCAAGATTCCATTCAACTGGCAGAGAGTGCCTGTTGGTAGCCGACCACCTCCAAATCTAACTTTTATGTTCTACCTAAAGTTGATAAATGTTGATATCTCCATGATGTTATAGGATCTTGGTGGAGAGACTCTTCCTGATTCTTACACTCTAGCTGTTGCTGCAGAAAATAATCTGATCACTATGAAGAAATTGGCACCAAGGCTGATCATGCCATTGTTCCCTAAGTGCAATGCTCTAGAAGCTGAAGTCCCTTCCACTAGTGCATCTATGGCTCCACCCCAATCTATGTACATCTATCCCGAGAGTGCTCCAAGCATGGCCTAGATGGCAGCTCCTATAGTAGCTCCTGTGCCAAACCCCATGGCTGTCGAGATCAACAAAATGAGAGAATAAATGCAGGCTATGACTAATGAGTTGACTACTTTGAAGCAACAACAATACAACTATCAAAAGCTAGCATATCAAAATTACCAAGGCAGAAAGCCTCCATACCAATCAAATCAGTGGAAGGATAAGTCACGTGGGAATACCTTAACTCAGCCAAATAACCAGATGGTTTCGGTAACCATGCCTATGCAGACTATTCATCCTAATTCAAACAAGGAGTTGGTAGCAGGACAAAACAATTTGGCTGAAGATGCTAACTTATGGTGTTTTCCTTGTAATGATGCACATATGCCGCGAAATGTCCGTGAGGAAATTTGCAACAACAAATCGCAGATCAACGTAGCCAAGGCACCACATCCGTTTTCAGCAACACACCATATGCCTCTCAACAAATGAACAATGTTGTCCTTACAATTCAAATGCAAGGGATGTCCATCCAGCAAGAATCAAAAATTATTCCAAACTAGGCTCTCTTTTCTTGGATGGAGGGAGAAGAGTCAGCGTTTCCAAATGACATCCCTATGGATAAAGTACCCTAAGTGCAATCTGATTACAACACGCGTTCAAAGTGAAGATTCACTGGAGAGTTTATAGCATTACCCACCAAGGTTACATCACAACCAATGCCCAACCCAGTGGCAAGCCTATTGCCAACCCCACCACAGTTAGAGATGACTGTTCTTAGCCCTCTAAATCCGCTTCCTCCCAAACAAAGGCTCTGTCGATCACTTCTACTATTACCAAACTACTGGATACACTGACTGTGAAACTTGTAATGATCGCCAGACCTAAAGAGTAGGTAATCACAACTCACTAGCCAAAAGTGCAATTCAACATGGTGGAACAACTGAAAAATTCATTAGCCAACGCTTCTTTGTTGGATGTCCTGGCCATTCTAGAGCAGAATGTACTGCTACAAAAGGCGCTGTCAATTGAAGAAGATTCTAAGGTTTTTTCTCTACCCCATAGAGAGGATGCATCTAGGTCCAACCTGGATAAAGTGCTAACGATTCAACTAGAGGAGAAGCTCAAGTCTGGAAGGGAAAGTAAGCCTAAACCTATAACTTTCTTTCTAACACTGATTATTGCTGACAAGTTGCTGTATAACTATATGATCGACTCTGGTGCTAGCACCACTGTCATGCCAAAGCAAGTAGCCGATGCTTTGGGTCTAAAATATGATCCTCTGAATAAAGGAGTCATGTAGATTGATGGAAATAAGGTTGATACTGTTGGAATAATTAAGGGATTACCTATGACTTTGTTTGCCTGCCCTAGTATCACTGTAAATCAGAATACCATACTCATTGATATCCCTCCCCTGTTCGGAATCTGTTTGTCCCGAGAGTTCACTGCAAATGTAGGAGGATATCTAGCTTTAGACTGGTCCCACCCGATTCTAAGGACCAAGAATGGGGCTAAGATGAAACTATTGTCAGTAACCCTGCATTCCACACATGTTGTTGATGAAGCTCCGCTAAATTTTGAAGCAGCACACACTTCAATTTCCCAGGAAGAGAGGCGCAATGTGGAGTTCCTTGAAGAAGAGGAGGCTACTAGTTCCCAGACAAAAGATGAAGAGAATTTGTTGGAAGAATTTATTGATACAAATCCTTTTGAAAATTATCATGGAATTGGCCTCGGAACCTATGTTATACATGAGGAGGGACAGATCATGCCCAAAATTACTAAGGAACTTGAGGGTGAAGAGTCTCCAGAAATATAGATGTTATACTTTGATGGAGCCTGATGTAAAGTAGGAGCTGGAGCGGGGATTTGTTTGATATCCCCAACCGACGAAAAGATGTTGAGGTCTTACTACTTCCAATTTTCATGTTCCAACAATGAAGTTGAATATGAAGGTCTCGTCCATAGTTTAAGCCTTGCGGAGAAAATGGGTGCAAAGCAGATAAGTGTCTTTGGAGATTCTAAGCTGGTGATTAATCAAATCCGTAGAACTTCAACTGCAAACAATATTCGTATGTGATCTTATCGGCATAGGGTCTGGGATCTAATCAACAACTTTGAGGGATTCAATATTTAGGTAATTCCGAGAGAAACAAATGCTGAAGCTGACAAAATGGCAGCTATTGGGGCTCAGTTCGAGCCAGCTTGGGACCTATTAAAAAATAAACATGCTGTGAAGGTAATTATAAGACCCGCTGTCCCAAATAACAATCAAGATCGGAAAGTATTTGATAGCGATGCTCATATTGCATCATTCCTCCAGTCATCTACAGAGTTCTCCGATCAGCTGCAGCCAAAGATCGCTGAAGCTTATGGAGATCAAATCATTCAGCTGAAATCCAACAAGCTTCCAAGGGGTCTAGTCACTCTAGAAAGCCTTTTTGATTTCGATGATGCAACAAGAGATAAGAGGAAGCTCGTGGCTGACAAAGGTGATTATACTGATTTGCATATCGGAGAGGATAGGAAGCTCAAAGTTGGAAAAGAATGTCACAAAAGGATAAAGATAGACTAAGACATTTCTGTGAAGAATATCCAAGTGTAGTTGCCTGGTCATACAATGATTTAAAAGGATATGATCCTAGGATCATCGAGCATACTATTGAGTTGATGGAGGGGGCAAAGCTAGTTCATCAAAAGCAGAGACCTATGAACCTGAAAATAGAATCCCTAATGTCACAGGAGCTGAACAAGTTGATCGCATCTCGGATAGTGTTTTTGATCAAACACAACACTTGGGTGTCTAACCTGGTGCCAGTCCAGAAGAAAAATAGGGATATATGCCTGTGCGTAGACTTTTCAGACATAAATAGAGCGTCCTTAAAGGATCATTACCCCCTACCTTCAATGGAGGTAATTCTTCAGATTGTAGCTGGTTCCAAAATGTTTTTCGATGCTGGATGGCGTTCACCATGAAGTGGGGAATGTATGCTTATGCTAAAATGCCTTTTAGGCTCTCAAACGTCGGAGCCACGTTTCAACGAGCTATGGACATTACTTTTAAAGATTTGATCCACAAGATTATACTCATCTATCTGGATGACTTAACAGCATTCTCAAAATCTACTGATGATCAGTTTGGTCATCTGGAGCTTGTTTTCCAGAAATGCCAGGAATTCGGGATCTCCCTGAATCTGAAGAAGTGCGTGTTCGGAGTTCCCCAAGGGAAACTATTGGGATATGTCATCTCTAAGGAGGGCATTGCTATTGATCTAGAAAGAGTTGATGTGATCCGGGAACTTCTGTTACCTATTAACAAAAAGGGGGTGCAGTCTTTCCTAGGAAAGGTCAACTTTATTAGCCAGTTTATTGCAGATTTTGCAGCCATTGTTCATCCTATTACCCTAATGCTCAAGAAAGATCAAATTTTTAAATGAACGTTGGAAGCCAGAAAAGCTTTCAAGCTTGTGAAAGAGGCTATTTCTTCTGCCCCTATGTTGGTTAACCCAGACCTGTCAAAGGATTTTATTATGTATGTTTTTGGTGGTGGAAATAGTATTGCCATGGTGCTTATGCAGAAGGATGATAAGGATGCAAGGGAGTCCCCTTTTGCTTTTTATTCCTGAACTTTTAAAGAATACAAAGTGAAGTATAACTTTGTAGAGAAAGAGGCCTTCACCATTGTTAAAGGGCTTAAGAAGTTTTGGCATTTGATATCGTATAATAAGGTGATTGTTTGTGTTCTGCATCCTAGTGTGCGAGAATATATCATGGAAGGAGAAATCACCGAGAAAAGAGCCAATTGGATCACCAAGATCCTAGAATATGACATTGAAGTCAAACCTGTCAAGACCGTCAAGGGAAAAGGACTGTGTGGATATATCACCGAAAATAGTGAAACAATGATAGAGTTTGAAGCCCCGAAAACTGTGTTAATAAATGAAGAGAATTCTCAGAGCAACTGGTTTGATGATAGGATAAATTTCATGGAGACTGGAAGGTATCCATTTGATCTCCCAACTTTTAAAAGGAGTTTCTATCGCCTACAGAATAGTAATTTTGTTCTTTTGGAGGGTGTCCTGTTTAAAAGAAATTTTAACAGCATCCTACTTAGATTTGTCAATGAGGAGCAAGCCTAGAAAATATTAGATCAATATCATAACAGCCCTACCAGAGGACATTTTTCTACAAGAACCACAACGATTAAGATTATGTGTGCCGGTTATTTTGGCCTACACTTTTTAATGATGCATTTTCATTGATTAAGTCTTGCAAGGAATGCCAATTCTATGTTGGAAAGAGACAAAATGCTACTATGCCTTTAAGGCCTATAGTGGTAGAAGAACCTTTTGCTTAATGGGGTTTAGACTTCATTGGGATGATCAACCCTGTTTCTTCAGCTGTGCAGAAATGGATATTAACAGCAACTAACTATTTCACTAGGTGGGCAGAGGCAGTGCCATTGAAAAATGCAATGAAGATGGAGATTGTTAATTTCCTCGAAGAACTGGTGGCCAAATTTGGCCCACTTAAAACAATCATCTCTGATAATGCTAAGGCTTTTATCGACTCAAAGATGAGCTATTTCGCTCTAAAAAATGGAGTGTTCCTAAAGACTTCCTCTAATTACGATCCCCAGGGAAATGGTCTAGCAGAGTCTACTAACAAAAACCTCCTTAGGTTGATCAAAAGGATCGACTCGGAGCACCAAAAGGAGTGGCATAGAAACCTTTGGATAGTGCTGTGGGAAGACCGAATCACGCCCAAGCAAATATTGAAGATATCTCCTTATGAGATGGTGTACGAAAAGGAGGCATTGCTTCCTATTTCCACAAAGATCCCTGCCTTACAATTGCTCAAGTCTTTGGAAATTGAAAAGAATGGAGCAATGGACGTGTGATTTTCTGAATTGCTCGAGGTGCAAGAAAAAAGAGAGCACGCCCTAGAAACAATGAATAGCTGCCAGCAGGTGGTAAAGAAATGGTTCGACAAGAAGGCTTCAGACCAGGGCTACAATGCGGAGACCTAGTGCTTAAATTTAACGAGTGTGAAGCAAAACTCGGACAACACAACAAATTTGACAATCTCTGGGAAGGGCCGTTGAAGATTTATTAGTGTAAATAGTTCAACTTTTTTGAGTTGGAAGATATGGAAGGTAACGCCCTAAGTATTTTAGTCAATAAGACACATCTTAAAAGATTCTATTAATTCTGCCTCTGTGTTAGTTTTGTACATTTGTATATATGTAATTACTCTTCTCTACTTTAAATTTTGGTCTTAAGTGCAAGAAATGAGGGAAAACACAACAATAATGCAAAAAATTAAATGAAATTTGTAAATAGGTTGCATATTCAAGAAAAATATATTTTATATATTCATAGTAGCTGAAGATTTACAATATATATCTGAGGCTAAGGGCCTAGTATTAATATTTGCATAAGTCCGCTACATGTGGAGCTAAGGAGGTTGGAAAAGCAAAAAGGTTTGTTATCATCATCATTCTTAATAACATTCAGTGGGAAGAACCAGCGATCATTGCAACAGGTGGCTCGGGCTCAGGGAATACCATTCTCTCAAAGTCTTCGTACCACTAAACACTAGAGAATGGATCAAGATAGTGTATGCGCATCAGGAAATAGCAGTCTACGCGAGCTTTGGCACGATGCTCTTCATGGTTCTCCCGCTCAAACCCGAATAGAAAAGGCCTGGTTGGAACGATGCCTCCATGCAACTATTGCAGGTGAATGTTTCGAACCAAGGGAATCCCATGACCCAATTGGGCTACGTGCACAATCTACTCTAGACTCACGAGGTAGTGCCGAGGGAAGACCAGCTTCATTAGTTTTAAAATATTATGCTTGGAGATGCTGATGTCCAACAACTAGGCGACGAAGTGGGAGCAGATGCTGGTATTAACCCGATATTGCTCTTCATAATGCATGCAGTCCTTCCCAAGGACCCACTTGATGGTTTTCATGTATAACAAGTTTTTCACACCCGTCATACATTTTAGTCGCTTGCAGGTAATCTTGCCAAAAAAGACAACCTTGGTTTTTCTGTAGGTAAGCCTCACGGGTGTTTCCATCATGTCAACTCTCCTAGCTAAAATGAAATTACTAAGGTAGTGAGAGCTTTTTTTTAAGCTAGTTGGGCTAGAAGATTTTGTGATTTGTAGGTTGCAGTAGGGCCTTATTTATAGACTGGCTAAGGTTTGCTTGCCGAAGAAAATCATGACTAACAATTATACCAAGTGGGTCGCTTCGCCTCGGTTTTCGGTGTCGCAGCGTGGGAGGTGACGGGGAGATGCAAGAAAGCTTGCAACTTGCTCCACTAGGCTACCACATCATTTGCAGATCGGCCAATTGTCAGTAATGCAAAATGCCGCCATCTCATCCGAATCGGATGAAATTAGTGAGAGGAGCTCTATTGGGCAATGTGCCCCGTACAAAGAAATGCTCGTCGGGTTGCTGGGTTCATCTTTCGAGATAGGAATATGCTTTCGTCACACGCAAAAGATTGTCAATTAATGTTTGAACAGTTTGGCTAGTTGGCAAACTTTTCACAGGAGTAAAACTGGTAATACATAATAGCAACTTGGCGTAAACGGCTGACACGTACCTTTTTCGGTTGCCATTCCTAAGAAAGTGGAAAAGACAAGTTATTGTATGTAGGGAAACATATTTATTGCAGAAGTTACTAAAGAATTAAGAAATTAAGGAATTCACAAGAAGAAAGATGTTTTTTGAGAAGCTAAGTCATTTGCCAAAAGTTTGCACAGAGACCCTTGTGAAGACAAAAATGGCCAAAATTGCAGAAAACCCTACACAGACTTCGGCTCAAATAAGTCTAAGCGAGCAGATGAGGAATGCACCCCATGTGTAGCTTTACAATGGAGAGTCTTATGCCACTCTAGGCATACCTATAAAACCTAGCTGGCCTTTCACTCATCGAGTGAACTAGAAGTTATTGAGCGCGGTTCCTCATAGAGACCAGGTAGTGGTTTTGGAGGATTGGGAAAATGTCTTTGACCCTGAGTTGTCTAGCAATCCTAAGAGCCTTCAGGAAGCTGCATGCGAAAGAACAAAGCATACAACGAACCAATTTCTCAAATGGGTATGGTACTACGGGCTTGCATAGTACATGGTCCCCTTGGTGCACCCTTTCCCAAAGATTGTAGCAGCATGTGCATACAGTTCCACCCGAACACAGGGGTTATCAGCGGCAGGAATTTTTGGGTAGTCATTAGCCCTGTGGCTATTCAAGATATGTTGTGCATCCTGTTTCCTTTGGGTAAGGAAGTTGAAGATTTTGACATGGACATAATGCAGCAAAAGTGGGGAGAGCTCCAATCAAGGCCACAGTTTTATCACTCCGAGCTTCAACATCTGAGTAGCTCAGCCCCGCCCAAATTCCCTTTCAGTTTGAAAGCTCTGAGAGGTGTGGCACAATCTGCCATTTCTATGCTGGTGATGGTATGCAGTTTGGACTCAGACAAAGAGGTTCATTAGTTTCAAATGTCCCTCTGCTTTATGCTAAAGAAAAATTATGAGGACCCACTTTTTGATTTTGCAAAGGTTATTAGTGATGGCATTTGGCTGTAGCTAAAGGAATTTGGGGTCGGCTCTAAGTTTAGGTATTCATCTTTCCTATCCTACTTAATTTTGCACCAAAATCTGAATTACTTTTCAACGTCTATGCTCCTATCTGTTTTTGATGAGAGTGGCTCGAGGAAGCCGGTTTCGACATAGACCCCCATCATGTCAAAAAACTTCGATTATTATGCATTCTCGGATGCGTTCACAACCCTAGCTATAAGGGCTTTGGGTAAGGCTAGTATAAATATGACCGAACACATTTCACCACACCAGAGGTCTTGGCTTGGGAAGTTAACTCCACCCTATAATTGGTTCTTTAGCACAGATTTCACCATGCTCCGTTTGTCGGGTTTCATCTAGGAGCCTTTACGGCTTCCCCATTTCCTCTCTGATAGAGTGTTGGCCCTTGAGGCAATGAGATAGCTATGTACCCTTGATGATGATTATTGGGGAGGAAAGCACTTGACCTCCTATTTGCTGTTGCCAATCATGTTTGGTTCGGTGTCGTTGGTTAAGAAGAGGACCCTGCAGATTGATACCTCAGTGACTCTACTTTCAAAATTGGGTCACCTCGAGATTGTACTGATAGATGATCATTGGAATTACAACCCTGAAAATAATTTGTTGGAAATTGGCATCAAGATCTGGAATTCACCTCGGCCATTATGGGACCTCCAGAGGGATCCCGAAGAGGGAAACATAAGTAGATATGTAGGCCTCGAATATTTTCCTATAGTGGATGGTCGACCACCTTGGCTGAATTTTTATCACATCATGGGGAGGGTCAACCCAAAGCTTGTGATCAGCCCCCCTTTGGTCACCCAATTAAAGAAGCTCAATTGGGCACCCGAAAAGATGCAAGTTTTCTAGATATACCGGCAAGAGATTCTGGCAGCTGGCAAGTTGTACAATGAAGTCACCCTCGATGAGAAGTTTGATGACATTTGGGAAAATGAACATCTAGATGTTGAGTATTCTCTGAACTGTTCAACATCTATGCAGCAATATAGAAAAGAGGAGGCTACTACCAAATCTGGGGAAGAGGTAACTCAGAAGCCCTCGCCGTCGCCGAGAGTCCAGTACTTGAAGAGAATATTGGTAAACAGCCTGTGCAGGAGGAGGAGCCATGCACACTAGCATCCATGCTAGCCACCTCCTCTAAATCAAAATGAAAGTGACAAAGACCACCAGTTGTAAGAGATGGGTCATTCTCGACCTCAATGATTTCTTGGAGGAGAAGTGACAACGTACCGAAAAGGCTGATGTGGAGGAAGAGCAGCTAGCGAAGGAAGCGATAGATGCATCTGTGGCTCCGCTAGAACATTAGGTAAACTTTCCTCCCTCTTCTCTCTCCTCTATGTCTTTGGTCTCACCATAATCTACCCCTGCTATCTCATCCATGCCAGTCATCTCCGCTTCTAGATTTTCCAGTCATTTCAGTCTTGCTCCTCCCATTTTCCCTCTTGTATCCTCTGCTTTCCATAATTTATTCGGAGCGCAATTTGGTGTCAGCACCGAGCCTGTGGGCTACCAATTTTTATCCCCAAGGCCCAGCCTTGTGGTTGGTGCATCTCCAATTTATCCTTACTCCATCACTTCATTTTCATCCCCTCTGAGTGGTTAATTCATTCTACCATTCTCCCTGGCTACGATAATGTGACCTAGCAAGACCTTTGATGCATCAACTACACTATCTTTCCCACTAGCTATCCCTCAGAAGTATCCTTTTTTTGGTGGATTGGGTATCCCGCCCCTAGAATATTTATCGTAGGTCAATGCAAATAAAGGTACCCATGCCAACTGGATCAACAAGCGAAGAGCGAAGGACGCAACCAGGCAGGCAGAGCCCCACTTGCAAACCATTTTCAATGAAAGCTAGAATTCTTTGATGTTTGTGATGATCACTCCTAATGTGATCAAGGCAGTAAGCGAGATGGAGCCCAATGACTATTCTATGAATGTTTTTGGGTTAGACTTGCGATAGACCCACCCACAAGATAAAGTTGAGCTAATGGAGGAGACTCAAAAAATAGTGACTACTGATTTTCTCAAGCTTAACCGGTAGGAGAAGAAGAAGGATGATCAAATTGCGGAGCTAAAAAGGAAGGTCGACATCTAGGTAAACAAATTCAAAGCCCAGGAGAATGAAATAGGTTGGCTGGAGAAAGAGAGGGGTACCTTCAAAAATAAAATCAAAGAGTTGTAGAATTTGGGCGAGGAGGTTGTTCCCACTCTTGAGAAGCAAGTTAAGCTACTCCAAGTAAAAGAAAAAGAACTCCAAACTAAGTCTAACCTGCTGACTGAGGGCATGAGAGAGCTCCGATAGAACACCACTTCCGAGATTGTTGAAATGAGTGCCAACTTGGAGTTGGAGGTCCAGAAGACTAAGCAGGCCAAATTGGCCCTGGTAGAAAAGGAAAAGGAGGTTTTTACCCTGAAGGAGCAGATGTCCGCTTTGGATAAAAGTTTGGCAGAAGCAATGGCAGGTTTAAGTAGCAAAGAGGCAGAATTGGCTGCCCTAAGAACCCAACCCCTTGCACCTCAGATGATCTCCTTGGAAATTGCCAAAGGGCAGCATGCATCATACCTGGGACAAGGTGAAGGCTTTGTGCCTTACCCTGTAGCCCACTTTAAAGTATATGGCACAAGCGGCTAGCCTCTGGGGAACGGTGAGTGAATCGATACAACAATTTTAGGAGTTAACTTCTGACAAGGTTCACGAGGCTATAATATTATTGGGTAAGTTGTATACCATTTCGGATGAAGCATTGAGTAGCATGGGCATAAACAATTGAATGACGACAGCTTTGGGCGTAAGTAGCCTCATCTCCATGTACGAGGCCATTCAGCAGGTAGCAGATTGCAGAGCTCGATTAAACCAAGTCACCAGTGACATGTAGACAAAGTTTTTCCATTTGACTCAGAGAGGCCTCCCTTTGCCTTTCATTGCAGACCAGGCAGTAGCAGGGGTGGAGCATATTGTTGAAATGATCGAAGAGAAGAAGCAGGACCTTTCTGTCTTCCAAACCTTTGATCAATCTTTGACTGCTGAGGAGATCAAGGTGTTCGTACATCAACTAGCACAGCTTTTCTTCCAATTGGAATTGGAAACAAAAGTATTAGGCGGATTTCCCTTCAAAGCAATCATCAATCTCAGACTGGCTCATGAGTATCTGCGAACTCTCTCTACACCAATAGATGAAGTATGGACCAATCTATAGGCCGCCCTCTCGAGATTGTGAGCATTGTGTTGCTGAGTCAAAGGTTTCTGGGGTTCTCCTTTCTGTGAGCGAAAATCCCCTATGAGTCGCCAAACTGTTCAACAAAAACTGCCTAAGCCTTGGTAGTTTTCTTTTCCTTTGCAACTACACCTTAGTTTTGTATGCTCACTATCTTCAGAGCTTGCCACATGGCTGCCTCGTGAGGCTTTTTGCTTTGACTTCGCTTTGCTTTTCGGCGATCTCCATCTACGTGCCGCGTGGCTTGCACTAGCTACTTTTCTAAGTCAGGCCTGCTTCATTCTTTACTTTTGCTTAGAGCTCTCCATGTGGATCTCTCTCATGGCTTTCTACTAGGTGTTCTTGCTGCTTTTTTCCGAGCTCCATTTGGATCACATGTGGTGTTTCTATTTCCTGCGTCGGTTACCTTGGAAATCCTGATAGATCTTTTTGTGCTTCCCGCTGCCACGTGCCCTCTCCTTTTGCTGCATGGTTTTCTGTTTCATATTGTGGCCTCATTGGTGTGTTGTTGATCAATGGATGTTTACTATGGCAGCTCGAGATCATCTGGGCCGAGGATCGCCATGCGTGGTCTGCTCTTTCATGATGCATTTTTAGGTGGTGGGATGGCCAATATATGGGGCCTTGTTTTCTTTTATTAGGTGGTTGATTAAGTTTATAAAAAACTCCCAAGCATTGGGAAGTAAGCCTCGTTTAATATTTTCTTTTAATTCAAAGACTTCAGACTGTGCCAAATAAATTCGACCTTTATGTTTTCAAGCGTTTGTTGGAACTATTGACCTGTGCTGTTATCTTCATTTTGCATGAATGCCTGTTCTTCAGTTTTTGTAACCTTTTATAGCTGGAATGAATATAGATCATGTTTCTACTACTCTTCTATGTTAATACAAAGTTATGCTTGATTACATTATACAAATTAGAGGGTATTTTTGCATGACAAGTGCTTTTGAGAAAATTATCTTAAATAATAGCATTTAGTGGTTCGGGCCTTTTCATTTTTGCACTATGCTCTGTCGAAATTCGTCTAAGACTTTGGCGCATCGCCTGTAGTATAAAATTTACATTCATGCTATTCTCCTTACCTTTTACCTCAACCCACTAAGCGAAGAACCGGCTTCGATAAAATCCCAGAGGTCACTTAGCTAGCACACCATGTCCCCCAATAGCTAAGTTTCCCATAAGACTGCTGCTACATGCAAAATTCTGCATCAATAGAAACCATTTTCTATCATTTTCTCGAATGTATGTGGACATTGTAGTTCAATTCTATAACTCATGTCATCATTTAAAATATCCATGAATAGTTCCATCTTTTCCTTTTTAGGTATGGAACGTGGATATCTTGCAAACAATCTTCTCCATCTTTGCAAAATGAGAGAAATGTTTCACCTTTCTTTTGTTTAGTATTGCAAAGATCCTTCATTGTGATATCATGTTGTATATTGTATGAGTATTGAGTTATAAACTTGTTAATCAAATATTCAAAGGATCTAATTCCTGGAGTTAATTTAGAGAACCACTCCATACATTGCCCACCTAAGCTTCTTGGAAATAGCCTGATCAAGTATGTATCTTCATGAGAAAAATCTAAACTCATAGCTCAAAATTCTCTTACATGATCAAGAGGATCTATTTTTCCATTGTATTTATCGTACTTGGGGAACTCACAGTGTTTTGGAAATGAGATCATGTTCACATTTTGAGCAAAAGGATATGGAAAAATATCCTGCAACAAGTATGTCTTAGTTGTCCCTCTTTGAATATCTTGGAATTGTTGTTGTAAGGTTTGTAATTTATATTTCATTGCATCTATGTCATCTGTATTTGGTGATTCATTCTCATCTCCTTTAGATTTTCCTGTCAGTCTATTGATATCAAAGTATTTTGGAATGCTAACACCTAGATCAGCTAACATCAAAAAATACTTTTCCCCATCTTTTTGCAGAATTTTCTCCATAAACTTATGGAATTTGGGGTCTTGTTGCACATTTTGTAGTTCTTCTTCAGATATTTCATCATTGTCATTTTGGTTAGTTTTGTTGAATAGATTCTCCTCAATCTCATACATGTTTATTTCTTTTTCTTGAATTTTTAGTCTTTGTGACCTTGTAAAAACTGGCATAAAAGTGTTATAATTGTCCACTAAAATTTTGATCTTGGTTTGATATAGTGTCAAGAATGTTAACTTGCATCAAATAGAATGATAGATTCAATTGATAAGACTAAGTTGACAAGTATGATTATACAACTTCATTTCTTGAAGTAGGTTGATAGATCCTAATAATGAAACTAGGATTTTAATCAGATTTGTTTGATTTAGACACTTTTGGATGATAGATCTGAGTTTAATTTTAAAGAATTTCACTTGTAAGATTCAAATTTCAGAGGTTTAAGACTTTGTTTCAAAAAGAAATGCTTTTGTTCTGGTAAATATTCAAATTTTGGTGTAAAAAGTCCAACTGACAGTAAAAATAGCTCTTGAGTTTTTAATTTGGTGGATGCGCTATTACAGTCCTTGGATGCACTAACAAACTGGGTGAATACACTTTTAAACTGGTTGTATGCATTGTACTGTTACTCCTATGCACTAAAATTTTCTTTCAATGTGCTGGATTGTTCCTCCTATGTGCCAGACTATTCCTTTGATGTGCTAAAAGGTGGGTCAAAGCACTATTCAATAGGTTAGATGCGCTATAACAAAGAGCGAATGTGCTATTCTAGGGGTATTCAAGATTTTTGTCAGTGAATCTATTTGACTCCAAGTATAACTTCTAATATGATGACCTTGTTTCTGATTGGTTTGCTTATTGAGGACTATGGATAGTGATTTCCTTGATTTGGATGACTTCATAAGAAAATTATTATACATGTAGCAGTAAGTTTGCAAACATTTATTTCAAATCTATGCATTAAACAGATAGTGTGTGTTCTAGAATCAAGTCTGTTTCAATTTTCACTAGTATGACACAATAAAAATAGTTCAAGCACTTTTCTATGTCAAAAAGGTCACTAAAAATATCACAACCCACACTTGGAACTATGTCAGCTCACACAGTCGTGTTAACTCCTAGAGGGCACACATGTTTTTTCCCTTTCCGAGTCTTAACCAAAAGTCAAATCCTCCACTTTTGATCAGGGTCTCTGATAGTTATATGGTGAGAATCTTGGGGGATAATTCTTCCCTCCCCTTGCACTATGATATAAAAAGTGTTTGGAAACTGACACGATTGGATTCTAACTTAAAGTTCATAGAGAAGGTTTCGGTTCGAAGCGACAAATAGATAAAATCCCTTAGGAGACCTCCCAACCTTTCGAATAGAGGCTTTGGGGATGGTTATCTTGCACACTTCTGTCAAATATCAGACATTCCTTGAATTCACTTTTGATTATAGTGGGTTAAAAAACCCTGGCTTTTGTCGTTCCCACTTAGGTCGTTCTTGTTGGGTGAGTACTTTTTCCCACTACGATAGGCCCTATAAAGGTTTTAATAAAGCATGAAAAGTGAGTCTAGTATTCTGATCACCTAGTGAAGGGGAGAGCATAAGCCTATCACTTAAACCACAATAAACAGGGGGTTCAGTTATCCTTTTACTTAAGCTAGATTCCTAAATTAATAAAGGAAAGCAATAACAAAATTTTGAAACCCTACAAAACACCATTAGTAATTTTATCATTTTTGTCTTTGACCGACGTAAATGTTTCCAACAATCATCTTTGACTAGCATACCTTGTACCTGTAACACAGAAAACAAAGATTAATATAAAAAATGATTCAATTTTCTAGAAAAATAGTCATATGTGCTAAAACATTAAGCCTATTCGCCAAAAATCCAATGCGCTAAAAGAATAAATGAAAGTGATGCAACAATTATCCAATGCACTATAAAAGTGATTGAAAGCACCAAAACAAAATTCAGATGTGCTGGAATAGTGTTTTGATGCATCGAAAGATCTATCGAATGCGCTGTAAAATCTTTTGATCGTGCTAAAATAGAATCATGTGAAACCTATAGTCACTTTCCAAAAAATATTAACTATGGGGATTTTTCCCCATGGTGGGTGCCAATTTATGTGTGTGGGAAATATGCGTAAGTGAAATAACTAAAAGCACACCTTAATGCAACGTTATTAGAGAATTCAAACAATAGATTTAATCTATTTAAAACATAATAAATCTCTAAAGTTGTTCCATTGCTCTCTAATTCCAAGGATTTATTAAATCAAAGTGGCTCTTAGATTGTGTACACTGTGATTTTTAAAATGACAACCTAGAGAATGCGAATGATGATTTAAATGAAATGCTATGTGTAGACATACAAAATTAACATTATTGATTAAACATCACATTTGATCACTTTTCTTCTTAATTAATTAAATCAAATTAATTAATTAACTTCCTAAAGTCTCTTCATTTAGTTAAATCAAATATATTTAATTAAATGGCCAATATTCATTTTCCTCTCATTTGATTTAAAAAAAATCCAAAAATGTAAATCAAATGTCACACCAACTAATCATTAGCTTAATTAGTCAAATCTCTAATTAATGTTAAGCCTAACACATGTCCCATCCTCTAGATTTTCCCGCTTGCACAATAAATCACTTATTTTGATTTATTAAAACCCCTATTTTCCTCACAAGGGAATATGCCCTCATTAACTCCCCTTTTTTGACTTTTTTTGTCCAAACAAAAGTCCCTCCCAAATCCTTCAACTACATGCATTTATGGCCATTTTCAAATTTCATATGGGCACATTGGCCAAAAATTGCACAATCATGGGCCAATCACATTGTGACAAGTGGATCTCTCCTATTTGTTGGGAATTAGTCTCACATTCCTCAATCTTGGCCTCTCCTCTCTCAATCTCTCATATAAATTCAATGCCTTTTCTCTCATTTGCCATCAACAATTGCAGTATTCTCACTATAGGCAGCTTGAGTTCACTTTGCATCTCATTGTCTATCATATCATTTGCTTGGCAAGGGTTGGGAAAGCGCTATCTTCTACACAAAGGATACACCAATCCAATATGGAATAGGTGTGCTCCATGTTGCTCATGCTTTCAATTGATTCCTTAAGCATTTCTTGTTGTTTTAAAGTATTAGTTTAGTATATCTAATATGGAGTATTATTTCATAAGGATGTTTTTTTATGTCATGTTGGTTTTGTTAGTTTACTAATATTTGCAGATTTTGACATCCTCCAAATGGCGCTAGAAGGAGGGCTCCTCGTGAGCTCAAAATCGTATTCTGCCTATCTCTTAAGGGTTTACAAAACTTTTTTCTATTTTTGAATCTTTGAAATAACTTAATGCAAAATTTGTATTCAAATGGAATGAATCAATGACTTTTAGTTTCTGTTTAAATTAATTTCTACGGTATTTATTCTATGTTCATTACTATTGAAATCTTTAATGGTGTTCTTGTCATATGATATGGCATAAATCTTCTGCCATGATAGTAAATCTAATTGTTGTATGTAATACTTTCTCATCATTTTTTTTAGCTAATATGATAGCTTTGTCATGTTCTTCTAAAACTCTGACATTATCTTCAATAACATAGTCTGGAGTAGCTGTCAAATTATCACAGTTTATAGAATTTTTCCAAGTGATTACTCTTGTCCCATTAAAATAGAAAGAATCTTCTTTGTTTCTTTCAGGATCTCTTTCCTGTAAATCATTTAGTTTTATAATTCAAGAAACGTGCATTGGCCACCTCTTCTACAATGAATCGATCATCTCTATTAGCCAAACCTAAGTCACCATAGCGGCTCCAACCCCAGCCATAAAGCACTTCTTTTGAAGACAATCGAAGCCTTTTTTAATACACCCCTATATGATTCTTGCCAAGCTGCCTCTACTGGTAGTTTTGATTGATCAAATACTCCCACATAGGGCTCAATAGTAGACTCGTCTACAAAGCAGTTTGGAATGAAACAACTTTTGTCCATTCCTAGAAACCACTTAGTTCATTATAGCCTTTCTTAGCTTGCTATTTTATCCGATTATTTTCTACAGCATGAGTGCTAGAGCATGTGCAATTGGATTGAATCTCAATAAGTTCCTGGACTTGTCTCTGAAGGAGTTTGATATATTCAACTGCCTCAGCTAGTGTGTCTGCAATGTTTGTTTGCTTGTCAATATTTGGTGCAAGTTCCCACAATTTCCTTATTCTTTCACTAATCCATGTAACCCTTTGTGCAATGCTTCACTAATATGTTACACAGGCTTGCTTCACTCAAATATTTCAAGGAATAAAATAGAACTAAATGCTCTTATCAGGCCTCTCAAAAAAATTTTAACTTTTTAATTTAACAGGCTAATCATGGTGGCATTTGTTTTTTCTCTGTCATTTGATTTAATTTGGTACGATATCATGGGGAGAGAACTATAACATCTAACAAATATTTCTATGCTTCATGTTTTGATAGATGTCCATATCTTTTTTACAAAGTGCCAAGAAGGATGCTGGAAAAGGCTATAAAATTTGATTTCTACACCTTCCAATTGCGTTGGCTCAAAAGTTTCTAAAAGCCTTTTCAATCAAATTTATTTTGTGCTTATGCTGCAATTATTGTAGCCTGTAGAACCACTTCTCTTTGAGGGATTGTGTCAAACGGTTCACGTACCTTTTTTTGATGGATTTGCCAATAGTTTGCGTGCCTTTTCCATGCTTCTTTGAGCCATTTTTTTGAAATGATCTAGGCTTGTATCATCATTGTGAAAGTTGTTCTAGATGATCTAGCCATTTTTCTGAAATGATCTAGGCCCATAGTCATCATTGTGAAAGTCATTCTTTGCAAAATCTTGCTCACTCCTCCCAGTGTCATGCCCATCATCTGCCTAATTAAATGTATGATCAAGCCTAATGAGTGGCAGAGGTCCAGAGGAACAACCTTGTGGTTTCCACGAACATTGCCCAAACAATCCCCTTGATCTATCATTTCCCTAAAACACAAATTTTCATTAGAAAAACTATGATTGTTTAGACCTCACCTGAGGGCGTGTTGGTGGAGGTGAAGCCTGGCTCTCAGGACCTTCCTGGGGACCTTCCTACTACTATTGCACTGATATCCCATCTAGAACTCCTTGTTGTGAAAGTTGTTGAAGCTTGATCTTTTGTTGAAGGAAGATTCTTGGTTCTTAGTCATACGTAGCATAGCAAACTAGGCAATATTAGGAAAACAATAGTTCATTCTTCATTTACTTCACTCGTAGGATGAGGAGGTTGAGGGTTCACTAGTTCTTTAATGCACATCATTGTCTCCATATTGCATTTCAAAATTCAAACACCGCAATAGACATGACCTGACACGGTTGCTCGCATATATTTTATATACAATATTTGTCGATCATTATGAGTCAAGAATAGTGGGCATCATTGGTGATTTTTCATCATGATGCTCGAGATGGTGTTAATATTCTTATTCAATTATTACTACTGCTCTGACCATTATTATCAAGTGGGCTGACTGTTTTTCAAATCATTGTTAAATTCTCTTCCTTTTACAGTTGTGCAGTCATTTCAGCGGTGGCGATGTTCACATGGGATACTCACTAATCAATAAGAAATCTTGAAATTTTATCTTCCCAATACTGTCATGTAGTCATTTCAGCAGTGGCCACATTCATGTATTCTAAGTGGCTACAAATAAGAGTGACCTTGTGTTCTTTTATTTGATAGCAAACTTGTGTTGTCCATACCTATCTCTGACTTGGGTTTAAATAGTTTATTGAAAATCTCTACAATCAATTCTATAGTAGATTACCAGCCAAATTTGTAACTTTTCCATGCAAATTCATTAATATCATTTAAAGCTTCCATTTTGAGTCATATTTGTCATCTAAAGTATCACATCACTCACGTAATGTAGGGCGGAAACAATGACAGAATAACACAAAATTGAATTGGTTGTGCTTATTTTCAACTCTTTGATGTTGTTTATAGGATTGTACCCAAGTATATCATTAATGGCTTGTCATTCGGGTGAGGCAGTTTCTCCAAGGTAAGTCAAAGTTCCAGGAACCATTTGTTTGGTTGTAAATGCTATGGCTTGCTATGATTAAGTCAATGAAGGTAAAACAATGGCAGATGGTTCATGGGATCATTTCTCTGGAAAGTTGGTGTTTTATGCATCTTTCTACCAATTTGCTGACAAGAATATTTTTGCACTCCCACTATTTACCGAGAATAATCTTTTGCAGTATTGCGTGCTAGGGAAGAGTTGAATTGCATCATATTAAACTTTGTGTATCCCCATGTTTAAAATTAGTCTCTATATGCAGCCATTTCTATCGTATGATCTTTCTCTATCATACCCGCCACTTGACAGTTGCCTCATAAGCATAGCTTCATAATGATATCGTGTATGTCTACGCTCTTTTTTTCTCTCCATTTCTCATGTGATGATTATGTACCTATGTAGGTATAACCTTTAACTGATCTTGATAAGACCAAGCCATCAATAGTCATCAATATTTTGTCTTAATCAATTCATAGAGGTTGATTCCCATCTCAAGGAATGATTTATCTTGCTATGATCAATAGGTGTTCTTTAAAATAGTCTACCTCTTAGGGGACGATTCATTGTTTCTATCTTGGACCATGAGCTTTTCTTTTAGTATGTATCTTTTTATGGATTTAATCTTCAATTACTTTACAGTGTGGATGGAGTACAGATTAGAGCATTCAATAGTCCTGCAAAGTTACCTCATTCAAAATCTTAGAATTGAATGGCCTATTGGAAGTAACGTCTATCAGAATTTTAAATTCGATAATTTGCTTTATGATTTATGAAAAGTAAATGTTATTTTTCTCTAGGAAATCTTTAAGCTTGATATTATGCTTTATGTCTTTCTGACATATATTAAATAGAACTGAATTGACTTGAGAGAAGTCTTCTAGAGGTAATCTTGTACTTTTCTAAAATCAAGGATATCATTGACAATATAAAACCAATAGTGCAAATACAATGAAATGACTAATATTTGAGATTGCAGGAGTCTATGTCTTTCTAGGGAAGACAAGTGCAATGCTTTCTTTCTTGCTGATAGACAACCACTTCTCAACTGAAGAAACTACTAAAGCTTTTTGTATGCAAATGGTGATTACAAACAATGGAATATGACTAAAACTTCAAAATTCACATCAAGAAACAATGGTGGTATCTTTCTCACATGAGAATTAAGCAAAAGCAAGGAGATCGGAGTTGGAAACTTTAAAATGAAGACTTGAAAAGCATTTTTTAATGCTTGTTATAATAATCTAGAGCTTCCATTTTCTGCTTTAGGCCTACTCACCTTTCAATTTGGGTTTAAAATCAATTATTGATTTAATCTTTTCAAAGTTGGATGGAAATTGGATTTTAGAAACTTACTAAATTTCAATTTGTGTTCTAAAAATTTGACAAAACAACTCTCACACTTCAAAGTTGGTGCTTAAAAAGAACTCATTTTATGATTTGAGGATTAAAATGAGCATGTGAATTTGATGTTTTGTAATCATTTTCAAAAAGTGATATCATCTAAAAGATGTATGTGCTTCTACTGCACCTCACAGCGATCTTGAGAATCAAAAATCTTTTTCTGATATTAAGTTGTCAAAAAGATTGCCTCCACATTTTTATTTGAGTTTAAAATTGAACAAAACAACTTGCAAGTGTGAGTAAGCCTATTGCGTGTGTTCTCCCTTTGTTTCTAAATGAAGGTTGATCAAACTCCGAATATTTTCACTTGCTTTTGTTTATCTTAGAGGGTCTGCCTTGTGGGAAAAAGTACTCACCCAAGGGAATGACCCAACCGGTAACACTCTAAAGCCAAGAGTATTTCTAGCTAGGATATAAAAGTGGGTACTGGAACAAAAACCAGTATCACGTGGTTGGCTCCAACGAGAAGGGAAGCAATGGTCTCTCACCACATGGGTCAATCTCCATGAATGGAAAGTCCGAATTAAAACCCCTTGTTTAGCAAAGGCCAAAATCTTATCTATTTGTTGGTGCAAAAGGTCATGTCCATTGAAGCCACCCCATGTATACATGTGGTTCTGTTGTAGAGATGAAAGTATGCCATGGGAGATTCATGGGTACTGATGCTTGGATGACCCGAGAAGCGAGTGCACTGTTAAGGGGGAGCCTGTGTGGTCAAGCATCTAATCATCCGCATTGAATATGCACAGCTAGATTTGTCCAAGTGGGATCCCAACAAATACTATCTTTTCATCCTAGGATTGTGCATGTTATTGGAATCGAAAACACTTTGCTTGGATCCAAAATAGTGGAAAGCAAACATTCAAAACTATCATCGAAATTTCAAACCCTTTAGGAAGCAAATACCATTGGAAAATTTTAAGTGTTATTGCTTGCCCTAGGGATTATATCCTTAGAGGCTTCTAAACATTTGAATTTATATCTCCATTTGCTCACTAAAGTCAACACTAGGTAACCTTTGCCTTTATTTCCTTGATTTCCACATAATACACTTTGTGGGATAAAATAAAATTAGGACATTGGACATTCAGTTTGAAAAACATAATCAAGAAAGTGCTTGTGTCAAAAGGAACCAAATCTAAGCAAGATAACAAAAAATTGAACCACACATGTGCTTGCAATCTTCTGTCTTATGGTTTTCATGTAAACATTGGTATTTTCATTTGAATTACTCCTAGGGAAAAGTATATTCGTCAAAATATTGGTCTTGTAAACAAGTCCCTCTTAGGTTCATCTAGGATCAAGTCAAACACTTCACCCATCTCAAACATCGATCAAAAATCACCTCACCAACAACTCTTGGAAACTTTTAAGACACCATTTATGCTAGAATTTTGGAAAAACCAACATCACCTTATTTGACTTAACACACTTAGTCAAATTATCAATCCTCTTGAGCGAATTTACCTCTAGGATAACACAACTTCCTAAGGTTTACAAGTTCAAAATCACCTTGTTTGTCTTAACACACCTAGCCAAATTATCCTTTTTTGTGTGAGTTTACTCTAGGATAACACAACTTCCTAGGGTTTACAAGTTCATTACCACTTTGTTTGAATTAACACACTTAGTCAAATTATCCAATCCATTATCACCTCATTTGACTTAACACACTTAGTCAAAATTCCCCCTATGTACGAGTTTACTCCAAGATAACACAACTTCCTAGAGTTTACAAGTGCATTATCACCTTGTTTGACTTAACACACTTAGTCAAACTTATCCTCAATCTAAATCAAATCAAATCAAGTCCTAAGGTCTAGCATTGATCCAAAGTTCCTAAAAGTTTAAACACCCATATCATTCACCCCTTTCATCCTTCACCTCATCATTGGTCCTAAACCCCTTAGAGGTCAACAAGGTCAAAACACAAGAAGAACATTAAGTTTAAACTCGACTCATACATCATGAGTAATCCAATTCAACCAAATTATCCAAGTCTCGCAATGCCGATTGATTATCAAAATTCACATTTATGCAATTCATACATGACATCATTATTTCCTCCAAACCTCGATGATACAAATGTGAGTTTTCCCAATATAAAGTTTGGAACATCTTTCTCGATGGTAGATTTAACTCCAAGTCCAAACCTACAAATCTATCAACCGAATAGTCAATGTATGAGTCTTCTTCCAAACATGAACATTTCAAATCCATACTTGGTAAATTTGGGATAGATATGCTTGCAAATCAAACCAATGTTGTTCAAAATCCCAGCAATATGTTGACAACTCCATGTATTGGTTCAAGTCAATGTAATGCCATGCAAAATCAAAGTTACCTAAACCCAAGCAATATGATTCTCAACCACAATAATGTTCAGAGTCAACTTATAATGCCAAATCAAAACATCACACCGAATGAGAGTTGTATCGAGAATCAACTTATCCATGTCAAGATCCAAATCAACATTAAATTTTATGGGATCAAATTGCTTCACTTGCCAAAGTAGTTGATCTATTGCGCCAAGAGACATCTCCACCCCAAAATCAATACACTCTTCCATTGGTTGAACCATGTCGTTAAAGCATTGAGTTGTCTCCACAACGACATCAAGAAAAATATCTCCAATGTCAAGAAATTGGATATCAAGATCAACGACATCAACAACAAACTCAATCATTACATCTCCAAAATCAATCGCCATAAGGTCAATTTAAAGTATGAATCCCACAAGGCAACAAACAAAAATACACACCACTTGGGGAACCAATTGATTTGGTCTTCCAACAACTAATCCAGGAAAATTTCATTAAAATCCCCACTTATGTGAATTATCAAGAACCCCTGGTGAAACCACAAGGGTATGATGAGAAACACTTTTGTTATTTTCACAAAACAAAGGGACACACAACATCAGATAGTATTCGAATCAAAAATATCATCCAAGACCTGATTGATCAAAAGCTAATAGCTATTGGGGACAATAATCAGAATTCAACTGCTAGCAATAGCATTAACAATCTCTCCACCATAATTGTTGAACACAATGATCAAAATCAATCCACCAATGAGCATTGTGAAGATATGTCTACCCCATCCAGTGATCAAATCAACATTCATCAAGATCCACTTTGTAGTGATCTATTTCAAGATGTGTTGACATTAATTGATCCTATTGACATAATCCAAGATCCATACACCAATGATCATGTTGAAAATGCCTCTACATCACCTAATGAGTTTGAGAACATATCTCAAGAATTTATTCCAAAGCATGATCAACATCTATCACCAAGGTCTAGCAATGGTCCTTCCCAAGACATACTAACATCCTTTGACCTCATGGTTACAAATAGTGAAGGAACCTACAACTCCACACTTCATCCAAATCCACTCAAAAATTAAGAGGATATTGAGCCACTACCCATGCATAAGGATGATGTCCAAGAACCCGCTATAAATAATCCATCCCTTGAAGTTGAACCATGTCAAGAACTTGGTCCAAAGCATGATGAAGGAAATTCTAAAATCATTCAAGATCAAGAATTCATATCTCCGAAATACTACAATGATCTAATGGGCACTCTTCTATCTATACAAGATGTCACAAATGATGACCATATCCATATATCACATATTCCTCCATCTACCCATGATGTGTTTTCTTTGGATGGACATGAAGATGATCTTCAATCAAAACAAAAGTCTCATACTCTTGACATCATTACCAAGGAACAAGAGTCTCCTACTCTTAACATTTGTGCACAAGACCAAGATGTAGAAAAATTTGGAGACATAGCAAAAACAAAGCATGAAGAAGACTTGTACAGAAGTTGTGAATCAGAAACATCTTATGGACACCTAGCAAAAATAGATCATGAAGAAAGCTTCTACAAAAGTTGTGAATCAAAAAAATCATATGAAATAATATCAAGAATGAATCATGAGGAAGAATTTTACAGTGAATCTTCGACAATTCTCGAAGAAGCATTACAATTTGATTTCTCACAAGATCAAGGAAAAGATATCAATCAGGCATTCATCCCACATGTGGAGGATCCTATCACTTATAAACTTGGATCACTTACCTTTCTTAGGGAAAGCTACCTCATCAATAAAGAAGATGACACTTTTGAAGGTCCACAATAGAGCACAAAAGGATTAGCACCCTACTTCCAAGATAAATTATATCCTATTGCAAACAATATGCTTCTACATATGAATTATCAAGGCAAAGGATTAGGTTTGCATGACCAAGGTATCCTAGAACCAGTGCAAATTATTGGCAATCCTAGGAATCAAGGCCTTGGTTATTCAGAAATCAAGGGATATGAACATATCAGTGATACTTCCACAAAACTAGGGGCAACTTCATCTCAAGCAAATGTCAACATAGGGAGCATGAAGAATCTTTAGGATGAAACCAATGTCAATACTACAACTCGCCATGTCATGAATATCCATCCACCCATCACCCCATCCACGAATTGGGACCAACATAAAAATAAATATTTGAATCAAAGAATGAAGAATGACATCAAAGAAAAAGAAGTGTTGAAGCATATCAGACAAATCAGATATGTATGGATAACAAAGGATACAAAGAATGATTACCCCTATCAAACTCCATTAGTCAAAGAAACTATGGGGAAAAATAAAAAGGGAAAAGTATCCATCAAAGATGTCCACAAAATCAAAATAAGGCTTTTCAAGCGACATACAAAGTGTATCGAGTTGTTGGTCATAATTCCATGCACACTTCGTATCCATCCATAATTGTTCATCTTCCCAAGTTTGGAGAGTCAAAAGTTCCAAACTATCAACCAATCCATCTTTTATTCCTAAACGCACTCCATCCATGCCTCCATGCATGATATCCAATTCTCACATTGACCATGTTTTGGCAATGACCCTTCATCATAAGGATTCAGAAGGCACTCTATCACGATGTGCACACAAAGACAGAGTTAACTCTGGTATCAACAAAGTAGAACAAATTTCTCAAAATTTTCTTTCAAGTGCACATATTTTGGCAAAGAAGTTTCTTCAAGAAGGATATCGATGGAACATTATGATAGAAGCATCAACATTAGTAGTACTAGGTGGTTTAGAATCAGCTTAAAATATCTCAACAAATTAAAAAAATATAAAAATCCAAAAAATTAGAAAAAGGATTGAAAACAGTAAAGAAAAAATCATCCTCTAGTGAAAACCACTTTGGTGGCACTTTGGATAGGTACCATGATGAAAACCTAGAAAACATGCATCATGTGTAGAATCGAGCATCTGTGTGTACCAATTCAGGAGAAAGCATATTATCGTGTCCGTAATGAAGCTGACATTCCATCCATATCATTTGTTGGTCCACAAACCATTCATCCAACTCATTGCCATCTTCTACCTTATCTAGATCTTGATGAAGGTTAGGTGCACACTTTACATTTTCTTATGGTAAACATCTTGACATGGGTCATTTTCACTGATCCTATCCAATCCAATTGTTATCTGAACCTTGAAGCATTATCTGAATGAGAATCCTCTATTTGAACACTCTTATCTTATCACAAGATAATCCATATCCATTCATCCAAGAATCTACCCATGACATTCCCTACATTGCTAGACACTAGGGGCAGATATTTACATCTTGTTGCGGGAATAAATCTTGATATATATCCTCTAACTTATGGAGTGATCCGAACATTTATCAAATGTATAATAAAATTGGACAAGCATTTGTGAGCCAAAAATCTAAATCACTAGCCCATGGTATATTTTGACAGGAAGATGTTCCTTATCAATCTTTATCTTTTTCCGAACATGAATTTGAACAATCAATATCAGTCACATCTAACTTGCACGTTAGCATCACATTAAATCATCAATTTAATTTTTTCCCAAATCAAGCTTCATCAATCTTGATCAATCGAATTCAATCCATTATCAACTTGTTTGACTTAACACACTTAGTCAAACCATCCTCTTATGTAAAATTTTACTCTAGGATAACACAACTTCTTGGAGTTTACAAGTGCATTATCTATTTTTATTTGACTTAACACACTTAGTCAAACTATCAATCCATCAATCTGATCGATCAACCTTAGCTTGGTTTTCAAAAAAATCCCAAAACAAAGCACTAATATCATCACATATCGATATCCAAATTGTTGAAATCACACAAAAACCCAAAAACATTGGAAAATTCAAAAATCAAAACAACCTCAAAACATTTTAAAAAATATCAAAAACATCCAAATATTTGGAAAAACCCAAAATGGTGCATTCATCTCACCTCGCTTTCACTCACAATAAACGTCATTCCTAACAAATCATCGTCTCCTTCATCCTTTGGTAAGTCAACCAGAAGCAAGTCTAGTAGGTTCAAAAGTGAATGCTAAATCGTCAAAGTCTCAAGTCTAGATCAATAAGTCAGCAAGTTGGTCAATTCACAGTACCAATAGCTTATCATCCAATCAAAATCTCATCAAAACCATGATCACAACATGTCCTAGGAATGTGATCTTCCTATGATGGACATTAGCATTAGGTATCACCATAGTTTAATCTTTGGCTAGTGGTACGAAGAACATTAGCTTGTTTATTTACTTTATCTTGGTCTTGTTTAGACTTATCTTATTTTGCACTCATTCCAAGGACCTCTCAATTATGCCTAAATAAAATAGTTTTAGAGAGAAAGGAATGGGGCAATGATCATTATCTTTTTATCTGTTGTGCTTGTTGGATATTCTTATAAAATAACTTCGTCATGCATACTTTGTTTATTTGTAGGGAGGATGTTTTAGGTGTCTTTCTGACCACATAAGAAGGCTTGCCTTCTTATGTTTTGGCCTGAGTTATTTAGAATATCTGAACTACATTTTGAATAAGGTTTCATTTTTCAATTGTGAACAAGAGTACTCCTATTTGTTTGATGATTCAAAGTCCATCACACTAGGCACAACACCATCCTGGTTCTTAATACCTTGATGCATCACACCTATGTGCGTTATCAAACATAAATAAGGGTATGCTCTTTATCTCTCCCTTCCTTGGATAAGAAATACATCATCATCATTCATCATCATATGTAATAAAGTCTCGACGACTAAGGGACTTGTTGGACTCTACATCTTCTTGGATTTAAGGGTTCATCCCTCTCATTCTTCTATCCTCTTTCACACTAACAATGCATCCATCTTGCATCCACACTCTCATCTTACATAATCACATTATATCATCATAGGAAAACATCATCCATCTCATCTATCTCACATGCATTGCATAATCATCTAAGTTGCTTAGGATAATATAGATTTGTTATTTTAAGCATCTCCCAAACATCTCATTTTCATAATCATTTAGGTTGTTCAGGATAATATAGATTTGTTATTTTAAGCATCTTCCAAACATCTCATTTACATCATCATTATCATATATATTATATAGTCTAACCATTCATACATCCATTTTGAACCTCTTTGTCGCGAGATCGACCTCAAATCAAATCTTTTCACTCAATCTCTCGAGGGGGAAATATTTCCACCGGGGCATCCAAAAAAATCAGAATTTTTTTTAATTTTGATGTCGGCGGCATATTTCTTTGAACCAATGCAACAAGCACATTGCTTCAAAGAGGGGAAAAATGTAGACATACAAAATTAACATTATTGATTAAACATCACATTTGATCACTTTTCTTCTTAATTAATTAAATCAAATTAATTAATTAACTTCCTAAAGTCTCTTCATTTAGTTAAATCAAATATATTTAATTAAATGGTCAATATTCATTTTCCTCTCATTTGATTTAAAACAAATCCAAAAATGTAAATCAAATGTCACACCAACTAATCATTAGCTTAATTAGTCAAATCCCTAATTAATGCTAAGCCTAACCCATGTCCCGTCCTCTATCTTTTCCCACTTGCACAATAAATCACTTATTTTGATTTATTAAAACCCCTATTTTCCTCACAAGGCATATTCCCAAGGAATATGCCCTCATTAACTCCCCTTGTTTGAATTTTTTTGTCCAAACAAAATTCCCACCCAAATCCTTCAACTACATGCATTTATGGCCATTTTCAAATTTCAAATGGGCACATTGGCCAAAACTTGCGCAATCATGGGCCAATCACATTGTGACAAGTGGATCTCTCCTATTTGTGGGGAATTAGTCCCACATTCCTCAATCTTGGCCTCTTCTCTCTCAATCTCTCATATAAATTCAATGCCCTTTCTCTCATTTTTCATTGATAATTGGAGCATTCTCACTATAGGCAGCTTGAGTTCAGTTTGTATCTATTGTCTATCATCTCGTTTTCTTGGCAAGGGTTGGGAAAGGGCTATCTTCTACACAAAGGATAGCACCAATCCAATATGGAATAGGTGTGCTCCATGTTGCTCATTCTTTCAATTGATTCCTTTAAGCATTTCTTATTTTTTTAAAGTATTAGTTTAGTATATCTAACATGGAGTATTATTTCATAAGGATGTTTGTTTTTATCATGTTGGTTTTGTCAGTTTACTAATATTTGCAGATTTTGATATCCTACACTATGATGATATGATTGATAATGAAAGCTATGATAATGATAATAAAAGCTATGATGTTGTGATACTGATATGATATGTTGTGATAAACTAAAATGAAACTAACATGATATGTTGTAACATAATTATGATCTAATATGATTGCTAAAATGGTTTTTATTTGATAATTGCTAAACGTTGTATGCTAAATGCTCTAGTATGATTCCTATCGAGTAAAATTGCATTCAAGTGGGATAGTTTTCCTATAGCAAGAGGTTGCTTTTATAGATTTCCAAAGACAATTCTTGATGTGGCAGCAAGCAATGGTTCATATTTGGTTTGGATGAATCAATGGTAGAAGATGCATAATTTGGTGAGGAAGAAGGGGAAATGATTTCCCTGAGAAAAACATCGTGGCAAATGATTAGGAAGAAATTGTGGATCCATGAAGCTAGTCATTTCTAACTGTAAAAAGTTTGTTTGGAAATATCAAATAAAATTGAATGCAAGTGAAATCTTTCAACTTTATTGAGAGAAAAGTTGTAAACATGTGTTTAATTGGAAAAGCACAATTGAATAAAACTTGAAGCTTTCAACTTTGTTGAGAGAAAATTTGTAGACATGTGCTCAATTGAATTTTTGATTTATTCAATTTTTGGGGGGAAAAATATATAATTAAATAAAAAAAATTGAAATTTGTTTATTTAATAAAAGGGAGATGATATTTAAACAAACTATGTGATTTTAGTCTATTTATTTATAAGTAGATGAAATAAAGGTTAATTAATCAAATAATTATATTTAATTAATCAGGTTTATCTAGACCATTTTTAGGTGTATACAACTATTACTCAAAAACCATGTCTCTTAGAAATATTCTATCTAAGGGTATAGGATCACATAGGGCCCCTCTAAAATAAACTCTCTTAGTTTTTGATATCTCTAAGGTGTTTTCCCATGGTGTCTAGTTTTTAGTTGATGGAGAATGTGTAAAATGCATGGAATGTAAAGTTGAAAAGGGATGTAACTTTTTTTCTACAACTCATATAACCAAACCGATAGTTCTAACAAATTTGGATGGGTATGTTTAGGCTATAGATAGTCTTGTTTTGTACCCAAACATTCTGAAACAGTCTGAGCTACATTGTACCAGTGATATCTCTTAAGAGTCCAAAGTGAAAAAAGGCAACAATCTTTGATGAGCTGTTACTTGAACATCGTGTCACTTAGGAACATTTTGTTAGAGGGTACAAGATCATGTAGGGTCCCTCTATAATAACCTCTCTTGGTTTATGATATATTTAAGGTTTCTTCTTGTGGTGTTGACTTTTTAGATGATAGAAATTGTGTCAAATCCATGTAGCATAAAGTTGCAAAGGGGTTTAACTTTCATTTTGCAACTTGTGTGACCAAACCGATAGTTCCAAAATGTCTGGATGGGTAAATTTAGGCTAGGAATGGTCTTGTTTCACACCCAAACATGTCAAAGTGGTTTGAGATACATTGCACCAAAATAATGAAGCATACACATGAACAAATGAAGTATACACAGGAAGCATTAGGCATACACATAAATACATGTAATACATGAAGTATACATAGGAAGAATGAAGCATACATGTGAATACACACAATGCATGAACTATACACAAAAATCATGAAGCATACACATGAACACATGAAGTATGTGTATGAAGCATGAAGCATACATGCGAATACACGTAATATGTGAAGTATACACAAGAAGCATGAAGCATACATGTGAATACATGAAGTATACACAGGAAGCATGAAGCATACACATGAACACATGAATTGTACATAGGAAGTATGAATCATATAAGCCAATACACGTAATACGTGAAACATACACAAGAAGCATGAAGCATACATGTGAATACATGAATTATACACATGAATCATGAAGCCTACACATGAAAACATGAAGCATACACACGAATATATGTAATATATGAAGTATACACAAGAAGCATGAAGCATACATGTGAATACATGAAGTATACATAGGAAGCATGAAGCATACATGTGAACACATGAAGTGTATACAGGAAGTATGAAGCATACACGTCAATACACATAATGAATTAAATATACACAAGAAGCATGAAGTATACATGTGAATGCATAAAGTATACACATGAATTTTGAAGCATACACATGAACACATGAATGATACATTAGAAGCATGAATCATACATGTGAATACATGTAATACATGAAGTATACATAAGAAGCATGAAGCATACACATGAATACATGAAGTATACAAAGGAAGCATGAAGGATACACGTGAACACATGAATTTTACATAGGAAGTATGAAGCATACACATTAATACATGTAATATATGAAATATACACAAGAAGTGTGAAGTATATACATGAATCATGAAGCATACACGTGAAAAAATGAATTATACATTGGAAGTGTGAATGCTGTTCATATACCTGCACAAACACAAAGAACAAACATATAATTAGCTCATTATGCAAGTTAGAAGCAACATTCCCCATGAGATTCATGTGAAACATTAAAACAAGAAAAAAATGTGAAGAACACAATGAAAAATGATTAAATCCTATTCAAATGAACAAACTCTCAATCTCATTGGGGAATTGGTGTCATTTTGATGTGGAAAATGTCCCTTTTCCAATTCCTTGCAAGCTTGATGATCAATGATGAAGATTTGATGCTCCTTGGTGCAATTTCTTCATAACCTAGCTATGAAAAATGTGAAAATGGATGCAAATGGATGGAAATTTCTCAACAACTTGAAGATAATGATGTTGCATGAAGTTGTGGATCCAAAATTAAAATGAGAGCCTTCTATAAATAGAAGAGAATGATGGAGAAAGAGGCAAAAGGGATGAATGTGTGGCAAAAGACCAACCAATAGGAAGAGGCCACTTGTCAACATGTGATTGGAGGAGGAATGAGCACATTTTGATGAATGTGCACATAAATATGATTAGGTGGAATTTGAAATTTGTGAATGACAAGTTGGAGGGAGAGAGGAATGGAGTAAATGCTACTTGGCTCAAGGAAAAGGACATGTCAAAGGCCTTTAATTCCTTGTTGGATGTACTCATCCCTTTTGGAGGGATTTTTGAATTTGAGGAATATTCCCTTATTGATGCCAAGTTGAGAGAAAATAAAAGAATTTATAAATCAATTAAGTTGATTTACTTGTGAAAGTTGTGAAATCTAGAGGATTTGATAGATTAGGATTAGGATTAATTAGGATTTGATTAATTTAGATGGAAATTAGTTGATTTGACAATTTGATTTAGATTTTAGGATTTAAATAAATCAAAATGAGATGAATAATGGTTTAGAATTAATTAAATAAAGTTTGATTTATTTAATTAATAGAAGAAGATGACTTAATGAGATAAATTTGATTTATTTAATTAAGAGAGTAAATATGATGAATTTAATCAAATAAAGATTATTCAATTAAATGACCATCCGAGGAGATGATTTAGGAAAAACTAGTGTTAGTAAGATCGAGATTAGGTGTATAGGATCAATCTATATATTTTTCGTGTCTACAGGAAGCATGAAGCATACACGTGAATACACATAATACATGAAGTATACACAAGAAGCATGAAGCATACATGTGAATACACATAATACATGAAGTATACATGTTAATAAGTGAAGCATACATGTGAATAAGTGGAGCACATGTACTCAAATACATGTAAGTCATGAATTATACACATGAATGCAAAGTATTCACATGAAAACATGTAAGTCACAAAGTATACATTAGAATACACATGAGTCATAAAGTATACACATAAGTTGTAAAGTATACACTTGAATACACGAAATTCATAAGTTGCAAGTCATGAAGTATACATATGAATACACATAAGTCACAAAGTATTAACATGTATACATGTAAGTCACAAAGTATGAATACACATAAGTCACCAGTATACACATGAAAGGTACACTCATATAGAAATGCATTATTGGCCTACTTAAGAAGAATGTCGAATAGTTTATTAAAGAAGCTAGCATGTTTATTAGCCTTAACTGTAGGAGTGTTTGGATAATTAAATGTCAACTTAGTAACATTTGTCATGAATGTTAGAAATCTATAGGCAAGTGTGAAAATTTGAATGTAATAAAAATCTTTAGTAATTATTTAAGCATTAGATGTAAACAACACCCATGCCTACAACATTCAAGAATATAATTTACACAATACACATGATAACATCATTCAAGAATGGCAGTGGTAAAATAAGATTTACATTAATAAAAAATACGTAAGGCTATACAATAATATATGTCGATAAAATTATACAACATATCCAATAAAGTCATATATGCTTGCTACAAAAGAGCCATATGGACATAAAATTTCACATATATCAATTGTACAAAACATATGTTCAAAAATTCTAGGTAGGAAAACAACAAATGACCCTAATACATTGTCATTTACCACTAGGGGAAATAAAAATATCACGATTTCCTTCGGCAGTCGGCTGGATGGAGTGTCTATTGATTTCGAATGTTATCACTAGTACTCCTCTCTTCACTCATCTAGAGACACCACTAATACAATAAGAAATATAGATGTTAGTATATAGAAATTGAATTGTGGAATGGCTATAGAAAAATAATCACTTACCACAAACAAATAATCATCAGACTCATTCACAACATTAGCACATCAATGATCTGGAGTGACAACCACATATAACAAACATTAAGATAACAATTAAACTACATACAAGTATCATGAAAATTTTCAATAATATACCATATAAGAGAAAATATAATTTCAAACTTACTAATCTATCACATACCTCTCTCAAAAGATCAAAACTGGCTATTTTTGCAACAACTCCATGGTCCATCATGCCATGAACATCATCAGGGCTGTCTAATGTCAACATCTGAAAATGAGACAACAAATATGAAGTTTTTTATCACTTTCATTAGTTTCTTTGTTTCATTAAAAAACATAGACAAGGCAATGAACTAATTGAAAAAATTCCTCAAACAAATGTGGTCTCATGTTGATGGTAAGAAATGGAAAATTCCATGCCAAAAAAATTTCTATGGATTGTCTTGATGTCTATTTTTGGATTGATTATAAGGTGGTTATCGGGGTATTTTTGAAGGTATATAACCATATATTTCCCATGAAATCCATAAAGAATGGAGAAATTTTTAATATTCATTAAATTTTATAAAAAGGATTATTGAGATACCTCATGATGACAAATATATTTCACCTACTTTATACACTTGTAGTAGATAAGGACCTTTGGTCTCAATATGAAAAATTGAAACATTGCAAAATACATATGTTAAGAGTTTCATAATGCAGGATGAAACACCTACAATGGAAAAGAGGACGTGATCTCATGTAGAAAGGGATAGCCATAGAATTTTTTTAATGAAAATCATACCAATAATGCAATAGGTAGTCACTTTTAATAATGATAGGTTTTTGAATAATGAAGGAAAACCTTAAACCATGTTGATGAATTAGTATCAGTCACTATACAAAAAGAATAGTGAATACCATTATGATGAAAGGAGTGAAGGGTTATATTATGAGCATTCATGAAGAAAAGGCATTCATCAAGATGACAATGGAAGATGATCTCTTCACAAAAGAAATTCAAGTATTCAATCTACAATGACCTCCTTGACAATAATTCATAACTGCATGGTGACCTCGAAGGTAGTCTTGAAGACTATACAATGATCCCTATGAAAGAGATAGAACATGAAGATAAGAGGGGCAGTCCAAGAAGGTAAATTCAAGGAAAATGATAGTCTTATGAGAAGGAAAATAATGATAGTAATTAATGATTGTGATAAATATATAAATGATCATGATTTAGGATTCTTAATTTGTCCTTAACATATAATTTATGACTGATTTTAAATGATTGCAATAATTCCTGAAGGACATTGATCTTGTTTATAGTCCTCATGAATGTAATGCAAAATTTTGTATTGTTGGTAGTTTTAATGATTGTACTATGGCCTTGGATGAAGACCTTAATATAGTGGTTAAGCAATGTGATTTATGTATTTGAAAATGTGCTAAATCAAGTCTTAATGACCGTGACTATGCTTTGAAATGAAGTTAAAGACCATGTGGTTTGTCCTCAATGAAGTCTTGTGAATATTCATATTTCTCAATTTGTCTTATGAGTATGGCTTGTCCACTTAAGCAAAAAGGAACTTTTAAAGAGGAGATCATGAATAAAGGACATCATTCATACATTGAAGGATAAAAATTTCATACTAATAATTGTGACCTAAGGGGAGTATTTATGACTCTACTATGGATCCTTATGAAAGACATTCATTAGGAAAATTAAAAATTTAAAGTCACAAATACCTTATGAGGAAAATAAATCTAAGGGTGAACTAGGATAATAAAATATCAATGATTAAGGCATGAGAGGCAATCAAGGGGTAGTTTGTCAAATATCAAAGAAATAGAGGAAAGCCATATTTTCATCATTCCAATAGGAAAGTATAGTATGAGGAGCAACATTTTCATTGTATTATTGCATAGTCAAATATTCAAGGGAGGATAATAACCAAAGAGGCTAGGGTTATAGTGAAAAGGGGCATATGATAGTCTACAACAAATGACAATCAAGAAAAATGATATGGGTTCATATGTCAAAAGTTATAAGACTTTCAAAAGCATAGATAGAAAGATGTATTGGAGGTTGTTGATAGTGTACAAGACCTCAAGAGAGATTAAAATTGGACAATCACTTCATTGATGATAGTTATGGGACTATCAAGTAAGAAAGAATTTTCAAAAGATAGTTTGATAGTACATTGGTCTCCAAGGATTTAACAATAGTCAATGGATTTCTCTTAGACAGTAAATGCATGTAAGTGGTTGAAGTAAACAATGCATATAATATCAAAAAAATGATGAGTACGGGTTTTTATGGAAGGGATATTTGAGATGAAAGGCTTTCAAAAAAGGTTATTCATACAAAGGGTAGACTTCAAGGGTAACAAAGCATTAAAGGAAAGAAGGTAGTCACTTCATCATAGATGACAATACAAGGTTCAATTTAAGGATAGTCAAATGATATAGGGAATTCTTTCAAGTGTTCTTAACTTCACATCAAACTAAAGACAGTCATGACAAAGGGTAGTTTCAGACTTTAAAATGATAGTCCTTTGTGCCTTTTCATCACAAAATGATAGTTTTCAATTGTAAAGAAGACACTGTCATCAAAGACAAAGCCATAAGATAGAAAATTTAATATGTGAAAGGGTATGAGATTTAAAGGAAAGTGAAAATGACAAGTTCATTTAGCCAAAATATATGATGCATTATTTAAAACACTAATGAATTATCCTGCACTTGTCACTTTAAATAACCTAGTTATCTAAGTTCATGTAGTTTCAAGAATTATAATAGATTTGTACATGCAAAATTACCAAAAATAGCTAAAAATTTCTTAAAAAACCATTAATGAATAAAGGTTACCTAAGTGAAAGTTGTTTGAGGACGATAATAACGAGGTGTTAAGGTTGAAGGTCCACTAGAAACCTGTTTGACATTCAAAGCATGTTTTGAGACAAACATTCATATAACTTTCAAATATTCACATGCAATAATTATTTCTTTAATAGTAGTTGCATACCTGTGGACTCAATGTTGTAAACATTTATGAGTCTATAGGAATGGTGCACATATCATCTAAACTCCAACCCTAAATTTTTATCATATTCATTCTACTAATTTAGTTATTCTTACATTTCAAAATAGAATTTAATAAACAAAATTAAATAAACTTGCTGAATTTTACCTGAGTATCAATGTTGAATGTTTCATTTAGAGGGGCATCTATCATAACCATCTTCTCTTCAACTAATGTATGTTGTATAGCTCAATCCTGGGCACTCTCACCATCATACATGGAAGCAAACAACACTACAAGAGGCACAATGGTGGACTAGAACTCTTGACCTAGGAGTCTCACCCACATTAGGCTCTACTAGAGGCCTCAAACATTGTACAATGCTTTGAGTGAGTGAGCTAATCGATTCCAACATGTCTACCTTGATACTATCCTTCACAACTAAAGGAAAGACAACATACTCCACCATGGATTTGGCCAAGGGTCTCAGTGCCAACTATAGATTATGTCATGCGCCTAGCCTATCATGTGTAAAGCCCCCACATCTACCCTAAAATTATAAAATGTCAAAATAATCTGGCACCTTATTGAGGACAAAATCATAATAGAGTTTCCTCAAAAAATATTCTGGTACCTCATAGTTATTGCATGGGGGTTGGTCAAAAACCATCCACCACCACTCCCAAAACTTATTTTTAATTAATTCATGGTGGAACCAATGTATGGGGAACCTCTTGCATGCATGTGATAGAGGTGAATCAGTTCTTTGATCTATAAAAAGGGCACACAAGTCAACTTTTCTAATTTTTTATTTTTTCACATCTGCATAGGAAATCCCACTTGCATAAAATAATTTTCTCACTCATTTCTCCTACATGTGATGAAATCAATTTGAGTGATTCAACAATGCTTCTCCTATAAGGGTGGGTTATAGAATGCTCATTTAATCTTCTAATCAATAGTTCAAGATCTCTTTTGTTTTTTTCAATTTGATTTAAAATATTTTCTTGGGTTCATTGTGGATGCCTATGAACTAAGGGAGGGGTTTGAGGTTCTTCTTGTTCAAGAGGGTCTTCGTGAGGGGGTGATTTTTAATTATCAATGTTTGGAGGTGGATATTGATTTCTTGGAAATTAATATAAATTTTATTTAAAAAACCTATTTTAATCTGCATTTTAATTCAAATTTGAAACTAAAGAAATAGAAATACATACCTCTTCGATCTCTTTGACCCCTTTGACATCTTGGCGGAATCCTCATGAAGAATCACGAGAAAAAATTTATCTCATTTTGATGAGTGCAAGTTGCAAAGGCACAAAATGAGGTCTCAAGTCGTGGGTTAGTAGAAAAATGAGTTTGTAATGCCTATTTTTTTTAAACAACTTTAACATCTGGCAAGCACCGAATTCAACACTCACCAAATGACTTAAGAATTTGGAAAGAAACAAGTTATTTTCTCTCCAAATTCTTAATTCATTTCGTGAACACCAAATTTGGCACTCTCCAAATTCTTAAGGCATTTGACGAACATAAAATGCTTAATTTTGGTTTTTTTGCATAATGTGGCACCTTTTTTGTGTCATAGATTGGCGCAAACACCCACAAAATTAGTATGATCAAGATGGAATACCCTAGGTCAAGTAGAGGCCAAAACAATAATTGATTGAAATGATAAATGCCAATGTTACCCTGATGTGAAATCCTTGATAAAGTGAGGCCACACCATAAGTTTCCAAAAAAATTGATTGGTGGATGCCTTGATTTCTCGATAGACCTACAAAAGGTTAGTTCCCAAATATAATAACTTTTTTTAGATAGCATGTAGAGGAAAACTCCATACTTCTCCATAATATTTGAATCATAATAACTTCTCATTCATAATTGCCTTCTAATGTTCGAAATGAGAGGGAAAACATGTTTATATATACATTTTAATTAATCTTTTTGGGTAGGGGATGACCTGGGATCATTTTTAAATCACAAAAGGTTGCTAATCAAAATATTAAATATTTAAAAATTCACTTTTTGGTCAAGGGAACCCAACACCCTTGGCCGGTGCTTTTTATCCTAGATTTCTAGGGATGATGAGGATTTAAATATATTTTATTGATCAAGTCCTGAAATGAGTAAAATATTATTGTAATTTTTGTAGGAAAAATAGGGTGTTAAGGTAGTGCGAAGTTGTTAGGGGTGACAATTTATGATGTTATATTTAGGCCCCACTTTAGTGAGAGTATGATCTTACGTTCATACTCACACTAAAGGAACAAATATCAATTTTGAAACATTGAAGAGACAAGATGATTTACCAAGTTGAGGGATGCACAATCCCCCAACATAGGATCTCATAAATCCATAATATTAAGACACAAAGCATACACAAAACATCCATACAAAAAACACAATGCACACAAGGAAAACACCTGGAATACATTAAGTAGACACATAAAATACACAAGGCAAACATGATAGCATACAAAAAGAAGATATGGCAAAGAAACAAAGTAGATACATAGAAAACATAAGACAATTAATAAAAACATACTAAATCATAAACACAAGGTTAGTACACTAAAAATGATTTGAGTCAATAAGGTAAAGAGACCTCAATCTTAAATTTGTCTCAAATACCAAATATCATACATCAAGTGCATTAGACAAAATATTGCTCTCACAAGGATTAGCAGGTTGTGTTATTCTAGATCACTCATGAAACACATTACTCCACTGGCAAGAAAGTTGTGTTATGCTAGGTGGCCATGTAAAAATGTTTAAGTACATGAATTAGCAAGCTTCATTATGATAAATCCATGGACTATCTTACCACTCACTCTTCAGGGAGCACATAAAGGTCTAACGTCATGGGGGGTGAAATGCTCACTGTCACAGGGGATGAATTAATAACCACACCTTAAGGGTTGTTATAAATAACACCACCACCAAAGGGATATGCCAATAATTCAAGTTTCACAATATTCCAATACCATGGATAGGGTGATATTCCCACCCTTAAAATTTCAATATACTTGATATATTGATATTTTAAGGAAACAAGAGATGAAGAGGAGATCCTTGTAAAGAATACATAACTCCCAAAACAACTTATCCTTTCCCCCCAAGTGTAAAGGAAAAGATAACCACATAAGATACTATCTTGTTGCTACCATAAAAAAGAGATATGGTTGCACACAACATTGTACCACCATGAATAGAAATGCGAAAAATACTTGAAGCTACAAATTCCACATAGTGAGGAGAAATATAATAGAAAATAGATCATTAATTAGAATTATTAGGTGCATCAACACACGAAAGAGCATGACAATAAATAAATTGTTTTATTTTATTACTCAAGGCCTAACATTCATTGGTGGAATGACCATGCACTTGATGATATGCACAAAAATATTTATTGTTATAAAATTTCTTACAAGTTGGAGGATGAAGAATAATCAAGTGGGCTTTGAGAAGCCTTGACAAAATATTCTCTTTCTCTAATAAAGGTGGAGACAAATTTTTCTCTTGTGAAGAAAAGACTGCTCAATTACCACATGTTTTTGTAAATGTAATAGATGATGTAGGTGGAGGAGAAGAAGGATGGAAACCTAAACCCCTTTTTGAAAGATACGACATAGACTTCACATGATCCTTAACTTTTTTTTCTATGTTTTCATTATATCCACTTTTAGAAATAATTTTATATCTAAGACCATAACACTTTTCCAACTCAGATGGAGGAGGAGAAGTCTCATTCAAATTATTATGAGAAGAATTAATTATTTTTTAATAATGCAAATAATTTTTGGTGTTGAATTGTTAATTTTAGACATTTCCAAGACATGAGGGATAAAGGCTAAAAATCACTCATCACCATCATGAAATGATATTTTCAGATTTGTTGATGTAAAACAATATTGAAAAAATGAAACATAAGACTCCTTAGGTTTAGATTGTGATATTTTATCTTTTCCTAAAAAAGAAGGCGTAAAATCTAAAGAACCCCAATCAAAAAATTTATTTTAAGAGAAAGCCATAATGTGATCATTAGTTGCAATTGGAGAAGAGAAATCATAATTTGTTGGAACAATCTCTGACTCTATAGGCTTTTATGGTGAGATTTTATACTCCCCGATGAAATTAGGTGTAAAATGTAGTGATCCCCAATCATCACTAAAGAGTACATTCGTAGTATCATTTCCTTGGAAGGTAATTTTTAAAATTTTGAGGATGGAATCAAAGTACTAAGAGAGTTTAAAGTGTTTTTCTTGACTTCAACTTGTAAAATATTACTTTTTTCATCTACTTTCATTGTATGGATCTTTTCATTGTATTCATACTTCTTCTCATGGTGAAGAGTAGATGGGACTCCTTTCATGGCATGAATCCATGGTATACATAGGAGAAGATTATGTAAAAGAGGTCTTGACATGATATGTATACGAGCAATAAAAATAATGGGTCCTACCTTAATGGGTAGTGTTATTGTCCCCAATGGATACTTACTAGCATTATCAAATCTATGAATAGAAAGATAATTAGGTTCTATAAGATTCTTATCCACACCAATTTTATCTAGAAGATAAATGTTAAAAACATTAAGACCTAATACATTATCAATAAGAGTACATCTAAGCTTAGTTTTGTTAATGACTACTAGTATCATTAGAGCTTCATGTTAGTTTTGGATCTTAGGGAGAGGTAATTCATGTTGAGGGAATGCAAATATCCAATTTTGTTTCCTACATGCAAACAAAAAAGGATGCTACATCATTTGGTTTGACAAAAGGTGAGACATAAATCTTCCATAAAGCATCTTGGAGCATCTTGTGGTATGTAGGTGATGTTTGAATCAAGTACCAAAGGGAAATCATGGTTGGATTATTATGAAGTTTCTCAGAAAGATCATATTCTTTACCACTACATTGAGGAAGGCTTGGTGGGGATGAAAGATATGGTTGAGGAAATGGGATAGAGGTTGGCATTTTTTAGGTTGCTTATGAGGTCATATAATGAGAGGAAGTTTAGGAGGTCCAATAATTAGAGGAGTTTTAGGAGGTCCAATAATAAATTGTGGGTTCATAATTTTAACTTGTTGGTAATATTCTATCGATGGAGGGCCTAATGTCAATTTTGAATATTTATTTATACAAGCCGCTTTACTATCATTTGAAGGAGGAAATGTATCAATGATTTCATCATCTTGCACCATAATATCTTCCTAAGTAGGAGAGGTATTGGGAGAGAAACATACATGATTCTCAATGGTTGGATCCTCTTGCACCAAGATACCCTCACAAGTAGGAGAGATATTGGGAGAAGAACAACATGATTGGACAATGATTGTTAATGATTGCTTCCTCTTACACCAAAATACCCTCACAAATAGGGGAGATGTTGGGAGAGGGATAATGTGAGTTTTATGATTACTTGAAAAATTAAAATTAGGTAAAGGGATGTTAATAAATGTATCAATGATTTTATTCAGTTCCCTCACAATGTTCTCATAGTTTATAAAAACTATAGGTAGGCAAGCCATATTTTGCTATATCAAAACCAATTTTTAAAAAAGAAAAAATGTTGTTATTGTCATGTTGATCAAAATAGTGATACACAATAAAATTAGATAGTTTTCTAAACACACTTCTAGAAGAGGAACCCGATATGAACAATGACTATAGATAGAGATTTACATAGAAAATTTCAGTCTGAATTGACTAGACAGGGGTGCTAGGTACCCTAGACCAAAGAGGAAATTTTACCAAACTTAGAATCTAGAAACCAACTATAATTTTTAAGGTTCTCATGTTGTAGAGGTTCAAACCTGGAAGTAAAGAAAAATCTAGAAATGCACAAAAACCTAGTTTTTCTATATGAAGCACATACATGCATGCAATTTTTGATGGTTTTGGAACAATGTAATATATTTAAATGATAATTTTCAGATTTTAAATTTTTTTAATTGACTGAATTTTTCAAAAAAACACAAAAAAGGTCATGCTTTTTGATCTTTTGAAATGAAAAAACTATCCAATTTTCATTTTTTTTAAATGTTATCCACTAAAATATGCATGCATAAATGATAAAATAATATTGCAATTAAATTTCTCAATTAAATTAACTCATATCTAAGCCCTAAACAAGGAAAAATAATATCTAAAATTATGCAATTTTAATCCAATTTTTTTTCATTTTTTTATTTTTTATTTATGATGAGAAAATGCAAATTTATATTTTTTTAAATTAAATAAATGTAAGAGCTTCAAAGCTCCTAGTTTTTTTAAATAATATTCAAAATTTTATGATTTGAAAATTAGAAAAGTGCAATTGTAGGATATGTTGGGTTCACCAAAAAAATTGATTGAAAAAGGGATCCCAAACCTAGTGTGTAGATAATTAAGATCAATCTTTTTCAAATTAACATTAGAAGTTAAGTTAGAAAGGGTATGAGATTGGATAAAAGCCTTAAAGGAGATCCAATATTCCCTGGATCAGATTCTTTTATTGATCTGAAAATTGATTGATTTTAATGTACTTCAATTGATTTAATTTTACTATGCAATCTAATGTAAAAACATAATTTTTCCACATAGACGAAACTGGAATTTCTGAAAGAGAAGGTACATTTGAGAATGAGATACAAAGAGGAACTTGTACTATAAATTTGAGTTTGAAATAGCTGGTCAAGGGTGGTGGGATCTAAAATTTTGAGTTGTAGGTTATAGTTTCCCCTTCGCTCCGCAAAGAATATCTTTTGCTAAAACTATCGAATTTGACTTGCACACATGAAAAGAGGGGGAAAGGTTGTGTTGTATAGGTTCTTGCCTAAGTCAACCCCATTTTTTATTTCTACCTCCATGTATAGAAAATTATGATGATCAAGATGGCATGCCCTAGGTTGGATGGAGGCCAAAACAATAATTGACTAAAATGATAAATGACAATGTTACCTTGATGTGAAATCCTTGATAAATTGATGCCACACCACAAGTTCCCACAAATGTTGATTGGTGGATACATTGGTTTCTTGATAGACTTGCAAAAGGTCATTTCCCAAAACACAATAGCTTGTTGTAGATATAATGTAGAGGAAAACTCAATACTTATCTATAATAATTGCATCATAATAATTTTTCATTCATAATTTCCTTCTAATGTTCAAAATGAGAGGAAAAAAATGTTTAAATATGCATTTTAATTAATATTTTTTGGTAGGGACCGACCTAGGATCACTTTTGAATCATAGAATCTCACCAATAAAAATATTAAATATTTTAAAAATTACTTTTTGGGGGCACCCTTGATTGGTGCTTTTTGGCTTGAATTTCTAGGGATGATGGGGATTTAAATATATTTTATTGATCTACCCCCAAAATGAGTAAATTTTTATTATAATTAATATTGAAGGAAAAATAGGGTGTCAAGGTAGTGTGAAATTGTCAGGGGTGACAATTTATGATGCTACACTAGATAATAAAAGTCATATAAATCCAATCTCTAATAGTTTATTAATTTCTTTTTTGACTAGAAGAGCTACCTATGGATGAATCTTAAATTTTTTTCTTGAACATGGTTTAGCATTCAGATGCACCACTAGATGGTTTACAATAAGTGAGGTATCTATGCTTGATATATTTGCATAAGACTAAGAAAAAATATTTAAAACCTTCTATAGATTATATATTGTGTTTTCCTATTCTTCAATTGATATAATGGTTGCAATATAGTTTATTTTAAGATTAGTGTCGATTCCCAAATTGAATTTTCTTATGATTCCTCTACTCAAAATATTAACTAATCATGCCACTATGTTTTTGATATGGTAAGAAGCATTTACAGGGTGATGTATCCTTTACACATCGAGCTCCAAGGGCCAAAAAAGATCAGGTCCAAGTTATCAAAAAATAGCTAGCCAAAAAATAGAAACATCAAAAAAATAGTACATCGACCACAGACTAATAGTAGAAGCACCAAAACATAGACCAAATAAAAGCTAACTAGAATTATCCCAGTTTTTAGACAGGAGGTCCACGACATCGTCCTCGGCCCACTCTTGATTCTCATCTACATTATTTCCCTCCAGCTCATCTTTAATCACCATAGATAGAGTGTTGGTGAGAAAATGAACTAGCTTCACAGTGAAGCAAGTCAGGCCCCTGAATCTCTTATCCAGATTGTCCATTATTTATTCAAGCACATGGTGCTCCACTCCCTCGTTAGCGACCTTCGGGTTCTCAACACGCTCAACACCTAGTGGGTGCAAATACTGAGAGGCCGATTTCTCTTTCAGCTCCTTGCTATTGTTAGGGATGGTGTGGGGTCCTTTCACATTTTCCTCCTCTTCCTCCTTGGGCATCTCCTCCTCCTTATAGTCTTTACTGTCCTATTGCTCCTCCTTTGAGTCCACCACCACTTGTCTTTTTTTGTTAATTTTTCCAATCTTCCAGACCTCTGAATAGTGGTCTCTCTGCCAGTCATAACCATCGCCTCCACCACCATGTCACCCTTGGAATCCTTCCCCACAACATTTTTTCCTCTACCTTCTTTCACCATAGGCTCCATTAAGCCCTTTTTGTCATCTTTTCCCTTTTTCTTCGATGTGGCTTTGTAAGCAGTTTTGGCCGGAGTAGCCTTGAGCTCACATAGACTGGTCGTTGCACTCATTTGAGCATTACCCGTATTACCTTTGAGTTTTTTAGCAGCATGATTGGGTTTAGGATTATCAATAGCACTCAAATGGGGTTTTCAAATGGGGCTTTTAGACTTAGTAGGGGAGATGTTAGCAACAACGAGGGGTTTGACTTCCTCCACACAAATAATAGAAATGGGCTTAGGTGGGCATAAAGCGAGGTGTAAATGATAGAGTCTCATGATAATCCCTTGGTGGAGAGGCAGAGGAGGGATATATTTCGGGTTAAGGCTAGAAGTTTCCTGGCATTTTTCCACTAAACTTTTCATATCCATAAGTAGAAAGAATAAAAAACTTAAAAGAACTTTGTGCCTAAGATGATTCAATAGAGGGAAGTGGTAGAAAAAGTAGGTTTAAAATCTACCTTTGAGCATCATGTATTTCATGAGGGCCAAACAAACTTGGTCCCAGGGCTATGGAAGGGCCCCCCATTTGAACCCCGACTAGTTGCAGATCGTTGCCTCACTCCCCACAAAGAACACGTTCATGCTATCATTATCCTGGGTCCTAGCATGTTTCAAATAATTTTTTCCCATTCTTTGCATCCTAGTAGCCTGGACAATCACATCTTCACTAACTTCAAAAGATATTCCTCCCAACGTCACTCTTCATTTCTTCCAGGAATTGGAAAATTGTGCGGACAGGTTAGGGTCGTGACCCATGAGATTCTCCATAAGGGGAGCTAAGCCATCCTTGACATAGATGTGCCAAACCAAAGGATTTTTTCTAAGCTCACCGAAGTTATCAAGCTTAGTCCACAGATGATCGCCACCCATGATTTCAACCTACACAAAAGAAAACTAGAGAACTTGTAAAAGAAAAATGTTAGAGATACTGGCTAAGTGAAGGGATTTCTTCACATAATGGATATTTGGGCGAATAAAGGTATGTTGGTTAATCAAGGCAGTGTGCAAGCCACATTCGTGAAAATGAAAATCACCTATCATAAGTTTAGCAATATCATAAATGGGGATCTTAGGGCGATTACGGCTAGATAAGCAAGATATGATGGAAGAACGAGGTTTATTAGCCACGTTGTCGTTTCACAAAAATCTAGGAAAAATGGCCACAAGGCCAAATTTTGTAATAACAAGGTAAGTGAATTTGGGACGTTGAGTTAAATTAGCAGAGACAAAAGAGCCAAAAGGGAGCTTTCCCTCATAATGAGCCATCACATCAAATTTAAAATCCACAAGATTGAGGATGAAAAGATAATTTAACACAATCCCCACAAGGAGATATCGCAAGGTACAACCCTTTAGATTCATAATTATGAAGTACACGTCATACTTCCTTCTAAAGCCACATTCATTTAGCACGAGATTAGCTTGCAAATTTGAATTTTTCCACTTGTAGGCCACCTCAACTTTTACGCCTGTCCACCAAGCCCAAAGTACAACCATGTGGACCCCCAAAATAACCCCCATAAACAAGAAATTTGAAGTCATCATAACAAATGAGGTTTTTGTTCTTTCAAGATTAGATCTTGAATTTTTGGTAGTAAGTTCCCCATATTTCTCCAACATTTAGAGCAATTCCAAAAGGTGCCAAAGTTAGCTAAGGAATCCACCACTTGATTACCCTCCTTATAAATGTAGGTAATTTTCCTTAACCTTAGCTTAGATAAAAAGAGCCTTATATCCAGGAGAATATCCTTCGTAATCCATCCAAGTAGTCTACCAAAGTTCACAAAATTGGTAATGGACTTAGAGTCACCTTCAATGTGAAGGTTCTATATCACCAGAGAAGTAGAAATTTGAAGGCCCTTGAGTAGCGCATGTGCTTCCACAATCAAAGAGATTGGAAGCCAATTCCCCCACCATAACCTGCTACTAGATTACCTCTGGAATCTCTGATCACACCTCCTATACTTGCTCTACCTGGATTTCCTTTTGCATCCTCATCAAAATTGAGTTTAAACCATCCTCTATCCGGAGGTTCCCAAATGGTGTTACTCCTAGCCAAGGATCTAGAGTTGTCAAAAGATCTTACATCCAACTTATGATACCAAGACTTCGCCATTCTAATTTCACATTCAATGGGTCCCTTCTCCAAAAATTTCCCATTGAAGATGGAGATATTTTCCTCAATAAGGTGGGCACCAATACCAAAGACCTCCCTAGAACTCATCTCAGTATTCTTGAATATCCTATTGTTCCTTTCCTTCCATAAACACCAACAGATAATGGGAGGGACCTGGTTCCAAATTTCTCTAGGCAAGGGGCGAATATAAGGACCACACCAGCCCAAAATAAAAGATTTTATATTCTTAAAAATGGTCCAAAGAATACCCAATATTTCAAAAGCCAATCCCCAAACTTTAGCAGCAAACATGCAGTGTAACAGTAAGTGGTCAATAGTTTCCTCACAACATTTACATAACAAACATCTATTGGGGATATGAAATCCTCTTTTCCTCAAATTGTCTTGAGTAAGGATCTTGTTATGATAGGCGGTCCACCAAAAGAAATTGAATTTTGGGATCATATGGAAGTTATAGACCTTCTTCCAAGGATCAACCACAACACTCTGGTTTTTCAACAAATTGTATGTCAATTTGATAGACAGATCACCCTGTTTGTCAAAGGTCCAAAAAAATTCATCTCCCAAGTAGGATGAGGGAAGCCTAGTAAGTGAAAGTAAATCCTTAAGAGACCTAGCCAAGCAAAAAAGATCCTAGGAAAAGGGGCAGAAAAGGGCTAAATCCTTCCACACCCTAGCCCCAAGAGGCCCAAGAACATAGTCCCTAATGTAGATACTGAAGAACCTCTGTGCTAGCCTCTTGAGATTCCTAAAACCAGAAATTTCCAAAGGGGTGTCAAGTAACCAAGGATCTTCCCATAACCTGATCTTATAACCATTTCCTATCTTCCATTTTATCCCACTTCTAAGAAGACTCTGTGTGCTGCAAATGCTCCTCTAGGCTAAAGAACCTTGAGGATGAGCCTCAAAAAGGCAACTGACCAAAGGCCTATTCTGAAGATATTTAGAATTCATGATTTTCCACCAATCCTTAGTGTTCCTTATTTGATCCCATCCCACCTTGGCCATCAAAGCCTTGTTAGTGTTGGATATATCCCTGATCCCAAGACCACCACAATGTTTGGGCTAACAGACCTTTTCCCATTTTGCTAGGGAAAATTTCTTCTTATCCTTAGTCCTAGACCAAAAGAAATTCCTTAGAATTTTTTCAAACTTCTTAGATATATACCTAGGTATCTTGAAAATAGAGAGGAAGTAAATTGGTATACCTTGAAGAGCAGCAAGAAGAAGTTGGAGCTTCCCGACATGGCTAAGAATGGAACCTTTCCATCCAACAATTTTCCTTTGAATTATTTCAAGCACCGAGTTCCAAAAGTTAGGGGTGACCTCCTTGACAGTGAGAGGGAGCCCAAGGTAAACTGAAGGAAGAGTCCCACTCAAGCAACCCAGAATCATAGTCACCCTAGCTTGCAAGTTAGGAGTGTTGTTAAAGAAGTAAATAATGCTTTTGTGGTAGTTAATGCATTGACTAGAGCATGCAACATAGTTGTTTAGATAATTTTTTCATTTTCTAGCTTCAACCATAAATGCTTTCCCAAAAAGGAAGGTGTCATCCACAAATTGTTGTATCACAATCAGGTCCAAAGAAGAGGCAAATTTGATTCCTTTTATAGAGCCCTCCGACACCAAACTAGAAAAGTTCCTCTCAACACATATGCTATCATGATAAATAAATAGGGTGAGAGGGGATCGCCCTGCCTGATCCCTCTACTAGTAGAGAAGAACCCAAAGTGGGCCCCATTGACTAGAACAAAGTACTTAACTATAGTAACACATTCCATTATGATTTTGACCACAAGTTGGTTGAACCCAAACTTGGTCAAGAATTTAGGGATGAAGTCCCAAATAACCTTTTCATAGGCTTTTGAAATATCCAATTTGAGGGTCATCCCCACATAGTTACATCTATCCATGGAGTGGAGGAGCTTGTGGGTGGTCACAGTAGCATCAAAACTATGATGACTAGGAACAAACCCTTTTTGGGTGGGGCTAATGAGTTTTTCAAGAAGGGTTTTGATTCGGTTCACCAAAATCTTGGAGAGGATTTTGTAAAAGGTATTGCATAGGCTAATTAGTCAAAAATTAGGCATGGATTGAGGATCACCAATCTTAGGGATTAGAGCAATGAAGGTGTGGTTCAGTTGTTTGAGGATTTTACTAGCTTTGAAGAAATCACGAGCAGCCAAAACAAGGTCCTCACCCACAATCTCCAAGAAAATATGAAAAAAAGTAGGGGGAAAACCATCGAGGCCCAAAGCTTTGAATGACCCCATACTAAACGTTGCCAACCAAACCTCCTCCAGAGTAACAACACTAAGAATCCCAAGATTATCATTTTGGGTGATGATGGTTGGTAGGTGGTTTAACAATATATTATCCATGGTCGGGTTGGGCACCTCAGCAGGAGCCGAGTAGGCCTCTTGAAAGTAATCAATAGCCAAAAGGCCAATCTGGGCAGGCGTAGATATCACCTCACCCCTCATATTAGTTAATTGCAATGCAAGGTCAAATTACTTGTCTATTGATGCCTTATAGAGGTTTTCATTAGTAGACACATTTTTATTTTTATTTTTAACCAATAGCACCTCAAATAGGTTTTCCCTATGGGATTTGGATTTTTATTATTTTTGTTTTATGAATTCTTATAATTTATTGGATGAAGGAACTCATCTTATTCCCCAAAATAAGTTGCTACATCTAATTCTATGTCAAAACATTTTTATTGTCACTAGATAGAATTTCCTCATGGACTCCTATGAATTTAACTATAGCTTTATCATTTTATAATATGTCCAAAGACATAAAATATTGTTGGTCCAAATAAATAAGTTCTAAATGGATGAATAGAAGGTTGTTAGAAGTCGTAGTGGGTTTAATGGAACATATGTTTAGATAATGGAAGAGAGTGGTGAAATTAGTGAAGGATTCTTAGAAGTCTTGTCCTTTTTCATGTCTAACAATGGGAAAGGCTCTTATCAAAGTAACAAAGCTACCATTAGTACCATAATATTATTCAATTAATGACATGTATCCTAAGCTAAATCTATAGTAGTTAATTTTGATGGTGAGTGGTTCAAGAGGACCTTGTTCATGTTGTTCCAATAAATTTCCTTTGTATATTCATATTTTCACAAATTCTAAATGTTTTTAGATAAGTTTATTGAAGAATGTATAGTGCATATGCTTCATCTCTATATAACCGGACACTTATGTCACTATTTTTGATCTCATCATTAAGAAAGATATTTTGAACAAAGGTTTTTTATGTCGTGTTGTATGACCTTAGGATTTGTTTACATATTTTGTTGAGGTTTATTTTAGTACCATGGAAAAAGAGGGAGTTGTCCCACATGAAAGGAATTATGTAGCTTATATTACCCACACCCTTTGTCTATGATCTTGACCTTGATTTGAGAGCCAGGAGTGGTGGATGATGTTGATGTCAAAGTGGTAGGATCAACATAGGATTAAGATGGTAATTATGGAGAAGGAATGGTAGCATCTAGGCTAGGATATTTATGGGATTTGTTGTAATTACCTTTCAAAAATATATAGTATTGAAATGAATTAGGTTCAGTGAGAACTATGATTTCTAGACCATTGTACACAAATTTAATAGATTGATGATATGTGGATGGGACTTCTTACATGGTTGAATCCATAGACAATGAAGAAGGATGTTTTTTATGGAAGTTGAAGGTCAATAATGTGGAACAAGGTGTTTTTTGGGACAAGATCCACTTGAATTGGAAGCAAAATGATGCCTTGTGATTCTCTTTGTATTATCCTAATTTCTCTATTATTTATTTTCTTTTGGGATTCCATGTCATCATCAAAATATCTTAATTATTTGATAGGTTTTTATGTACATAGATTCAAACTAGACATGCCATCTTTGAGGACTCATTTTACTTTATGCTTATTAAAATATCCTCTATATGGAGTGCCTTGGTATGGGATGGTTTAATAGAAATCATTTCATTTAGAGTGAACATAAGTTGATATGAAGATGAAAAGTTACCTCATAGGGCTTGTAATCAATCGAGACTAATATCACTAGAGAGTCATGACTCACAAACCACAATCCAACATCTTCTCATAAAGAGGTGATGATTTAAGAAGCTCTAAGATAGATATATGTTGTTGAGTCTTCCAAAGATGCTGTAGGAATCCATATTGGGCGAATTTTTGAGAGGACAAGGATTTCCATTGAATGGTAACCTAACCTTGCCTAGTAGTGACAACATAATTAGGACTTTTAATTGTGATAGTATTTACTTGCAGACAAGCTTCTTCAATATGACCAACTACTAAGCTATATGAGGTGAGTGTGGTATTGACATTATTATTTTTCCCATATTTTTGGATGGGCCTTTATTTGATACTATGGGTTGGTTTTGGCAATACTTCATAAATAGATCTTGACAAATGCCTAATTTCTCATTACGTGAAGAAGATGAGGAACCTTCCACTATAAGTTCACCATGATCGATGACATATTGAACATAGTTTTTAAGTTACATATAGTTGGAAAGGGTATGACCTTTAACACAATAGTATTTACAATATTGATTTTCCCTATACCATGTGGGTTTGGGTTTAATTCTTTAAAAAGTTGTGTATATGTAAATTTGATCATGTTTACATTGACTTTTTTTTGAAATATTATTTCGATAAGTTACCCTAAAGGAGTATATTTGTATATTGGATTATTAGGGGGTCTTGTTTTTCCTTGTGGTACAAAAAATAAAGGTCTATTGTTGGACATTTTGGATATTTAGATTTGTTTGATTTGGAATTATTCGCGTGATTTAGAAAAAAATAGAAACAATGACCCCGTCACTTACAACATTGTTATTTTTTTTTAAATGATTTTTCATTAGTTTGGGTAGCATTATGTTTTCCTTTGTTATATATTTTGACCAAAGGCTTGGCAACAAGGGATTTCTCAATGGTGAATCCTTTGCCAATAATTTCATCAAAGGTTGAGACATAATGGACTGTAAATGAAAGGTCATTTTAGAATAGTGGTTGTGATTAAAATATTAATGAGTTATTTTTTTGGTATGGATCAAGGGAACTAATTAGGGCATGTACATGATTATGATGTGCCAAATAGTGGTAATAGGAAAAAAAATGTTTTTTCAATTAGCCAAAATCATGAAATGCATTTTTGACATTTTACTTAGGTTGGGTAAAAAGTGTCTACACCTAAAAATGGTCATATTATAATAACCCTGGTAATTAATTAAAATACAAGTTATTTAATTAATCTCTAATTCAATCTACATATAAATAAATTTAATTATGTATTTATATTGTTCATTTTCTAATTCTTCTATTCTAATTAAATAAATAAGTTTATTTAATTATTATCATTTTTCTATTTTTTCTTAATTAATTAAATAAGTTTCACAATTTATTTAATTTAATTATCACATTGCTTTATTTTGAATAAAGTAAATATTCTTCTTTTTCCAAATCATAAAATCATCTTTAAATCTTCTAAAAAGCCATCTCACATTTAATTAAATATTTTAATATTTAATTAGAAACTTCTTATCCACTTTTCACACATAATTAAATATTTTTAATATTTAATTTTGGAAGCTTCTAAATTCACATGTCACATGAAATTAAATAATTTTATTATTTAATTGTTGAATTATCTTCAACCACCAAAACTAACTCATAACTAAACTTGAAAAATGACAAGTTTCCTCTATTTTTGAGTGAAAGGTTTTCTGGGAAGGAAACATCTTCCTTCTTTTTCTCTAGCTTCCATATTTCTCTCCAACTTCTCCATCTCTCACCATTCATCTTATTAGATGAAATCTCAACTATTGATCTTTGCCAACTAAGCTTTTTCCTCTAAATATCTATAAATAAGACCTCTTGGCTCTTTGAAAATCCAGGAACTATTTGCATAGCATAAGCATTATAGTTGAATAATCAAGCATTTAGCATCATAGCATAGCATCTTAGCTTTCATTATCTTAGCATAAATAATCATGGTAGAATAGCTTGCATAATCTATTCTTAGTTTCATTATCTCACATCATTAGCATAAGAATGCATTTTTCATATCATCTCATTCTCTAGGTTCTCATTCTATTGATATTTTTCTTACACAATATGAGATCAAGTAGCTTAAAATGAATCCTTGGAGATAGAGGACAATGGGATGGTTTCGAAGAATCTGCTAGGTTTGAAGCTTGTTTAGTTTTAAATTAGATTCTTTGATTATAATGTTTAATTTGTGTGTTCTTTAACTTAGTTTCTTATTTCCACATATTTACACACATATTTTTGGTGCCCACCGTGGTGCTCTGCCCCGTTTTTAATATTTTATTGTAGGTTTTTTGGTAGGTCACGATTGGAGACACGGATTAGCGCATACGACACCCGTTCTAGCGCATTTGAAGATTGTTTCAATGCATATGATTGATTATCCAGTGTATTTGAAGACTATTCCAATGCATTTGACATATTCCCCAACGTATTTAACAGATTCACTAGTGCATTTAATTAATTCCCCAATGCATCTGACATATTCTACAACGCATATGATTTATTCTATAGCACATCTGGCTGATTCCCTAGCGCATATGAGCTTTTTTTTAGCGCATATGACTATTTATGTAGCACATATAACCTATGTTTTAGTGTATATAAATGTTTCTATAGCGCATATTACCTCTATTCTAGTGCATTTGTAATTTGTATAATTTGTTGTCTAGATCCAATGTGATCGCAGCCAATGGTTTTATTTTTGTTTTAGGATTAAAATGAGCCAATCCTAGGGTAGTCATCATACATTTCTATCTCAATTAAAATGAACATCATGTCTTTTGTGAAGTAATATCTTCACCTAGCTTAGCAAATTGTCATTTGAGATTAAAAATTGAACATTGTTTGTTGTGATTGGACGGTGATAGGCCTATGCTCTCCCCTTAACTAGGTGATCAAAATTCTAAACTCATCTTTTAATTTCATGCACTTTATGCTTTGTTAAAACCTTTAGTAGGCCTACTCTTGTGGGAAAAATTACTCACCCAAGAGGAATGAACTAAGTGGGAATGCCTAAAGCCAAGGATTCCAACCCACTATAATCAAAAGCGAGTTGTTGATGAAAATCTACTCAATGGTAGTGTGTAAGATAACCATCCCCAAAGCCTTTTTTCTAAAATTTGGGAGGTCTCATGAGGGAGTTTATCATTTTCCACACCAAATATAAACCCTTGCTATGAACCTTAGTGTAGAAGCTAACCGAGTCAGTAGTCAAATATTATAATACTCACAGTGTAAGGGGAGGGAAGAATTTTCCCCCAAGATACTCACCATATAGTTGTCAAGGATCATTTGCTCAAGGGATCAAGAAATCTAACTTTGAGTACACACATGGAAAATAAAAAAACATGGGAACCCTTTAGGGGTTGACACAGTTGTGTGAGTCAACGCAATTTTAAGATGTGGTTTGTGATTATTATAATGACCTTTTTTACCATTAAGAGTGAGTCTACTTGAAGTGTTTTTTTTGTTCAAATACCCATGGAAATTTTAGAGAACATACACTTATTGTTTAGATTCTAGGAGTTAAAAGCAACTGTCTTCCTACTACATGTTATGTTTTCAAAACATTGATTTAGATAAGATCATCAAGAAAACACAATAATTTGACAAATCAAACTATTACATTTATGTTATGGGATTGGAAATCAAAAATATTTGTCAAGAAATCCCTTGCTAAAAGAATCAAGAAACCAAAGAAGCCAGTTAGCTACAAGAAGCTTTTGAAAAGGAGACACTTTTTGTACCAAATTAGGAAGGTCTTGTTTGACTATCAAACTTTCATCCATAGATATCATGACTTTGATAGAGGACATACTGATGATTTTTCTTTAGAGCCTTTATATTCACAAGCTTATTATCAATGAAGATCTCTTTCACAAATGCATAATCATAGTCAACCCATTCATCATTCTTACATTCTGCAACCAGCCATACAATACTCTAACCATCCAAATTAGTTGCTACAATAGAGAACAACTTGGAAACATTAGGATTTTTTACTAAAAATCATCATTTTTTAAAACTAGGATAAAAACATCTTAAAGTGCATCATTTTTTTTATTTTCAGTTTAACTTCCATAATAGGATCTATCATCCTTCATCCACAGAAACAAATTTGAAAATTAGAAATTCCTTAATCATATTCAATATGATCCATCATCCTATTTTTCTAAGGCATCAATTATCTAGCAAATTTTACTCCCATTTGCGATCTAAGTTTAGTAAAAATTTGATATAAGCATATGCCTATTGTCACAAGATCCCGAAAACAAAGAGAAGAAGACGAAAGAGAGAACCCACTTTGCAACATGGCTGATAGGGAAGAAAATCCTTTTGATAGGTTTCATGGAAATATTTCAAATGAGGAACTAACCAATGAAATGATTCAAGAGGCTGAACACCACAGTTTCACCTAGCTATGGAAAAGATCTTAGAGAAAAATAAGGAAAGATACTTCCTTTTATTGGCAAACCAAGGTGCTAAATTTCCCTCTAACTATGATACATAGAAAATTAAAGGAGATCCTGAAAAGATTGAAACTTCCTTAAACGATCTTAGTGCTCTTACCCAACAAATAAGATCACTAGAAGGGAAATTCAAGGAAATGCAAGGGGGCACAACAAAGAAGTATGCTTTGGAGGATATTTGTCCATATCCTTTTGATAGAAATCTCAACATGATCCCATTTCTCAAGCATTGTGAAATTGTAAAATTTGATAGATACAATGGGAAAACAAATCCTATTGACCACATGAGAGAATTTAGAAACATGAGCCTTGAATTTGCACACAAAGACACATACTTGATGATATTATTCTCATGAAGCTTAGGTGGGAAATCCATGGAATGGCTTTTTAAAATTACTCCACCCATCAAGAAGTTTGAGGAGTTGATCAACAAATTTGTATCCCAAAACTCCTACAACATTCAAGATCAAATAACCATGCTTGATTTATGCAAAGAAAATAAAAAGACTGGAGAAACCTTCATCACATTCCTACAAAGATGGAGAAGATTATTCACATGATATTCTCATCTAGTTCCTAAAAAGGAAAAGATGGATATCTTTATTGAAAGTCTTAATAAAGAAATGAGTTATAGGCTCAACCTTCATTGTCCTCCATATTTTGAGAAGCTAATTGAGAATGCAATCACTATTGAAGGAGCCTTAGTCAAGAGAGGAGTGATAAAACTTGACAAAGATAGTCCAAATTTGTTTAATCATAATAGCAACAATGACAAATCAAGATTTTGGACTAGAAACAAGAATGTTGTCAATGATGGTGTGGTAGATGCAAACAATGTGAAAGAAAAAGCATCCATCCTCAATCTATCAAGTATCCCACACAATAAAACCAATCAAGGAAATAACACCAATCAAGGTAATTTGACCAATTAGAACAATAGAAATAACCGTGGTAACTTCAACAATAATCTCAGTAACACTCAAAATGAAAATTCTCCCAAGTCACAATTCTTTTCAAATAGACGAAGTTTTACTACTTTGGGCCAATCTCTTGAGTCATCTCTTAAAGAGCTTCTGGATAAAAATGCCATCACTTTACCACCTCAAAGAGATTATGAGTCACGAGTCAAACCACCATCATGGAATGAATCATATTATTGTGACTACCATAGATGCAAAGGGCATAGGACAAATAATTGTCAAGGATTGAAAAATTTAGTCCAAGATTTGATACAAAATCGCACAATAACAGTCGAGGGATATCATGCCAATGAATATCATCAAGCATTTAAGGACCCTCTCCGAAACTATCAACAAGGAGAATCTTCAAATGGAAAAAATGTAAACCATGTCTATGATACCACAATAAACCATATTTACACGGATGACCAGCAGGTTAATGTTATCAAGGTCAAAGAAAAGAAAGAATATCAACAGGTCAATGTGACAACAAGGAGACAAGCTAAAGTTATCTTAAAAGGGAATTCATCCAAAACAACTGTCCCTCCTCCAAGTCAGTATAATTTTGTTGATCAATTGAAGAAAACATCAGCTCAAATCTCTATCTTAGAGCTTCTCAAGATATCCCCAACACATAGGAACATTTTAGAGAAGGCTCTCATCGATACAACTGTATCCACTAATTTGGATATCAACAAGTTTCAAGCCATGGTGGGACACTTGTACTCACCCACTTTCCTATCATTTTATAAAAAGGATGATTCCTCCATGACTCATCAGCACAAATCCTCGCTTTATCTAGAAGTCATGGTCCATAAAACCTGAATTAGGCGTGTGTTAATAGATGGAGAAGATGACTTGAATATTTGTACTTTAAAGTTGGTCCTTGCCTTAGGATTTTTTGAAGATTCTATTGATCCAAGAAGGAAGATAACAATTAAAGCATATGATGATGAAGAGAGAGTTTCCAAGGGTCTTATCATGTTGTCTATCAAAGCAAGACCTGTTATAAAAAATAATTCCTGCCATGTCCTAGATCGACAGCTTTCTTACAACATACTTTTGGGTCATCCTTGGATCCATGAGATGCAAGTAGTACCATCAACCTACCATAAATTTGTCAAATTTCCCTATGATGGATAGGATATAACTATACCACTAGATAAGAACAACAACCAAAATTGTTCTAATCTCAGAGCAACCCAAGATACTTTTGTACCGCATAATAGAGAAGCTCTTGTTGCTTCCCCTTCAAATCAGAATGATCAATTAAAAGAGTTGATAAAGAACTTTGGCACAAAATTGCAATTGAAGCACAAAGTGGTGGGAGAATATTCATTATGTCTCTCTAACTTACCTATCTCTCCAAGATCACATGGCCAACCAACAATATCCAAACAACAAGTTGTAGCAGCCTCCACATCAAGAGCACAATCTTCAGCACCCATCATAATGTTTGACAAAAATTTTATCAAAGCTAATACTCAAGAAGATGAGGCCGAAGATAAAGACAGTCTCAAGTGGCTATACAAATATGAAGATGAATTTTTTCAACATATCAAATTTCCTACATAACAATATGGTAAAGGCTATGCTACAATGCAAAGGATGGGCTATGAAGGAACCAGTCCCATAGGTAAAAGAAAGGAAGGAATTGTAGAACCCATTCAGCATACAATAACACATCCAAAGGATAAACTTGGGTATGGTGAAGATACAAAAGCAACAACTTTAAAGAAAACCTAGGAAGAAGCAGCTTTAAATAAATCCCGTGTAGAAATAGCCTTAATGGTTCTCAAATTACAGGATAACTCTGACACTGATTCAAATGAATATGAATGGGATACAATTTATGATGATGAATTTTGGAGAGATAAAAGGTTAATGTCATACAAAAATATACACCCATACTTACATAAGGAGAAAGTTCAAGGACTCAACCACTTGACTATGTACTTCAAGATGACCATGACTTGAGTGATGATGATTCAATTCAAAACAAGATTGATAATTGACAGGAGGATACCATCATAGAATTCCCTATAGCGAGAATGTTAACCATGTCATGCCCTTAACAACCCTTGACCTCACTCAACTAGACAATCCTTTTCCTTTAATTCATCTTGATCTTATTGATTGGGATCAAATTGAACCTATTGATATCCCTATATTCCAAGATGATGAGACCATTGTAAATTTCCTTTACCCTTCCAATCATGAAATAGGTTCCACCGGTGAATCTCATGATCAATATGTCAATCAGGAGAGTGCCAAGTTTCTTAACTACAAAATTAATAATATAAAAGATCAATCTAATGGTGAAAACCAAAAAATGGCAGTCTTAGATCATGAAAAAGCAAAAAGAAAGAGTGTATATGATGGTAAAAACCTTTCAAAGGAACTAAAGGATGAGAAACTTGACACTCTCCCAGAACACTACCAAGAGATATCTTCTATTTTGATCGAGCCAACAGAAGAAATCAACATAGACACTGTAGAACAACCAAAGATCCTACAAATTGTTTCTTCATTAACAAAGGAAGAGATACCAAAGTTCACATAATTCTTAAAATCCAATCAAATCAACTTTGCCTAGTCATATGCATATATTCCTGGACTAGATACTAATCTCATCATGCATCATTTTTCTATAATGTCGGGGGAAAAAACTAGTAAAGAAAAAACTTAGAAAGATGCATCCGCATGTCGCATTGTTGGTCAAAGAGGAATTGAAGAAACTATTGGATGTAGGGTTCATTTGGTCCATTGACTATGCAGAATGGATCTCTAACATTGTACTAGTATCAAAACTAGATGGGTGTATCAAAATTTATACAAATTTTTGAGATTGGAACAAATCATGTCTGAAAGATGATTTCCCTCTACCTAGCATTGACACAATTATGGACCTGACAGCTGGACATGCCATGTATTCACTTATGGATGGATTCTTGGGATATAATCAGATCAAGATCACACTTGAGGATCAAAACAAGACTTCTTTCACATGTCCATGGGGTACTTATTGTTGGAATGTGATGCCATTCAGACTAAAAAATGTAGGTGCAACCTATCAATGAGTGATGACTACTATCTTTCATGACATGATGCACACCTTCATGGAATATTGTTTAATTGATCTATTAGAAAAATATTACACAAGAGAGGGACATTTGGAAATACTATTTAAAATCTTTGTCAGAATGGAAAAATTCAAGGTCAGAGTTAATCCGAAGAAGTGTGTCTTTGGGGTCAAATCAAGAAAGGTTTTATAATACTTCAGCAGGACCTTGACAAGTCATGAGTTTAACCACACTTTTCTTGAAAAGGCTTGTTTAGCAGTAGTGTTTGCTTCCCAAAAGTTGTGGCACTATATGTTAGCCCTCATAGTCAAACTTGTGGCCAAAATTGATCCATTAAATTACCTTTTGAGCAAAGCTACCTTAACGGGTAGGCTAGCCAAATGGGTAATTATCTTAAGCGAATTTGATATCCACTATGTAGATCAAAAATCCATCAAAGGACAGGTCATAGTAGATCAGTTGGCTAAAGCACCTTTGCAGGTAGATCATCTGATGCATGTTGAATTTCTTGATGTAGATGTTTTCACAACAACAATGAAGTAGTCATGGACACTATATTTTGATGGATTCTATACACAACATGGTTTAGGGGTAGGAATTCTATTTTTCACATCTTCAGGACATACTATTCCAAAATCCTATTGGTTAATGTTTCCTTGCACCAATAACATAGCCAAATATGAAGCATTGCTTACTAGAATGAGAGTAGCATTGGAATGGAGGATCACAAAGCTACAAGTCTATGGTGATTCACTACTTTTCATTAACCAAATCAATGATTATTATCATACCAAGGATGGAAAATTGATGCCTTATAAGAGCATGGTTGATGATTTTAAGAAATATTTTGTTGAAATCAAATTCAAATATATTATGTGAATTGAAAAAAAAGCTACATACACCATGGCTACAATTACCTCACTATCAGAAAATCAAACTTGGTATGAATTTCTGGTGGAACAATTGTTTACCCCTGTTGTGCAGTTTTTGCACACATGCCCCACTAAAAGTAGGGACCCTCGTTTCTTCATTTTTGCGTGTCTTGGCCTTTCTATTTTGGAATTTTTCTTGCTTAGGTACATGCTTTGATGTTCATATTTCCATTTGGAGTGGCCCATTTGTGAATTTTATTGAAAATATTAAGATCTGAGTGCATTTCAGACTTTCCACCATTTTCGGGAAAATTTGTTTCTGTCAAATTTTCCAACGAATTTTCCCAGTTTTCCTTCGAAGCCTAGAGGTGGTTTCCCTTTCAACCAAATCCATGGAAATCTATCATGTCTGGATTTCTCCAAAGTTCATTGCTCTGTTGGATTTCCAGATTTTGGTCTTAGTTGTCTTGTCAAGGGCATTAATGGTGATTATGCAACCTTTGGGGCAATGATATATTGAATTTTGGGAGGTAATTGGCCATTTGAGTTTGTTTATTTTCTTTTCATTTGAGTTTAGAGTGTTGGAGCTTGAGGTGTGCTGCTAGATCATGCATCTCAAAGCTATTTTGAGTGCTACATTTGAATTTTGTGAGCATTACTCGTATCCTGCTCGTGTTTGTGGGTTGTTTGTTGGCATCACCGGTTCTAGCTCTTTTGCTCTCATGGTATGTGGATGTGCTTCTTTCCTCTATTGGTCTCCAATTACTTTGTTTTATATGCTTTCATTTCATTCATTGCTTCATCATTTTCTTGTGTGTACATGCCATGTCCGGGCATTTGGGGTTTTCATTGTTTTGCCAGTCCATCCGGTTGATCACTGAATATTTGTTTTGGGTTGGTCTTTTATTGTTGTTTTTAGGGCTTGTTTACATTTATCCCAAACTCTTTATCTTTTTTTTTAAGCAATTCATGCATGGTTTTTCCGCACTCCCATGGTGGGGTTTTTTTAGGGTTTCTCGACCTAGGGCATAGCCAATCCCTCTCGAATTATTGAGAGGTGAGTTTTGAATTCATGATTGATCTGTTGGATGTCTAGGTCAAGTTGTTGTCAAGGTGCAGGTCCCATGTCCATGCTCATTCAATCTATTTTGGTAAAGACGAGTGGTACATGGGTAAGTTTGGGTTTTCGACATCTTCACGAAATTCCACTTCCTCCAGATTTAACCGGCTTTTCCCGTTCCTTCTCTTTTTCCACTTAAGCCGGACTTTTGTCTGCCTTGCAAAAATCTACTTCCTTCAGATTTTCCCGGTGCTTGTGGTTGGGTCATTCCGATGGATTCATGCTTTGATGCTAATTTATCTTATTCCTGCTAAAATCCGCTTCTACCAGATTTTCCTAGATGTTATGTGCCTTCTTCGTTTTCCCGGATCGATTGGAATTATTGTTATTTTCAGGGATTTCTATCTCTGACGGATTCTTGTGAGATATTGTGGAAATGAAGAATATGATGATTATATGAGGAATTTTATTATTGATAATGTATTAAAGTGATCAAATGAACTTATGCTAAGTAGTTCTAAGGTTATTCCTTTATTATGCTAATTAATTGAGTGATATTAAGGGATTTATATGTTTGTCTCATTGGATTCCACCTGGTCCGGATTTCCTCAGAATTCCTCTCCAGTCTAGATTCCACGAGGGGAACTAAAACCCAAACTTTGAGATATAGTTATATTTACTTGTTTACATGCAAGATCAGAACAAGATGTTGTTGGTCGTGGCAAGGGAAAGGCAACACATTCAAGTGCATAAAGTTCTACTATCTCTGATGTAGAAAAGGTAAAACTGGATGTAAGGACTAAGATTCCTAAGAGAAAGTTGACTTCTATTTGGCTAGGAATCACTGATACCAATGTGGGTATGTGGGATTATGAGGAATTCAAAACTGAAATGGCAGCACCGAACCTCCCTTTGCTAGCTAAAAGAACCCTAGAATCCGGATTGGCACATGTAGCAGGTTTCCACTCCACTGTGTAGTGCTATGATTTGGTGCTTGAGTGTGCTAGGAACTATGACAGAGGGACACAAAGGATAATTGGTCCCTAGGGAAGGATTGTGGTAGGCTTTAGTCATGTGTCCATTGCTAGGACTTTTCATATACTTGATAGGTCACATGTGGTGGCTTTTGATATGGAAACAACAAGGAAATACTATGAGGAAAATTTAGTTAAGTCCCAACAGGTGATGAATTATTGGTTGGAGAAGCCCAAGTCTCATTTATCCAAATTTCCAAAGCAACTATTCAGACTCAAATTCAAAAGGGAGTACTACAATGTCATCACTCTCCTCAGAAGGTTGGTAGGGCTGAAGAGTGTAAGAGTGTTTGAGAGCTGGATGTTTAATGTTATTTCTCAGATGGAGAAAGGTATAGATTACCACTGGGTAGGTTTCATAAGTGCAGTGATCCATGAACAGTTGTATAATGTCTTGCAAACCAAGACTTTCACCATGCCCTCCTACCTAGTGTATGCATTGGCAAGATTTCACTCGTATAAAGGGGTTGAGAACAAGAGGTACATTTGGACAAGATGCAATATATGAATTATATCCACAACTTCACCTAGTAGGAGGAAGTTATATTAGGGAAAATGATGCTTTCACAATGTATATTACTAGGTTGTTGCAGGGTGCAGAGCATGTAAGGATTTCTGATAAGGCTAAAGAATTGATAAGGAGATACGGGGCATGGTTTATCCAGTTCCCTACTTTCTCTTACATTAGGATTGATGGTTGTCAAAGGGCTCCATACAAACTCCTGAGGTACCCCACTAATCATATTATATTGTTGGAAGTCACTAGGCACATTTGTGACTTTGACATAATTGTGAAGGGAGACAAGCACAAAACAGGCTTTGGGAATGATTTCCCCTTGAAGATAGGAATGGGTGAGGTTTTTCCTTCTATCTAATCATCTCATGATTCTGAGGAGGAGATGAGTACTTTTGGTCTTTCTTTCTATTCCAAGAGAGCAAGGTTTGATATCACTAGCGAGGCACAAAAGAAGGCCAGTAAGGAATACAGTCACAAGGACAATATTGAGGATTATTGGGCTAACCTTCATGATGAATCTGAGGTCAGGAAGAAGAAATTCTCTAAGATGCCAATGGATTTGGTAAGATTATACAACATAAAGGCCACCCTTGACGAAGTGGAATAAGATGGAAATTTGATTTAGGGTCATGTCTTCGAGGCTGTGAAAGACAAACCAGTTGGAGAAGTTGACTGGTTGGAAGAGGAGAAAATAGACTTGAATCAAATCACGACTCCTGTGATTAAGTACACCAAAATGTGGCTGAAGAATCAAATGTTGGAGTTAGAGAGTGAGGGTGTCCAGTGCACTTATGATTTGATGGGAGACTTGGAGCCTCATTCTGCTTTTGAGGAATCACACGAATAGGATCCTAAGGGTAAGAAAAAAGTAGATTCTCCCTTTAGGATTCAGGTCAGAGATGTTCAAACTGAGAAGGAAGCAAAAGTAGGTAAACAAAGAAAACTTATTGCCAAGAAGAGGAGGCATTTCTTGAGGAGAGAAGCTTTAAAGGATAAAGAAGAGAAGGAAGAGGTAGATGTTATTCCTCCATTGACAAAGAGAAGAAAGCTTGTGAGGCTGTCACAGAAATAGGAGGAAGCTCCTAAAATTGATAAGGAAGTTGAGCCACCTGTGGTAGAGGTAGAGAGTTCAGGGGAAAGAACACAGGTGTACATGAGGAGTTCAAGGAATCCTTCCCCAAAGGATGCTACAATGAAGGATGATGTGCCAATGAATGCTCCCATTGTTGAACAAGAAAGAATTTCCCTTCCTCAGAATACTGATAGTGTGCAAGAAGAACCAAGGAAGGATGAAAGTCCTAAGGATCTGGGCCAGGAGGAATTTCAAGAAGGGGACCTCTATAGTGTAGAGGAAGAAATTGACAAGGTGATCTAGTCCCCTTTGGTGGCTCATGCAGATTCACCTGTAAAGGAGAAATTGAGAAAATATCCTCGACAGGAGGAGATACCATCCAAGATCCCTTCACTAGCATAGGTTACTATAGATGAGCAGTCTCTAAACAAGGAGGATCTAGTCCAAGGGATCCCTAGCATGCCAAGTGTCCAGTAGGAGTAGGATGGGCAAGATACAGTGCCAACCGAGTCCACTATTCCAAGTTGGATGGATAAAGAATTAAAGGGTAAACAGGTAATAGTAGAGGATGCTCCTCCTAATTGGGATGACTTAATGGCCAATGTTGAAAAGGGAAAGACTAAGAAGAAGGCTAGGGTTGTGTCCCCGATTGAGAGAGATGGGTCAAGCAACAGAGTGGTTCACATTGCTACCCCTACTCTAGATAAAGATAGAGGGAATGTGTCTTCCAAGGATTATCATGTGCATACTATTGACTTAGGGCATGCTTCTGTGGAATAGGATATTGAGGATTATGAAGGCTCCAGTGCTGTAATTGTGGGGAGATTGAAGAAGGTTGTACAAACCAGGCATGAGTTGGAGAGAGAGAATGAGAAATTGAAGTACTTGCAGTCCATTAGCTCTTCCTCCTCTGTTGTGGATTTCTTGCCTCAGGAAACAATCTCTGAGCTTGAGAAGATGAAAGGTACTATGCATGCCACAATTGCTTGGTTATAGGGGGTTCAAACCAAAGGGGACAACACCATAAAATATATCTTGTCAACTGGAGGGGATGCCATGAGGTTAGTATACTGGTTGAAAGATGTGCTTTCTCAAGACAAGGAGGATATTGATCTCCTACTGCAAAAAACAAAGACAATCATGGAGTTCACCGAAGATAAACTAGTAAAGTGTGGGATTCTTCCTTTCCCAAGGGTTTCTAAGCCTTGGGAATGGTTCAAAATCTTACAGATGAGGAAAAAGGCCTTAAAAAAGATTCATAAACAAGGGAGCTAGATTGAGGACATTCTGATGGATATTCATGAGAAATGCATCTCCTTCTTTGAAATCATGAGAGGAAGGAAGAAGTTTTCTTTGAAGCATCTCAATCTAGAGCAAATTAGGAAGTGGTGGAGAGATGTTTATTCTCCAATCAGTGAAGGTCCAGTTACTGAACATCAGCTAGATGATGTTGCAAATTACATTGCAGTTATTGAAAGATATTTAACTAATAGGGCTGATTGGGATGGTACAATAAGGAAGGCAAGAGATGACATTAAGTCTCTTGAGAGAAGAATTAGATTTTTTCCTATACCACCTATTGTTGAGTTGGACAGGGTGCTGCTAGCAGTAAATGGTGAAGAAAATCGAGCTAAAGATGGGGATGGGAAGTAATTATATGGAGCTACATCAAAGTTTGTGCTTCCAGTTATCCACATACATTAGGCCAACCTTTTTGTGACCTTAGGCCGACTTGGATGAAATTGGTGCAAATTGCACATTTCATATGATATTCGAATATCTTTTGAGGCTGACCTCTCATGTGGCATGTTTTTATTGTAAAATCTTATTTTGAGCTGACCTATCTTAGGGATTCTCTATAAATTGGGCATGTTGCCTCATTTCAATATATAGGTGATACATGATAGGCATGGAGAAATATAATAGATATTTCCATATTTGAGTGAATTAGGGTTTATGTTCAAGCAAGTATTGTAACAGAAGGCTAGAATTGTTGCCATTTTGGATGACCTAATATAAGAAGGGATATTGTGATTTGGTATCTTTCTTGTGTCAAGTTTTATCTGGCATGGTTCTTTTTGTTCTATCTTTAAAATTGCTTAAGTTCATAGTTAAATAGGTTGGTGATGCTTAGGGTTTCATGTTTGGAATGTTTGCAGCGATCTCTTGTCCTTAATTTTTGCAGTTAGCTAACTATTAGCTACTTTGCAAAGTTAGCCTAGACTTAAAATTATGCTTAGTTCAGTTATAAATGTTTTTTCATCTCTAATTACAATAGTATTGTCTTGAATACATGTTTATGATTTGAAAACCTTTAAATACCTCAGAAAATTGCACTATTTTTGTGAGATTGTAGATTTATCTAGATTAAATAGAAAGTAGATGAGAGATCGGTCCATTTTGAGATATCATCTTTGGAATTATCCATCTTAGGGTTAGAATTAATATTAGAATTATCTCTTAAAATATTATCTTTTGCTATTTATTTTATTGTCTGGCTCCAATTGAGGATTCCAAGTATCAATTCATTGTTTAGATCTAGTAAATTCAAAAGCCTAGTATTTGCTTGTAGTAAAGTCCCTTTGTGATTACTAGCATTTTCACATTTATCACTGAGTTGTTTTGTTTCATTGTCAAGACTTGACATTAGAGACCTTGGGGTTATCTCTTTTCCCATAGAGATTTAACTTTCAAGAGAGATAGGATATCACATTCTGTCTGAATTGTTGTTGTGCTGAAAACACCATCAACAACCCCCACATATGATAATCCTGAGACCCAAATCATCTATCATCTAGTTGGTTTTGATTCCCCTTTATATGTAAAAATCTATACCTACCTAAAATATAATATCTTACCCTCAGATTTGTCTCAGAATCAAAAGAGAAACTTTATATGCCAATTTTCCTAATATACCTTTATTGCTGACACCCTTTACTGACGTGGTCTTGATGGTACACTTCTTAGATGTCTTGAACGTGATGAATCCAGAAAATCCTTACAAGAAGTTCATGGTGGTATTTGTGGTACTCATTCAAGTGGATTAACCTTAGCTAAGAAACTTTTCAGAATGGGTTATTATTGGCCAACTATAGAAAGGGAATTTTTTACATTTGTAAAGAAATTTCCAAAGTGTCAAATCGATGGGAACCTTATTCATGCACCTGCACAAGAGTTGCAACCTTTTACTACAACATGGCCTTTTTCCCAGTGGGGATTAGATCTGGTTGAAAAAATTCATCCTTCTTCATCCAATGGGCACAAGTTTATAATCAACTAAATATTTTACCAAGTGGATCGAATTTTTTTCATTGACAATAGTAACCGACAAGAAAATTTCATCTTTTATCTTGAATTATATCATATGTCAGTATGGCATTCCCAACTCCATTACCATTGATAATGGGAGACCTTTTAAGAATCAGGATGTTGATGAACTTTGAAAAAGATTCCATATCTAACATAGGTTCTCTACACCTTATTATCCACAGGGAAATGACCAAGTGGAGGCTTCAAATAAAACAATACTAAAGATCCTAAAGAAGATAGTAAATGATGTCGACCGTGATTGGCATGTTCAATTGAATCCAGCTTTGTGGGCCTATACAACTAGCATTCGCACACCAAAAAGATCCACCCCATATACCTTGGTCTATGGAGCAAAAGCAATCTTTCCTCTAGAATTTGAGATACCCTCACTTCGAGTCACTGAAGGGACTCATAATTGATGAAGAATACAGAGTTTATCGATTGCAAGAACTAGAACTGCTAGATGAGAGATGACAACGTGCAACTGATCACTTGAAGGGCTATTAAAAAATCATATCTCGTAGCTACAATCACAAATTCAAACCATGAACATTTCAAGTGGGTGACTTGGTCCTGAAAGACAACCCCCACAATTCAAAATATAGGGAGAAGAAAGGAAAGTTCGAACCAAATTGGCTTGGTCCATTTTTTATCATTGCAATATATGGTTCTAGAGCTTATCAACTATCTATGCCTAAAGGGGACCTGTTTGAAGATCCAATTAATTGCATTCATATTAAGAAGTTCTATGTTTGAACAAAAATAGCATAAAAAGTCATGAAAAAATACAAAAACAACATAAAAAGTCTTGAAGAAATCCATAAACAACATAAAAAATCTAGAAAAATCGTCATCAGGGTGAAAACCTGGAAAATAGGCATCCTTTTGACACAAAAAAAAGAAGAGAAAATACAAAAAAAGTGAAAAAAATAAATAAATGGTTGCCTTGGTGAAAACCTGGCAAATAGGCATCTTAGTAACAACAAACAAAAAAATCATAAAATATGAAAATGTGCAATAAAAACAAATGGTGAAAACTTGGAAATCAGGTGCTATTTGTGAACAAGTTGGCTATTCCATCTATTAGTTCATGTCCTCCATCCTATCAGCATTGTCATCTTATCAACATGATCATCCTAGCAACATCATATATATCCATCATTTGCGTATCATGGAGGCAATCGTGTTTCATCATGGTTTGGTGAACTTTGTACATATCCATAATAATCAGTTGTTTCTAAGTGGGAGAAAAATATAGACTCAAGGGGGGCAACTGACTTTTGAGCTATCACAACAGACAAATAGTAGTACAACAAACATGTCAAACAAAACCCAAACACAACACAAAGATAACACTTGGAAACCAACACTCGTCAAAAAGAATAACATTAGGTTTTCAAATCAAAATGGATGATCTAATCTAAATAATGATTGAAATATTTTAAGAAAAGGTTGAATTGTTGTTTTATAGATTTTTATTATCATATCTCTGGAGCAACTCGATGATGTTTGAGACTAGAGAAGAAAGGAAGGAGTATGATTTTTCTTTTTCTGTTGTCTATGAGTTGATCATTATTATTGTACAAATTTGTCATGGGATATGCTCTACAACATATCATTGATGACATTTCATAATTTGCATAGGAAAAAGGTTAACTCTTGTTCGTTTATGCAAGCAATACTCATGTCATCTCGGTTCAATTATATCCCCTTTGATGCTTGTACTAACTTCCAACATTTCAAAAGTTCAATGATGATAAACAAGCATAAAATAGCTCTTAGAATGACAAATATCCATGGTTAATATAGATTGCATTTATGTTAGTTTTGCATCTGCATTGTAGATTTTTCAACATTGGAAAAGGAATCAAAGACAACATATCTCTCTAACAAAGGATTGAGTGGGTATGTGCAAGATCATGATGGGCCAAAGAGTGGTGCTATGTAAGTGATATGATGACCCATGTGGCTGATGACTTTTTCTTTACCCAAATTTGATGAAACGAAAAGGGTTTTTAAAGGAGATTCTTAGCTTTACACCAATATAAATTATACTTTATTTTGAATTTAATAAATAATTATTATTCATTTTCTATTTGAATTATGACTAAATTCCTGATTAATAGGCTGACTGAAAAACATCTATAGCTTTCAAACGGTATCACATTTATTGAATCTGAAACATGTGTCAAGTTCTATGCTTCACATACCATAGGATTAAAAAAAACAAAATTTAATTTCATCAAGTTTTGACCAAGTTAAGGTGGTCGGACAAACAAGTTTTTATATTTTTTAAAATTTGCAATAAAAAAATCATAATTAATTATTTATTTGGAAACAAATTACAAAAAAATATGCATCACATCACGACATGAATCCTTTACTTATATCTAAAATATTATAAAAAAATATTATCATTTTATTATGGTTAGGGTTGTCAAATAGACACCTACTTCTTATTTTTTCCTTAAAATTTAAGTACTACTGCATTGAAATCTCAAATTTTCACCAAATACATTTTTTTTTTCTTTAAATAAAACTAGTAGTTTAGAAACTACATTCAATTTTCTACAAATTCTATTCTTACATATTTTTAAAATAATATAGATAACTTATTCAAATTTTTACGTCAATTTGCCTAACTCTGATTTTCTGAATTTTCATCGCCACTTAAGAGCCTATTTTTTCCATGATGATCCTGCACATACCCGAAGACATTTGACATTACCAAAAAAACATCATCCATTTTAGTGGCATTATCATTATCATTTCATATATTCTCATTACCATTCATTTCCATTCTTATTATCAATCATTTCCATTCTCATTCATTCATTATCATTTCATTTTATTATCATTATCATTCATTTCCATTCTTATTATCATTAATTTCTATTCTTATTCATTCATTATCATTATTATTTCATCCATTTTTTTTATCATTATCATTTCATTTTATTATCATTATCATTCATTTCCATTCTTATTATCATTCATTTCCATTCTCTTTCATTCATTATCATTCATTTTCATTATCATTCTCATTCATTCATTATCATTATCATTTTCATTTTCATTTTCATTTTCATTCACTTTAAAAAAAAAACAAAAAAATTCATCATTTTCACAACATTCATTTATTTAAGTTGCTCATTCATTTTTATATCATCCATATATTTAGAGACATAATGATTCTCCATCACATTATAATTTTTACATCATATCATCATTACATCCATTTACAAATAATTTAGAAAGCATTATCACATCACATCATCATCATACATCCATACATTCGATTATATATGTATGCATAAGAAAAATACAAAAATACACATCGCATTGCATATCATGTGCATCCATCTCATAAAGCATTACAAACATCATTCACATAATATAAACACATCATAATCATTTCATAACACATCATAGTAGAAAGTAAATGCATACATCATAGGTCATCACATCATAATCGTTATGAGTCATAAATATCATCATCATTATCATATCATATGCATAGGCATCATCATAAACATATGTCATCATGCCATAATCATAAGCAACATAGAATATAGAAATGGAAATGTATACATCATACATACATCCATCATAAGTGAATCCATCATCAAATAAAATAGATACAATCATAGATCAACAATATCCGTTGCATCTCATAATATCAAAACTCAAATGTCAAATGTACAAGAATATCGAAACAAGGAGGGTAATTTTATGGCATTATTTTATTCATGGGGCATAATCAAGGTTCTTAATCTTTGTATCAATATTTCAACAATAGTTTCCATCAAATCGTCCTATCGGCCGATGAATCAAACAACCAATCAATAACAATTTTCAAAATCATCAAAAAAATTCAAAAAAATAAAAAATCATCAAAAATTTCCAAAAAATCAAAAATCTCAAAAATTCAAAATCTTATTCGATTCATCACCCGAGGGGGCATGCAGGCATTAGTTTTCCAAAATTCACATTTGGGGAAAACTTTTTAATTCATTGAAGCAATGCATAAAACACATCACTTCAAAGAGGGGCAAAATGTATACACCTAAAAATGGTCACATTATAATAAGTCTGGTAATTAATTAAAATATATATTTTTTAATTAATCTCTAATTCAATCTACATATAAATGAATTTAATTATTTATTTATATTGTTCATTTTCTAATTCTTTTATTCTAATTAAATAAATAAGTTTATTTAATTATTATCATTTTTCCATTTCTTCCTAATTAATTAAATAAGCTTCACAATTTATTTAATTTAATTATCACATTGCTTTATTTTGAATAAAGTAAATATTCTTCTTTTTCCAAATCATAAAATCATCTTTAAATCTTCTAAAAAACCATCTCATATTTTATTAAATATTTTAATATTTAATTAGAAACTTCTTATCCACTTTTCACACATAATTAAATATTTTTAATATTTAATTCTGGAAGCTTCTAAATTCACATGTCACATGAAATTAAATAATTTTATTATTTAATTGTTGAATTATCTTCAACCACCAAAACTAACTCATAACTAAACTTGACAAATGGCAAGTTTCCTCTATTTTTGAGTGAAAGGTTTTGTGGGAAGGAAACATCTTCTTTCTTTTTCTCTAGCTTCCATATTTCTTTCCAAATTCTCCATCTCTCACCGTTCATCTTACCAAACGAAATCTCAACCGTTGATCTTTGCCAACTAAGCTTTTTCCTCCAAAAATATATAAATAAGACCTCTTGGCTCTTTGAAAATCCGGGAGCTATTTGCATAGCATAAGCATTATAGTTGAATAATCAAGCATTTAGCATCTTAGCATTCTAGCATTCAAGCATCATAGCATAGCATCTTAGCTTTCATTATCTTAGCATAAATAATCATGGTAGAATAGCTTGCATAATTTCTTCTTAGTTGAATGCATTTTTCATATCATCTCATTCTCTAGGTTGTCATTCTATTAAGCTTTTGCTTACACAATCTGAGAGCAAGTAGCTTAAAACGAATCCTTAGAGATAGAGAACAATGAGACGGTTTCGAAGAATCTACTGGGTTTGAAGCTTGTTTAATTTTAAATTAGATTCTTTGATTATAATGTTTCATTCGTGTGTTATTTAACTTAGTTTCTTGTTTCCACATATTTACACACACAAAAAGTACATTTTTCTATGGTAAACACCAAAGAAAAATGGATATCCATTTTTAAAATCCAAAAAATGGATATATGTTTTGTTCTCGTTTTCTTATATAATTTATAGATGATATATAATTATATATATTATTATATGTTATATATTAATAATATATATGATATATATTATTATTTTATTAAATATTATAATTTAATAAATAAATAATTTTATATTATAATATCTTATTTATTAAAAATTAATTACATGCATATAGCCTATATATTTATATTATATAATAGTAAAAATGGTTTACATATGGTTTTTCATTAGCCATCACAAAAAATTGGAGTTGCTTCGCTTGGTTCTATATTGCCTTGTAGATACATATGCATAGGCTAGTAAGTCATGCCTTTAGTGGCACCTATTCTTTTCATACCATTACAAATGACAAAATATTTTCTTGCATTGATTTGGCTTTTAAGTCATTTTTAGAGAGCCTATCCTTCTAGACATTCGAAAAGATTTTCAAAAAATATTATAAAATGCATATTACTAAGCATTGAGAGCCTTCAGAAATATGACATTAGTTCCTTATAAACTTTTTCCCAAAAACCACAAAAAAACCTAGTGTAGAATGTTGAGCATTATTTAAATGGCACCCAAATGCAGTCATTACTCCTCCATACATTCCACACTGGGGGATTTTTCTCCTTGTCCTTATACACTTTCATGTTCCCCTACTACTGTCAGGTCGAAGTCACCCTACACAGTGGAGGCATTCAAATTTGGGGCCGTTGGTTCTACATACTCTATCTGAGAGGAAATTCCCTGGAAGGCATGCAATGGAGGGTGGTTTGTATGCACATGGAGGAATGAAATGGAATAGTATTTCTCCTTCATATTTATGTCCATGTTAGTGCAGATGTGGTGAGAATTACTATGCATTGCTCTAAGAAAGATGTGGTCGCACTTGTATTCAAAGGCCTGCCTAATGCCCTTGAAAATGTCTACGAATTCAAGCCTCTGCTTCAAAGTATTTGTGGGGGAAAAGTTTTCCTACATATCCTTTTCCATTATGTAGGTCATATTTTTGCACTCCTTTAATAAGGGCATTATCCTCAAGAAAAAATTCTTTCACATACTTCTCTATAATTTATTCTAGGTCTCCTAGTGATTGGAGCCGATCATACAAATTTTAGAAGAAAATTGAGAGTACTTGGGAGGGGAGAATAGATCGCCTCACCTGAAGACTGATTATCTCATTGCCAAGAACCATGTGCACACACTCTTCCACCCTGTTGTGGTCCAGGATGAATAAAATTTCCATGTACTCATGTGATAGATAACCCTCAAAGGGCCTTTCCCATTATTTTTCCTCCATTGGAATTTAGTGATTCCAAGGCCTAAGCTCCACAATTCTTCACACCATGCCTCCCTGCAATAAATTGAGTCTAAATTTTACTGCCTCAAGCTCGCCAACCTTTGAAGATAAAGCCAGGGTAGTTGTGGAACGCTCTAGAAATTACATGCATATTTTTATTTACATAATATAAAATTATTATTATATATATGTTGTCTAAATTTTGGGATCCCTCTTGTAAACCAGCACCCCCATGTTAAGTTTTGGACAAGTCTTTATTTGGGTGGTGTAGCACCCCCATTTTTCTCTTTTGATTGAATAGTGTTCTATTTTGTTATGCCTTATTTTCTATTAGTACTTTGACCATGGTATTTGGTTACTATTTGATCGCTAATTATAAAGTGATGCAAATGTTATATTTTGATGTGATGGTATTTTATTCTGATGTTATCATTATGGCATGCTTTGGATTAGCTTAGTGGATATTTGAACTAATGATGTTTTATGCTTCTGATTAAATTATTGATGTTAGATTCGTTAGTTTTGTAACACTGTATTGCTAAATGGAATAGAATTGCACCACTCGCTTGTGAGCGCCCTGCGATTCCATGATTTCCTCTTCACGGTGTGATTTATTATGATGCATATACATGTTCGATATACGCTTTGTTTGTAGGTTTACAGGTACATGATATCAACTCCACCTAGTTTCACAGGTTTGAGCATGTCCATTGCCCAAAGACATTTTATTAGGAGATAGTAGCTAGGTTTTCTGTGTCAAGTTGTCACCCTAGTCATAGCGTGTTGGTAGTTTTAAGTTTGGTTCAATTGTTTTTATAATGTCCAATTTTGCCTTGTTATTATTTAATTGGAAGTTAAAAAGGTAAATAAATGGCTTTATGTATTTAAGTTGTTGATTAAGTTAATCTGGTTATAATGTTAGAAATGTTATTTAATTTATTAATTAATTAAATTTAATTAATAAAATAAGTTAATCTTGGATTAGATTTATTTAATTGAATTAATTAAATTAATAGGATTGAATTAAGTTATTCATTTTGAAACTAATAGATATTTTGTTTGAAATTGGAAAATTAAAAAACGTTTTAATTTTTTTTTTGTTTGAAAAAAATCAAATGCAAAAAGAAATTAAGATATTTTTTGTTTTGTTTTGGAAAATTTATTATGGTGGTTGAATAGATATTTCATTTTTTCTATTATTTCGATTTTCATGGAGTTTTTGAGAAGAGGAGGAAAATGGAAAAAAAAAATTAAAAAAAAGGAAGGAATTTCTGGTTTTGTGGGTTTTTTGATTTGGATTTTGGAGAAGCTCAGTTGGATTGTTGAGAAGGAGCTTGAATCTGAGGAGAAGGCTTTGGCCCATTTTGTCAATCTTGCAAGCACTTGGAAACCAGGTTTTCTTTTATTAAATTAGTTTCATTTTGAAAAAGATTCACAATTTTTATGATGTTTGAAAATATTTAAACTTTGTTGGATTTGCAAGAAAACCCCAGGTTAAATCTTGTTTTAAAACATTGAAACCTCTATTTGGAAATGAACTTTCTCAAGATTTTTTTTTTCTTCTTGGCTGTAAATGATCTTTTTAAGTATTATTTGCCCAATTAGTTTTGCAAATTCTTTAAATGAATATATATATATATATATATATATATATATATATATATATATATATGTATTTTTTTATAAATACTTTCATATGAGAAATATGTTGTTAAAAATTATTAAACCCTGTTAAAAGGTGGATTAGAATCCGCAAGGTTTTTTTTTGGAAAAAATGTTTTTTGTTCTATTATCAAAATAAAATTTGAAATTTTTTGGGGGTTGGGGGCTCACCCCACAGCCCCCCCCCCCATGGGAGGCGTTGTGGGGGGAGCTACACCCAGTGCACCCCCATGTGGCTGCTAGCACTGCCTCCACCATCTATGGTGGTTGGTTGTGCATAGCACAGTCGTCGCCCAACCCTAAACCGCATGCACATCCCCATAAAAATGCGCCCTAAAATTATATGAGTTTGAGTTTTTTTATAGAAATATATATATAAAATTAATATTTAATATTATATTAATATAATATTAAAATATTAATATATATGTTTAATAAAGTTTATTTATTAATGTTTTATATTATATTCACATAATATTAAAATATTAATATATATTAACAATTAATATATATATATATATATAGTTGAGTATATATTAAAATGTCGATTTAATTGATGGCAAGATTTAAATGTAATTGGGAAAATTTAAAATTAATATGTTATAGTTAAGTTAATGGATTTATTTTAAAATAATATAGTTTGATAGAACAATATATTTGATTTTTAAAGAATATGTTTAATAGATGAGTTAATTGTTTTTTGAAATGATTTATGTTGAAAAGAAGATACAGTTATTGTTTTCAAATGATATGTTTTAAATCGAAGAAGTAAATGTTTATTTTATTATTATTTACAAGCAATTAAGGATTAAATATTTGGTTTAAATTTTTTCTTTTGTCTGAAAGAGACATGATTAAATTAGTTTTATTGTGACAATAATCTATTGAATTTTTTATTAAAGGAAGTGGATTTAGGAAATCCAAAGTAGATTTAATTCCTGTTTAATTGCCTTTTTAAAATGTAAATTTCTTTTGTTTCGTTTTGGGGGAAATTGTTTAGTATGGGTTAATAAGTTTTCCAGATGGGATTTTTAATTATTGGGGTTGTTGTATTTTGTTAGTCAACCTTTGAATTGCCTTGGGTAGTGTGTAGAGTTGTATCCAGTTAATTACCCGGTTTCCACGAACAGGGATAATTTGTTCCTCCTTTGGAAGGAGTGGGTTATGTGATTTGTTTCCTCCAATGTTGGAGTCAGTTTCAATATATGTTTCCTCCTAGAGTTGGAGTGGTTGTAATATCTATTGTGTATGCACTTGGGTTCCCTTGGTAATTGGTTTGAATGTGTGCTGTCAAGTAGAAGAGTGGCTTCTGTTAGGGGCTAGAGTCATAAGAGGTAAGATGGGGTAACCTTTAGAGGTAGTTTAATCAAGTGATAACTAAAACAATGTCTTTAGAAGATTAGGTAGTATTTCACACTAATCAAGATAAGTTCTAGCCTCACTCATAGTCGCAAGTGCTTGTTTAGGCTTGGGGTGAGTGGGAAGGCCTGGAATGGCAAGGTCATCTATCTGGTCTTTATGACAGGTATTTGATTCCACATTAGTAAGAATGAGGGCCAGGGCCTATGAAGATCCACAATGGGTAACTCACGACGAGCTATGCGATGACACTCTGTCGAGGACAACTATTGGTATTTAATTTTATGTGTATGGTTTTTTTAGAAAACCTGATCTTTTCTATATCTAGAAGCAATGTGACCATGTTAGAGTTGTACTTGTGTTGTACCTATGATTGGTTGTGTTAGTATGAGTCAGTATGTGTTAGCCTATGTCTAGAGGTAGATGGGATTGTCTAGGAATCCTTGTTACTATCTCCTAGCATGGGGGCTGAGCCTTTTGGTACCACTTGGTTGGGTGGAACGTGCACCTTACTCCATTGGGTTTTCTCCTTGTTCGTGTTGACGAGACTTCCAGTTGGAGAACTCGTGGGATCCAATTACTTTACATGCTTATATTCATTTCAGTTGTTTCATGTAATTTATTACCCCTCATTTTTAATCGAGGTGGAATATGTAATATGTAATCGTTCTTATTGGATTTACCTGATTCTAGGAATGAGAGATGTAATATTTTGTTAAATTATTTTTATTTGAAACTCTATTGTACCTCTTATTATGATGATGTAATTTATCATGTATGTGTTCTTATGTAAATAAATGTTATGGATTCAATTCATGTTTTTTGTTTGGGTTTTAAAGTAATCTTAGTCTCGTAACCTTAGAGGTTGTTGGCAATGGGTAGTGAACTTACATGTTAATTGTACTTAAACAAAAAAGAAATTAGTGTGTTTGAGTTGTTAATTGTAACTTCCTCTAAGGTTACGTGGCGAGGCGTTACACATGGTATTAGAGCCCCAAGTTCATACATTGGGTACTTTGGGTATATTTGAGTCCACTAGGTTGTCCCTATAAATTTGTTAGTGGAATTGTTAAGTGATCATGTGTTCATGGCTTTTACTTTAGCATGATGTACTCTATGGGAAAGAGTAGTGTGAAATAAACTTGATAAAAGGTGATGGTTGGAAAGTTATGATACGTATCCCATGGGTTATGGAATTGGATGTTCCTATGGGATTATGTATGTAGTTGTACCCCTATAAATGTAAGAAACCAGTAACGGTATCTTGTTTGAGAGTTGTGAATACCCTATACTTTCTTTGTGTATCCATGTGATAGTGATACTTGGTACCCATCCTTGAGGGAAAAAGTTACACTTTGGTGTGGGATTTACCATACCATTATGTGTGTGTACATGTTTGTTACCTAATTGAGGGCCAACCCATGTGTGGTTGAAACTTATATATAAGAGTAACCAAAAGTAGTTCTTTTTCTTTTGGTTCTCTAGACCCTCAATCCGTGAAGGGATAGTAGCAGCCATAAGTTCTTTGGGTGGAGTGTGTAGCATATGCATATTGCAGTGCAAATCATCTTAGCTCAACCAATCTTGAGGAAAAGTACCCACTACTTTCCCTTGTGATGGATCCACAAGTGTTAACCTAATCCCCATAGATTTGAGTACAACAACATAGGTTTGTTTGTATATGCCTGGCCATCCGTAGAGATGTTGGTCTAGCATTATTGAGTTAACCTCATCCGTATGAGAGGTAAATCTCAGTAGCCCCATATTGATATTATCATATTTTATTATGTATATATACCCTATCTGCATGTGTTCTGACATGATGCAAGAGATATGATGCCACACCTGACTGATGTTCTGACACAATGTTGGTGATGATGTCATGTTACACGGTGCCATGTGCTAAGACACGTGAAGGTGCATTATGAGATTGTCTTTGTTAGCCTACTTGTGCGATGAGCATTATGGGGCCTCGAACACTTGTAGAGGGATCCTCATGACTACTTTGACCATGTTGGTCGAGTAGCATATGGGTAGATCCTAGCCATGTATACCTCTGGCTATGGTGAGTTCCTGCATGTGTCTTCTCCATGAGGTATCGCAGGTAGAGTGCATTCTGCATGTGCTTTTTTTCGTGGACCCTCAAACACACTACCACATGGCATATGACCGATACATGCCTGCTCCGGTTGGCATATGACCAGGTAGAGTGACAAAGTTTTGTTAGTCATGGATACACTCCGGATCATGTGGATGGTGTGCTCACTCTGCATCACATGAGGGCTATTATCATTCTAGCTGGATGTTGTTTCCTCCTTCCTCATTTAGTGTCTAGAATCTAGTCACACATCATTGTACTATGCAATTTTAAATATTGTGAACTTTCTTTATGGTTATTGATGATTTTACAATTGATTGTGAAGGGCAACACTTTGTTATATTTAATTTTAAAGGTTTAGCCACAACTTGTGATCTTATTTACTTATAAACCTAGTGGTTATACATTTGGATTAGTGTTGAAATTATGCACCTTTATTGCAGTATTGCTGAAATTGAACTTTAATTTTCTCCTCTTTATGAACTTGGTGGCTAAGCTAGTTATCATTGTTGTTTTCAATGTTGGTTATGTGTCATATTGTGATTCCTCTCCAAGGATGTATGAGACAGACTTGGTCTCCAAGGATGTACAAGATGGACTTGGTGAGTGTGTATGAGGAAGTAGACACAAGAAATGTAGAGGATGGGGGTCTGTGAGGTTGTTTTGCAGCTAGGACCCACTACTCACCTTTGTGTGTTGACTATCTCTTCAAGGCTAATAACCTTATACAACAAGAGACAGGTCATTGTGGTCTTGTTTGGATGGTCACACTCTATGTATGACCTAACACCATCAAGCCACTGATATGATGTTAGATTTATTTGAGATGGTTATTTGCTTATGGTTCATGGGTTCTTCTATCATGGATTGGTATGCTGCTTTCCAATGTCTAGATGGACCCTTGTGTAGCCTTGTGATGATTCTCGGTGATGTGTATTGGTACATATGTGTATTATGTATGTTAATCCATGGTTATGTGTTTTTGGAGACTTGGTTGGTGGTTGCTTCACCGTGTTGATTTGGATGGATTGACAGTGTACTTGGTTGGGTTGATTATGTTGAGGTATGGAGTGGTTTAGTTTTGGAACCATTGATTATGTGTGTTTTGTGGAATTTATACTAGGGGTTTTTGCAAGCTTCTAGGAGTAAGCCTAACCTTGGGGGGGAGGATGTAGCACCCCTCCATTTTTCTCTTTTGATCAAACAGTGTTCTATTTTTTTATGCCTTATTTTTTGTTAGTACTTTGCCCATGGTACTTGGTTACTATTTGATCACTAACTATAAAGCTATGTGAATGTTATATTTTGATGTGATGGTATTTTATTCTGATGTTATCATTATGGCATGCTTTGGATTAGCTTAGTGAATATTTTAATTAATGATGTTTTATGCTTTTGATTAAATTATTGATGTTAGATTCATCATTTTTGTAACACTGTATTGGTGAAGGGGACAAAATTGCACCACTCGCTTGTGAGCACCCTGTGATTCCGCGATTTCTTCTTCACGGTGTGATTTATTATGATATATATACATGTTCGATATACGCTTTGTTTGCAGGTTTACAAGTACAGAACATCAACTCCACCTGGTTTCACAGGTTTGAGCATGTCCATTGTCCAACGGTATTTGATTGGGAGATAGTAGCTAGGTTTTCCATGTTAAGTCGTCACCCTGGTCATAGTGTGTTGGTAGTTTTAAGTTTGGTTCAATTGTTTTTATAATGTCCAATTTTGTCTTTTTACTATTTAATTGCAAGTTAAAAAGGTAAATAAATGGCTTTATGTATTTAAGTTGTTGATTAAGCTAATCTGGTTATAACATTAGAAATGTTATCTAATTTATTAATTAATTTAATTTAATTAATAAAATAAATTAAGTTATTCATTTTGAAATTAATAGATATTTTTTTTGAAATTGGAAAATTAAAAAATGTTTTAATTTGCTTTTTTTTGGAAAAAATTTAAATGCAAAAAGAAATTATGATATTTTATGTTTTGTTTTGGAAAATTTATTATGGTGGTTGAATAGATATTTCATTTTTTCTATTATTTAGATTTTCATGGAGTTTTTGAGAAGAGGAGGAAAAATGGAAAAAAAAAATTTTAAAAAAAAAGGAAGAAATTTCTGGTTTTGTGGGTTTTTTTATTTGGATTTTGGAGAAGCTCAGTTGGATTGTTGAGAAGGAGCTTGAATCTGAGGAGAAGGATTTGCACCATTTTTTCAATCTTGCAAGAACTTGGAAACTAGTTTTTATTTTATTAAATTAGTTTCATTTTGAAAAAGGTAAACAATTTTTATGTTGTTTGAAAATAATTAAACTTTGTTGGATTTGCAAGAAAACCCCAGGTTAAATCTTGTTTTAAAACTTTGAAACCTCTGTTTGGAAATGAACTTTCTCAAGAAAAAAAAAATGTGTTCTTGGTTGTAAATGATCTTTTTAAGTATTATTTGCCCAATTAGTTTTGCAAATTCTTTAAATGAATATTTAAATATATATATATATATATGTGTGTGTGTGTGTGTGTGTGTGTGTGTGTGTGTGTGTGTGTGTGTATTTTTATAAATACTTTAATATGGGAAATATGTTGTTAAAAATTATTAAACCCTATTAAAAGGCGGATTAAAATCTGTAGGGTTTTTTTGGAAAAAATATTTTTGTTTTTATTATCAAAATAAAATTCAATATTTGTGGGGGGTTGGGGGCTCACCCCACAGCCGGCCCCCATGGGAGGCGTTGTGGGGGGAGTTGTGCCCAGTGCACCCCCACATGGATGCTAGCACTACTGCCACCATCTATGGTGGTCGGTTGTGCATAGCACAACCACCGCCCAACCCTAAACCACACACGCATCCCCATAAAAACGTGCCCTAAAATTATATGAGTTTTGACTTTTTTATAAAAAAAAATATATATATATAATTAATATTTTATATTATATTCATATAATATTGAAATATTAATATATATTAACAATTAAAATATATATATATATATATGTATAGTTGATTATATATTAAAATGTTGATTTAATTGATGGCATGATTTAAATGTAACTGGGAAAATTTTAAAGTAATATGTTATAGTTAAGTTAATGGATTTATTTTAAAATAATATAGTTTGATAGAACAATATATTTTATTTTTAAAGAATATGTTTAATAGATGAGTTAATTGTTTTTTTAAATGATTTATGTTGAAAAGAAGATACAATTATTGTTTTAAAATGATATGTTTTAAATCGAACAAGTAAATATTTATTTTATTATTATTTACAAGCAATTAAGGATTAAATATTTGATTTAAATTTCTTCTTTTGTCTGAAAGAGACATGATTAAATTAGTTTTATTGTGGCAATAATCTATTGAATTTTATTAAAGGAAGTGGATTTAGGAAATCCAAAGTAGATTTAATTCCTGTTTAATTGCCTTTTTAAAATGTAAATTTCTTTTGTTTTCGCTTTGGGGGAAATTGTTTAGTAAGGGTTAATAAGTCTTCCAGAAGGGGTTTTTAATTATTGGGGTTGTCGTATTATGTTAGTCAACCTTTGAATTGCCTTGGGTAGTGCATAGAGTTGTATCCAATTAATTACCCAGTTTCCATGAACGGGGATGATTTGTGCCTCCTTTGGAAGGAGTGGGTTATGTGATTTGTTGCCTTCAATGTTGGAGTGAGTTTCAGTATATGTTTCCTCCTAGAGTTGGAGTGGTTGTAATATCTATTTTCTATGTTCCCTTGGTAATTGGTTTGAATGTGTGTTGTCAAGTAGAAGAGTGGATTTCGTTAGGGGCCAGAGTCGTAAGAGGTAAGACTAGGTAACCTTAGAAGGTAGTTTAATCAAGTGATAAATGAAACAATGTATTTAGAAGATTAGGTAGTATTTCACACTAATCAAGATAAGTTCTAGCCTCACTCATAGTCGCAAGTTCTTTTATAGGCTTTGGGTGAGTGGGAAGGCCTGGAATGGCAAGGTCATCTATCTAGTCTTTATGACAGGTATTTGATTCTGTATTAGTAAGAATGAGGGTCGGGGCCTATGAAGATTCATAATGGGTAACTCATGAAAAACTGTGCGATGACACTCTATCTAGGACAACTATTGGTATTTGATTTTATGTGTATGGTTTTCTTAGCATACTTGATCCATTCTATATCTTGAAGCAATGTGACCATGTTAGAGTTGTACTTGTGTTGTACCTGTGATTGGTTGTGAGTATGAGTCAGTCTGTGTCAGCCTATGTCTAGAGGTAGATGGGCTTGTCTAGGAATCCTTGTTACTATCTCCTAGCACGGGGGGTGGACCTTCGGGTACCACTTGGTTGGGTGGAACATGCACCTTACTCCATTGGGTTTTCTCCTTGTTCGTGCTGACGAGACTTCCACTTGGAGAGCTTGTGGGATCCAGTTACTTTACATGCTTAAATTCATTTCAGTTGTTTCATGTAATTTATTACCCCTCATTTGTAATCGAGGTGGAATATGTAATATGTAATCGTGCTTATTGGATTTACCTCATTTGAGGAATGAGAGATGTAATCTTTTGTTAAATTATTGTTATTTAAAACTCTATTGTACCTCTTATTGTGATGATGTAATTTATCATGTATGTGTTCTTAATTTCTTATATAAATAAATGTTATGGATTCAATTCATGTTTTTTGTTTTGGTTTTAAAGTAATCTCAGTCTCGTAACCTTAGAGGTTGTTGGCAATGGGTAGTGAACTTGCATGTTAATTATACTTAAACAAAAAAAAATTAGTGCGTTTGAGTTGTTAATTGTAACTTCCTCTAGGGTTACGTGGTAGGGTATTACAGGTGATGTTTTGTTGAATTTCTTTAACTCAGGTGGTGTTTTCTTTCGTTCATCTAACTTCCCACTTCACTACGACAATTCTTTCCTTCTCTGTTTTCTTAAGCCGAGCGGTATTTTTGGGTTTGTTTATAACTTGCCGCATGTTCTTTAAAAGTTAGTAGTCCATACCTAAGGTTCACAAACTTGCTAAAAAGATAGTTGATAAATTTTTTTCAAATTTTTTCAAGCCAAGCGAGAATCCAAGTGATTCTTATAACTACAATGATGATTTGTATATTTCTAGGAAATCTCCACATTATCGTCAGAGCACATTTCCGAATAAATTAAGTGGTCATCATACATATTATCATTTTAAAGTTCATTCTAGAATGAACAAAATCTATTTGTACAAAGTGAATAAAAAAAATGCCATCCACATATAGCAGAATTAAACCAAAATCTAGACAAAATTTCTCACAATATAGAAAATCAACACCAGAAGTACAAAAATGCTATACTTTATTTTATATATATATATATGATGCTGGAAATATAAAAATTATGTTGATTACATAGAAACGAGAGCTAGGTAAAATCAAAATAGGAAATTCTTTCAAGCATAGAGGGTGAACACCAACACACAAACTGCTTCTATAACCACTTTGAGTCACTCTATCTGGGAAGGCTAAAGTAGGTTCGCATGTGACTATATAAATTAAGCAAACAAATCCATGTTTTTTCCTCACCAAACCCATGTACAGGAGAGTTACTGCTTCTTCTAGGGCTTCATTCTAAGGAATAGAAGCAATGTAAATAGCGTCTCATATCAATCTTCTATGTGGGTAACTATTAAGACCAATGATAGCTACAGTCACCTGGTGGAGGAATTCTAGTCACACTAGCCACTCTGCTATCCTCATCTCCTAGTCACAATGCCTAGAGGTGTAGATTATGGTGTATATGATGTGCTCTAGGAGTGTTGTGTCATGCACGTGAACCTAGTTTAGAAAGGTATCTCGCAATATTTTGTGCAACACTTCTTCTTCAATCTCACTTTCAACTGTGAAGACCTCCTTTAACTAATTAGATAGTTGCTTGAAAAGAGGGCTACACTCAATCTCTTCAATGGTGACAAAATAGTTCATGGATACATCATCGCTCTGAATGCTAGCCATGTTTGATACTGTAGGATGGCGAAGTGAGCTTGTTCATGTTGAATTTATAGAGGGTTATCGATACATATTAACTGAGAATGATCAAGGTGATAGGAGGGTGTTGTGGTCCAAATTAATGGTTGATATGATGGGAATTTAAGTTACATTCCCAATTGATTTCATGGCAGGATAGCTTGCACGCATGATAGTTTAATTCTCAATTGATGAGGTATGTGAATTTTTTCTGAAACAATGGCCATGAGGTGAGAGTTAAATCAATAAGGTGCTTGAGAATTGTTTAAATTCTTTTCACTGGAAATGTAATCATTGCGATTATTTATTATTTTTCAGCCACTAGTTTCCAAGATAGATAGTTATGCAGAAAGAAGGCATTACCATAATCAATTGGTAACCATCAAGAGAGGAATAGGATTCCTATATCTAGGAGAAAATTCCATTCAATAGGGGTCCTATCTCTGGAGATTACATTTTGTTGTAGTTGAGGAAGGAAAAATTAGATTTTTCTTTTGTAATTCATTTTTAATTACAATAACTTCCAATTTGTGTGTTGTTAGTGGGATGTGATGTTGATTGTACTGACCTGTGAGTCATGTACAATTATAGAATACATTTTCTCTATGAGATTTATTCGACTAAATTGATTTCCTCTATTGCAATTATGAAATCTCTCAATTCTTCTTACATTAGATTTTGTCATTAGTTAGGCATGGTCTATGAGCTCTCTAGCTGATGATCTTTAGGATTTATTTTTCATTAATCACATATTTATGGGTCAGTGTCAGTTGCCTTGTTGCTTTCTTATTAAAATCTACTTATCTTTCATTTAAATTGCATGAGGGAGTTGTACCTCTCAATTTAGAGGAAAGCCATAAATGTAATTGTGGTCTTTCCAGAGCTATTAGCAAATTTTTACTAGTGCTTATCAGGTAGGAGAGTCATTTATTATCAACACATTTATCGAAGGACCAATTTATTCGCTAACAATATAAAATATATATTGTATATAAATTATATATTATTATATATGATTTATATACTATATGTGTGAGGGGAAGAACGTTAGACTGTAAGAGGGATCAGAACATTCCAATCTAAGAATCTAAACTAAGATTAAAAATATTAATCTAAGATATAAACCTACACATACAAAATGAAACTAAGCTATTTTAACATGCATTAAAGAATCTATGATTAGAATATTGAATGTACAAGAATAACACTGTCTTACCATCCAGTAGTGGAGTGTATTCACTTGATGTTGGGTTCTTCTTATCACCGTGAAGCCTCCAAAGTTCGTATGCAAAAGCTTGATGAGTGACTATGTTTTCTGGTTGATCGAAGAATTGGTGAAGCTCTATTAATGGTGTTCTTGACAACACTTCATTGCACAAAATATATTGATTCTTTAATCCTTATTTGTTAGGAAAGGGGTTTGTTATATAGAAAATGAGATTTGAAATGGACGATCAAGATCGTTTTGAAGAATATCTAGATCAGTGGTCAGAGTGTGTTGAGAGGATTTAGACATGAGAAAATTGTGCAAAGTTGATTGCACAATTTGGGTGATTGAGAAATTGATTGGCTAGTGAGGGATGTGATTGATCAATTAATAGATTTATATTGATTAGTTAAGATTTTGATGGCTTAGTTAGGAATTTGATGGCTTAGTTAGGAATGTGATTGATCAGTTAACAAATTAGATTGCTCAGTTAGCAATGTAAATTGATCAATTAACAAAATAGATTGCTCAGTCAACAATCATAATTTACTCAATCATAAAGTGGGTGAGGAATATGAATTAATTGGTTTAATTAATTAATTCCTTTTTGGAGTTGAACATGCAAATCAAGTTTGAATTTTGCAAACAAATTTACATTAGTTTGATTTAATTATTCAAATTTTGGAGGGAAAGTGTCGTAATTAAATTATTATGATTTAATAATTTAATCAACTTAGGGGAATAAGGTGATTTAGTGATGTAATTAAATAATTGGAATTATTTAATCAATCATAATGAAATAAAGTGAGTTTTAGGACTTTCTTAAATAAATTTGATTTATTTAATTGGTCAAAATGATGAAACATAAACTAATCAAATAATTTTGTTTTATTTAATCAATAGTAAAATTAGGGTTTTAAGAAATTTATTAAAAATAAATGAAATTTATTTAATTTGTTTGAAATGATGAAAAAGTGAATTAATTAAATAATGTTGTATTATTCAATTAATAGTAGAATTAGGGTTTTGAGATATCATTTTGATGTGGTGTGATGTGGGACATTGATGATTGCAAGATGTTACAAAATGATTCTAAGATGTTTCAAGTCATTCTGGGATGGTTTCAAGATGTTACGAGATGTTCTGAGATGATTCTAAGTCATTCCAAGATGTTATAGGATGTTCTAAGAAAATTATGAGTCATTTCAAGATGTTACAGGATGTTTCGAGACAATTCTGAGTCATTCTGAGATGTTACAAGATGTTCTGAGATAATTCCAAGTCATTCTGAGATGTTACTGGATGTTCTGGGATAATGTTCAATGTTGTTTGATGTTGTTTGATGTTGTTTGATGTTGTTCAATGTTGTTTGATTCTATTTGATGTTGTTTGATATTTTTTGATGTTTTTTATGTCGTTTGATGTTGTTCAATATTGTTAAATGTTGTTTGATGATGAATCAATTAAAATATGTTAAATCACTTAATCAATAGACAAATATGAGTGCCAAAATGCTAGTTTGCAAGCTAGGACATTTTTAGGTGTCTACATTTTGCCCCTCTTTGATACAACGTATTGGTTGCTTTGTTTCAAAGAACATTGCCCCGGTATGCCCCAAGTGCAAGATGTTTCCTAGTATTCCAAAGAGTTTCCCTAGTATGCCCCAAAAAGGATAGCATGGATGGTGCCCACTCAGGAAATTTGGTGAAAATTTTGGATAATGAACCAAATTTTCTAATAAGCTGATGTGATGTGTTTAAGTTCAAGGACTAATTGAAGAAATGGTTGAGTAATATTGATAAGATAGAACAAAGTGGATGATATTATTCAATAATGAGTTGCTTTCACTTTTCTTGGAGGCATCATAGTTTGAACAATCCTGTTTGATGTAGCAAACAAATATGATGCACCCGGGTATTAATGACCAAGGTGACTTTGCATCCATTGCATGGAATTTGACTCTACAAACAACGAGTACTCTTGCTCATACCAAACATACGGAAACACTGTAGAATGTACAGATCAAAATCTTTAAAACATGTCAGACCAATAATAAAAGAGGTATTAAGAACCTAACATGCCACTGCTACACAAAATTCTTGAAAACAACTTCCTCACATAGAACAAAGAAAGTATTCACCGTGGTAGTATAACAAAAATATCCAACAAATAGAAAACCAAAATGATGCTCAATTTTCCTCATTCCTTCCTCTCTAAATCCTTATGGAAATCCTTAAGAGATCTTGGGAATGAGTTAATAATGTAAATTGAAAAGATAAAAAACAAAGTCGTTGTATCATTTGCTTATTTATTATGGGACTATTATCTAGTGTTGATCATGTCTATCGTAGGAACGGATTTTTTAAGACATGTCTCAAGATGTTGTTGGGAATTATCAGTAGATAGGTAGTTATACTTGGCTTTGTTTTTGTCTACTTGCATTCAAATCCTTGTGATTGTTTTCTTGAAAGTTCTAGCTTTTGATGTTGCTTTGTTTTGTTAAAGGGTGAGTGTGATGATCTGTTTATCATGGATGAAATGTTTATTATGGATTTTGATGACAAGATGGGTCTTTTTGATTTTATAAGTTTTATGATGCTATTTTTTTTGTTTTCAAGGGACTAACCTAGGGCCTCGAGGGCTCATCAAAGATAAGCATTTCCTATGTTGTACATGTAGAGGCTCATAGTTCACTTCTTTTTTTTGACCTTTTTGACCTTTTTTGGATTTTGTATATTGTATATGTCTTGGGAATTTTGTATTCTTTTGACTAAGTTGAAAGAAAGAATGTTGGAAACCTAAGGGGACTGACCTAGGGTCTTGGGGTTGGAAATTCTTGGCTATGTTGTACACATAGAGACCACATAGTTCGACCATTTGACTCAAAGCATAAACTTTTTTTCAGGATAAACAATTCTTGGATTGATATTCCACTTTTGTGTCTACTAGAGGATATGTTGCGGGAAATATTTGAACTAGCTATGGGGTTCAAGAAAATGTTGATATCTTAGACTTTTTGAGTGAAGGATTAAACCAACAATTTTGTTTTGTTTTTGATGTTTTTCAATTTTTTTTGGATTTTTTGGTGTTTTTCATATGTTTTTAGATTTTTACCCTTTTTCCTTGGGTTGAAGATGTTGAGAACTTAGATTGATACTTCACTTTTTTTTTCTAGAGGATATGTTGCAAAAAAGCTTACTTGAACTAGTTGTGGGGTTCAAACAACTATTGATATCTTAGAATTTTTGAGTGAAGGAATAATCCATGTTGTCATCATCTTTGAAGGTTACCTTGGTAGTGCGTTGGTGGTACACTTAATGTTGGGATGAACTATTTCAAAGGTTACCCTAATAGTATGTTGGTGGTAGACCTTGTTGATGGGACAAATTATTTCAAAAGTTACCCTCATAGTGCATTGGTGGTATACCTTGTTGATGGGACAATTTTTTTCAAAGGTTACCCTGATAGTGTGTTGGTGGTATACCTTGTTGATGGGATGAATTTTTTCAAAGGTTACCTTGATAGTGTGTTGGTGGTATACCTTATTTTTGGATTTTTACCCTCTTTCCTGGGGTATAAGATGTTGAAAACTTGGATTGATATTCCACCTTATTTTTCTAGAGGATATGTTGTAGAAAAGCTTACATGAACTAGTTGTGGGGTTCAAGCAACTGTTGATATCTTAAAAGTGTTAAGTGAAGGAATAATCCATGTTGTCTTTATCTTTGAAGGTTACCTTGGTAGTGCATTGGTGGGTATACCTTGTTGCTGTTGGATCACATTATATATGTTACATGCCTCTGATTAGGACTCATACGATGATGATGACTGATCTGGTGGAGAGGTGGCACTATGAGACAACCTCCTTTCATTTTCCTATAGGAGAGGTTACCATTACTCTTGAGGATGTTTGGAGAATACTTAGTCTTCCTATTCATGGTGAGCTTGTTATGTATCATGTTTGATGAGCTGCCCGCGCTATGCAACATTTTTTAGGCATTGCACACTTGGATGTTTATGATTCAGAGGCTGATTTATCTAGTTTTTTTGATAGCACGGATCCTATTATACTTGTCCTTTATGGTATTGTATTAGTATCAGTTGTTCCTAATAGGTGAGGTTGACAGTTTGTTGTGGGTTAGGGTACATGTATCGAGAGTATGCTAGAGCATGGGATGAGATATGCCTGGGGTTCTTTTTTTCTTGCTCATCTTTATCGAGATATGCATGAGGTGGTGTATCAGGGTGGGAAGTCTATGTCTATAGGTGTTTCACTTTTGCATGTTTGGGCATGAGAGCATATTGTAGTGACTCATTTGGATGTGATACAAGATTATTCTCTGAATTATCCCTATGCTTATTATTATGGGGACTTTATGTCTTACACCTTGCCTGGGGACCTGCATTATTGGTGTCATGTGTTTGATGAGATGCCTAGTTTCATGTGGAGACCTTATATGAGCTGCGAGGTTTGGCTAGAGGATGTTGATCAGCTTGTGTACTACCAACAACCCCGTTGGTTGATTGGTCATTCATCTTTTGTGATAGAGCATTATCTACTAGATTGAGTCTGTCACCAATTCAGAGAGAGACAAGGGTGGGTTCTTGATGCGTATGAGGCTCAATTTGGTCATACTAATTGGGAGGTCTATGTATGGGGTCTTTAGGTTGATGTAGATACTATGATTTTTGAGTTTAGAGCACTTGCCCTAGCTGGTTGGGGTTGACCAATTGGTGTGGTAGATCTAGGTACTAGTCATGATTATGATGCTTAGTAGGCACGATGTAGGAATTTGAGGATTATTGATCTTGGGGGTGATCCCATTGTGGGAAGAGTAGGAATTATAGGTCTTCGTGGGGAGTGACAATGCATTGAGGTTCTCACAAAGTAGTTGGATTGAGCTCGACGTGATGAGGCACAAGGTATTCAGGATGAGCGAGTGCCTCCTGCACAAGGTCAGGGATAGGTTTTGGGTCCTCCTCCACCAGCTAGGGATGTTGATATATTGCTAGCTCAGATGAACTTGGCTAGAGATGTAGAGATTGTGTGGTGACAAGCTACGAAGGATTTGGTAGACACCTTTAGGGTTGAGAGAGAGAGAGAGTGAGATTGGCTAACAACATGTTGCAGATGCTCAAGTACTATTACTAAGAGAAAAGAGAGATACTCTTTAGGAAGAGCATGATAGTATGTGAGCTAAGTGAGATCAATATCTATAGATATCCACCTATTATCACACCTTATATGATGCTATTGTTCTTAGGGCCTCTTGGCATCCATGGTTTGGGGAGCCGAGTGCTGCGATCGATGGCAGTGGTGGTGCAGGTGTAGGTGATCAGTCTATGAGATAGCTAGATCCTTTTGGTGGTTAGTAATGTCTATTCCTCCTGTCAGAGTCTTAATTTTGTGGTACTTGATCTTCATGTTGTTTCATGGTGTGGAGGCATTTTGTAGACATGTGTTATATATATCCATTGGTCTAGTCAAGACCTCGTATATATGTTATGATTTTTTATTATCCTATCACACTTGTGTCACTACGGATGATGTACTTATGATCCATTTTTAACGATGATATATATAAGATATACCTTCTTTGATTCAACCTCATTTTATGCTTATGTGATGGTGCTATATGATGATATATGTTTATGTGTTTTTGCTCTTTTTGGATGTATGAATTTTATGTGGAGGAATGAATCAACTTTGTCTCATTTATGATATGATTTTTGTTGATAAGTGAATGCCCCATACATGATACATGATTTTTTTATTGGTTTATTATCATCATGATATGTATTGATAACATTTGTAGATGTAGTATGTGTCAGAAAAACAAAATTAGACAACTGAGTAGGGGGTGAATCAGTTGTCACATAATTTAAAACTTATTCAACCTTATTAACCTTTAATCTCATATCTGATAATTAATAGTGAAAGCATGAATCAACAACATATCAAAAACACAAGAACACCAAGCTTTTATACGTGGAAACCCTATTAGGGGAAAAACCACAGTGGATGTTAGTCCACAAGATTATACCCTGTTAAAAGTATAATGAAAATGAATAAGGAATGCACATGCATTCAGGCACATTGCCTAGAGCTCACTGCCTTACAAAAACATTTAGATTAAAACCATCTGAAGAATATGAACTGATAAATTAGCTTCTGCAAAATCCTGATGATAGTTCTGATTAGGCACATAAACTCTTCTTCACATTGCGATCAATCTTCTTCACACTCTACTCTGCAATCAAATGATCTGATCTTTATTCGCACATTTCACTTACACACTTCTCACATTTACATCAAGCACACTAAAAAATGAAGAAACAATCACTCTTACATATCTGGTTCATGGAATTACATTAATAACTCTATCGGTCAAATATAAAGGAATAAATGAATTAAAAATTGTTGGCCCAATTCATGAAAAAATCTCAATGCACACCAACCTAAGTCAGTCACATCATAATGAAGACCTAAATCAAATTCCTCAAACATGCCAAACATTAAAATATTAATCCATGAGGATCTACAACATGCTACAACCATCATGTCGGCCAAGAACATCAAAACCCGAACACAAACAGAAAATCTCTGATCACGATCACACCGATCAATGCGGACATGCAACAAGGATAGATCATGATCTAGAAACAAAAAGGAACATCACAGGAGCATACGAAACAACTAGAATTACCATAATTTCATTCTCTTCTTCTAGAAACATCAGCTATAGTAACAGAATAACTGTACCAACATAGAAACACACAACTTTCTCAAATCTTGATGTGCACCTCTAAGACTTCTAGAGTAAAAACTAGATAGGCTCAGCAACAAACCATTTAAAGCACAACTTATGAATACCACCATACTAAATTTTCCACCACACTAATCTTCACAGTGTCACAGACAACTTGCAACATGTTTATTATAATGTTCTCAATATCCTCGACATATACAACCTTCAAATAATCAATGCTAATAGTGTTGACATCAATGAAAACCACATATTAGCAACACAACCACAAAATCCAACAATCTCCCCCTTTGGAATTGATGGCAACACATGATGTGAGAAATACCATCGACACAACTAACTCATCTTCTCATACTGTTCTTCTCCTCCTTACATTACTCTTCTCCCTTTTTGTTCTGCTCTTCTCCCCCAAGGTTTTTACAAGGTTTTTCACATTACACTTCTCCCCCTTTGACATCAATGGAAAAGGTACACAAGCTCTGAACCACATATCTGAATCATCTGACTACTCCCCCTGAGTAGCAGCCACCACAACATTAATCCAAAACAAGATATGACTATGAATACACAAACTAATGCAAATACTTGCATCTTAGTTCATATTAGGAGGGGAAATCACCCCTAACTTACCTCTGAGATACTCAAAAGTATCCTTAGGAAATGGCTTAGTAAATATGCCTACAATCTATTCCTTGGTAGGAACATACTCCAGTCTGACTTCTTTGTCACTTACTTTGTCTCTCAAAAAGTGATATTTGATAGATATATGTTTTGTCTTTGAATGTAGCACCAGATTCTTAGAAATGTTTATGGCACTTGAATTGTCACAAAATATAGAAATAGGCTCACCATACTCAATTCTAATATCTCTTAGCATCTTCCTCAACAACATTACTTGAGTACAATTTTTTGCAACAACAATATATTCTGCATCATCAGTAGATAGGGAAATGGAGTTCTGCTTTTTACTTAACCAAGACACCAACTTCTTCCCCAAGAAGAAGGCACCACCACTAGTACTTTTTATGTCATCCACATCTCCTTCCCAATCTACATCAGTAAAGGTGCTCAAGGTAAGATCATCATCTTTAGGATACCAAAGACCAAGATCAATTTTGCCTTTCAAGTATCTAAAATTCTCTTCACATCAGTCACATGAGATTCCTTTGGATCATCTTGATATCTAGCAACCATACATACAACATTCATGATGTATGGTCTAGTCTAAGTCAAATAAATTAATCCACCAATCATTGACATGTATCTTGTTTGATTTTCCTTAGGAGAATCATCATTCTATGTTAACTTGCATCTAGTTACCATGGGTGTACCAACTAGCTTTGAGTCTTCCATGCCAAGTTTTTTTAGTATCTCTCTTACATATTTGGACTGGGATATAAAGATTCCATTTTCTAACTGAGTAATTTGCAATCCTAAAAATAATTTCAGCTCTCCAATCATTGACATCTCAAACTCACTTTTCATTTCATGAGCAAACTTCATACATAAGTCATCATCACCTTCAAAAATGATGTCATCAACAAATACTTCAATAATCAACTCTTTATCCTAATCCATCTTGAAATACATATTACTATCAACAATACCTTTATTGAATCCAAGCTTCAACAAGTATTTATTGAATATAGCATACCAGGCTCTAGGGCTTGTTTGATTCCAAAGAGTGCTTTCTTCAATTGACAAACCATGTCTTCCTTATCAATTAGTTGAAATCCATCTGTTGATCAACATATACTTATTCTTCTAGCTCTCCATTTAGAAATGCTAACTTTACATCCATTTGATAGACTTTGTAGTTATTAAAAGTAGCATAAGCAAGAAATAATCTTACAACTTCAATTCTAGCAGTAGGGACAAAGGTTTCTTCAAAATAAATTCCTTCCATCTGTGAGTACCATTTACATACCAATCTTGCTTTATTTTTTACCACTTCACCTTGTTCATTCATCTTATTCTGAAAGACCCATTTGGTTCCAATCACATTTGTATCCTAAGGTTTAGGGACAAGAATCCATGTATCATTTTTCTCTATTTGCATCATTTCTTCCTTCATTGCTTCCATCCAATATTCATCTTTACATGCTTCATCAACATTGCTTGGCTCAGTCTTGGAAATCAGACAATACTATTTTGCAATTCTTCTTCTAGTTTGTACACCTTTGTTCTTATCTCCTATAATTTGATTTTCAGAATGATTTAGCTTTACATACCTCAGAACTTTAGGATTTTCTTGAACTTCTGGTTCTTCTGTTCTTTCTTCTACACTTCCACTAGCTTCTCCTTCTTGATTCTCTTGATTCACCAGAATAATTTGAACTTGATTTTGTGTCTGAGCATTCTTTCCATTATTAGTACTTTCATGTTGTTCTTCTGAATCATATCCACAGTATCTAGATGATCTAGTAGTGTCTTCATCAGCTCTGACATTTGAACTTTCAACCATTTTCCTCAATCTTCTATTATAGTATCGGTAGGCTTTGCTCTTAGTAGAGTAACCTAGAAATATTCCTTCATCACTCCTTCCATCAAACTTGCTAATATCTTCATCTCTCTTGATATAACATCTACTTCCAAATATTTTGAAATATTTAATAGTAGGCTTATAACCAATTCACAACTTAAAAGGAGTCTTACCAGAAATACCATTGACATTTACCCAGTTAATAGTATATACAACAGTGCTTACAAATTCTCTCCAATAGATATGAGGAACATTACCTTCCAACATCATAGTTCTAGCAACATCTATAATTGTTATATTCTTTCTCTCAACAACTCTATTTTGTTGAGGGGTCCAGGGAGCAGATGGTTGTATTTTGATTCCCTTCTTTTCACAAAATGAATTGAACTCCTTGGAAGTGAATTCACCACCTCTGTTTGACCTTAAGCATTTGATCTTTAAACCTGTCTCATTCTTTGCAATAGCTTTGAAACTTTTGAACTTTTCTAATGCTTCATGTTTTTCTCTCAAGAAAGCAACCCATATCATCCTAGATTAATCATCAATAAGCAACATAAAGTACCTTTCTCCTTGTAGACTTCTAATTCTAGAGGAACCACATATATCAGTATGCACCAGCTCTAGTACTCCATTAGAATGATTTTTTTTTCTTTGAAAATAAATTCTAGTCTCCTTTCCCATCTGACATTCCTTGCATATGGTGTTAGTAGGCTTCACTAGCTTAGGAAGATCTCTAACTGCTTGGGTGGAGCTTACTTTGACAATTTTATCAAAATTCACATACATAGCCTCCTATGCCATAACCAACTTACATCAACTTGAGCAATTAAACAACTTTCACTAGTAGCACTCAGGTGAAAAATATTACCTCTTGTCTTTTTACCTGAAGTAATTACATTTCTGAAACTTCCTAGTATCTTGCGTTTTCGATCTTTGAACTGAAGATTGTATCCCTTATCTACCATTTGTCTAACAGTCAATAGGTTATGCTTCAATCCTTCAACATAAAGGACATCATCAGTAATATATTTACCACCAAGAGAAATAGTGCCTCTGCCACAAATCACACCAGCATTGTTATCTCCAAATCTTACAACACCACTGTCATATTTCTCCAAGCTTATAAACTTTCTTTTGTCACTAGTCATATGATGTGAGCATCCATTGTCAATCACCCACTCATTCTTTTCTTCAACTTTGGATGCAAGAGATTTCTTAATATTCTTATCACTAGTAGATTCAGTGGACACCTGACCATTTTCCTTGATAGCAGTAAATACCCATCCATCTTCATTTTCATTTTCTTTATCAGATTCATCATCAGTAACACCTTCTTCAGCATAATAAAATTTCTTTTGAAATCTAGGCTTATCAGGTTTGAACCTAGGAACTCTTTAAGGACACCTTGATGCAAAATGACCTATCTTACTACAAGAGAAACATTTAATAGGAAACTTTCCTTTATACTTACCTTGACCTCTAGCTTCTCTTTTCACAATCAATGCTTCCAACTCTTCTAACTCTCTTTCATCATCTTCAATCTGTTTCATCTCATCATCATACTTAGATGCCCTTCTAGAACTTTCTCTCGGATCATATCTCTATTGGTTTCTTCTGAATATAGTAGCCTTAAATGAAGATTATGTCTTAGGAGTAGAGTCAGCATATTCACTTAATTCAAAGGCAACAAGCTTACCAATCAACATATCTCTTGTCACATTTGTTACTGTCTTGAGTTCTTCAATAGCATGAGCTTTCATTTTATAAGAGGTAGGCAATGATCTGAGTACTTTATCCACAATATCTTCTTCATCCAAGATTCCACCGACACATCTAATACCCATCACTAGTTCATTTACTTTCTACATGAAAGAAATAATATTTTCATCTTCGCTCATTTTCAAGTTTCCCCACTTGCCTTTCAGACTTTGTATCTTAGCAACCTTCACTTGTGCATCTTGGTCATACAATGTTTATAGCTTCTTCCAGATCTCATATGTTGTTCTCAGACCTATCACATTTGTCATCTCTAAATCTGTCAAAGCACTCAATAATACTTCTATAGACCTGGTACTTGTTTCAACTTCTTTGATCTCATTAGGAGTAGAGGGACCATTCTGAAGAATAACATATCTTTTCTTTGTAATATTCCAAAAGGGATCACCAATGCACTTCAAATGACACTCCATTATAACCTTCCACAAAGAGTAGTTTGTTCCATTGAATCTAGGACTATCCTTCTTGTATGATGCCATCTCAGATCACCTCAAGTTGATAAGATTCTTCAGAGGAACCTTCTTTGATACCAATTGAGAGGGGGGGTGAATCAATTGTCACAAAATTTTAAAATTATTCAACCTTATTAATCTTTAATCTCAAATTTGATAATTAACAGTGAAAGCATGAATCAACAACACATCAGAAACACAAGAACATCAATATTTTATATGTGGAAACCCTATTAGGGGAAAAACCATGGTGGATGTTAGTCCATAAGATTATATCTTATTAAAATTATAATGAAAGTGAATAAGGAATGCACATGCATTGAGGCACACTTTCTAGAGCTCACTACATTACAAAAACATTCAGATTAAAACCATCTAAAGAATATGAACTAATAAATTAGCTTATGCAAAATCCTTATGACAATTCTGGTTAGGCACAAAAACACTTCTTCACACTTTGCTCAATCTTCTTCACACTCTACTCTGCAATCAAATGATCTGATCTTTATTCACACATTTCACTTACACATTTCTCACACTTAGATCAAGAAAACTATAAAATGTAGAAACAATCGCTCTTATATATCCACTTCATGGAATTGCATTAACAACTCTATCGGCCAAATATAAAGGAATAAATAAATTATAAATTGTTAGCCCAATCCATGAACAAATCTCAATGCACACCAACCTAAGTCAATCACATCATAATGAAGACCTAAATCAAATTCCTCGAACATCCCAAACATTAAAATATTAATCCATGAGGATCCACAACATGCTACAACCATCATGTCTGCTAAGAACATGAAAACTTGAACACACAAAGGAAAATTCTCTGATCATGATCACATCGATCAATGCGGATGTGCAACAAGGATAGAGAATGATCTAGAAACATCAACGAACATGGAAGGAGAATACGAAACAACTAGAATTACTAGAATTTTATTATTCTTCTAGAAACATCAGCTACAGTAATAGTATAACTGTAGGAACATAGAAACACATAACTTGCTCAAATATTGATTCACACCTCTAAAACTTCCAGAGTGAAAAATAGATAGGCTCAGCAACAAACCCTTTAAAGCACAACTTCTGAGTACCACCATACTAAATTTTCCATCACACTGATCTTCATAGCTTCACAGACAACCTGCAACATGTTTATTATAATTTTCTCAATATCCGCGACATATACAACCTTCAAATCATCAATGCTAATAGTGTTGACATCAATGCCAACAACATATCAGCAACACAACCACAACATTCAATAGTATGGATATGGTATTGATGATGTTTTATGCAGGATGAATGTTAATTAGAAGAAATATTGATGATAGATAGAGATATGATGTTAATTAGAAGAAATATGATCATAGATAGTTAGAATAAATATGATGATGGATAGACATTTGGTGTTAATTAGAATAACTATTGATGATGGATAAAAATGTGATGTTAATTAGAAGAATATTGATGATGGATAGTAATTGATGTTAATCAAAAGAATGTGTGAGGGGGAGAACTTTAGACTGGAAGAGGGATCAAACATGGTAATCTAAGAATCTAAACTAAGATTAAACATATTCATCTAAGATCTAAACCTACACATACAAAATGAAACTAAGTTATTTTATAATGCATAAATGAATCTATGATTATAGAAATGAATGTACAAGAATAACACAGTCTTACGATCCTATAGTGGAGTGTATTTTCCTTATGTTGGGTTGTTATTATCATCGTGAAGCCTCCAAAGTTCAAGTGCAAAAGATTGATGAGTGACTATTTTAGTTGTTTGATCAAAGAAATGGTGAATCTCTATCAATGGTGTTCTTGACAAAAATTTGTTGCGCAATATATGTTGATTCTCCCTAATTGATGAGGTCTTGGATGAGGTTTTTGAGTGTTGTGCATCTATTCATTTTGTGATCCTTGATTTTGTGGAACTCACATCGTTCGTACTGGTTATACCAAGGGAATTTAAATTTTGGTTCACCATAAGTTGGATTGTCATTGATTTTGATAAGTTCCTATTGTACTAGTTCATGCATGATTACCTCTAAAGTTTCTCCCAAATGGGTGAATTTCCTTATTGGTTGGTAATATTTCCTCTGTGGCTTTTCTTGATTTTTTCTCTTGATATTGTGAAACTCCTTGATACTCTGTTTGAGGTACATTTTGATATTGCACATGAGGTACATTTTGATATTGCATTTGAGATAAACCTTGGTGTTGTAGAACTCCTTGATGTTACAAATATTAGAAGTGTTTTTGATGTGGATATTGAGGTTTTTGTGGAATGATGTCCATTTTTGTGTGGATATGTAATTTTTCAACTTTGCACCTAGCATCGATGATACGTTAGATTTTGATTTCTTTTGAGTTCCTCAAGATCTCTCTCAATTTTATTTAGGGAAATTTGATGTTCTGGACTTATTCCTTGTTGGGGTTTTTGAAACCCCTGATGTTGTTTCTCTACTTGATGTTGTGGACCTTGATAAGAGTGATTTGGGTAATAGATCGACATGTTTTGGGGATGTTTTTATACTCAATACCATATCATAAGGTCACTTGGTTTATATCATCATTGGTCAATTCTGTTACTCATGGTGTTTTCTGGTGGGATGCTAGTGTTGTTCTTACTTGCTTCCATTTTATTCCTATGTTGTGATCTCATGGTTGTCATAAACAACTTGGGTCCCTTGTGGGAGAGTGGCGCAACATTTGAACTCTCTAGGGGACTCAAATCCTAAAGACCTAATGTTGTCCTACACATTATGTGAGATATTGGAACATACCAGGATTTGACAATAGTAAAAGGAATAAAATTTTGGATTGTTCCTTGAATCACGTTTGTAAAAGTTGTATACGAACCTCGTTCTAGTTTCATGAAGTGCACAAAGGTGTTTCTTGAGAGATTTTGGACTAAGATTTCTAAGTATAAAATGACAACCTGTGGACTTTACCTTAGGGATCTTGACCTTATGTGAGATCATGAAGGGGATATTTATTTTCACGTGGGTGGTGGTAATACAGGTCTTTTTTCTACTATGTTAGCTTTCTCTTCCTCTTCATCCAAGATAATTGATGCGGTGAGAAACTGGTGAGGTATTTTTCTCTTCTAAAACATGAAGGTTCTCAAGCTACTTATGATGTTAGTTTGTTCACCTTTGATATATGTGAGACTAGGATGAAGGATCGGTGCTACAAGATCTAGTTGTTGAACTGGGGCAGTTGGTCGCCAAATGGTCATAAAGTTTGATGGTGTTATGGGATGGTTGTTGTGAAGCTCAAGAACCTAGGTTTTGAGTGTTGTTTTGGAATGGTACTTCTTGGAAATCAAAATGTTGAAGAACTAGGGTCCATGTTCCACTTCCTTTTCTAGAGGATATGTTGTGGGAAAGCTTACTTGTACTATCTACGACTCCCAAGTAACTATTGATATCATAGCTGTCTAAGTGGAGGAATGACCCCAATGGTTTGTTTGATTTTAATTTTAAATAGGTAGGATGAAAATAATGGATGTGGGACTATATGACCTTCTGGATTTCCAATTATTTTGGTTCCAAAAATGATCCTATAAACAACTTTCTCTCAACTTTTCTCTGTGTTTGAAGAATGGAAAGTGATAAAAAAATACTTGGACTAACTCAACAAGAATGGAATTATGTGACCTTCATGTCTATAACTTAGGTTGTGAAATCACAACACCCAAGCCATAGTTCCCAAATGTTTACCTTGATTAATGTAACCTAAAATCAAAGCTGAAATGTATGGAAACCTTTAAGGAAAGATCCTTTCAAAGGGGTGCAAGCATAAGGCTTCTTTCACAAGTATGAACTAAATCAAAGGGTTTGTGGTTCAACCATCTCATTTAGTGTTTATTTTGAATGTGTTCTTTTTCTTTAAATCAATCACAAAATTTGATGTCAAATTGTTTTTTAATGTAATGGGTAGGTTTAGCTTAAACCTACAATTACAACCCTAGGGGATAGAAACCATTCTCTTAGGTAGGCTTGCCTCATGCTCCAAAGAGACTATTTTACATGCAACTTATGGCACGGGCCTATAGTCATACATGGAAAGTAACTTCTCAGAAGTAAATTCGGATGCGCCACTTTCAAATAATTTTTTGGATAATAGGGTGGCCTCTAAAACAATTTGGTTCTTAGTGATAACTGTGAACATATAAATATGACACTCACCCGCTAGCCACTTAAGGCTCTTTAACCATTCTTGTTCTATTTAAGGCATGTGATTAGGTGAATTCTATTGTTAGCATGGATTGAAGCTAATTTCTTACAATTTTGCAACCTTTAATATAGCCCACCAGTAAACATGATTCGAGACCTTGCAAAGATTTCTCCAACATGGGATTTATCTTAAGGAAAGCCCCCTCTTTAAGGTAAACTTGAAAAATAAACTGCAATGCTCAAAAATTTTCTTTCACTCACCCAAGATTTCAAAAAGGTGTGATGGGAGAAGATAAAACACTTCAATTTTCCTAATCAATGAATGCAAAATGAACAATCCAAAGAAAATTGATTCTTTTTAAACACCTCAAGTGATGTTATCCCTAAAAAATATGTGAATAACGTAAAAAAATTGTTCTTTTTACTTGCACCAATAGGAAGTATTCTTGATATCAATAAAAAATATCAATGGTGCAATACAAAAGAAATAACTTGTTCGTTTTAAGCTCCAAACTTGAGTGTTTCTAAGAAAATAGTGTCGGTCTCTAATTGGTTAACAAATGTAAATTGTGCATGCATCAACAAAATGGAAATCATTTGTGTTCTTTTTATGCACCAAAATTAAAGTTCCTAACCATAAATACTTGAAATTGGTTCAATTTTAAACACTAAATCAAATGTGAGTTTGTGTTTGTTCATTTTAGAGCACCAAAATCATATTCCTAAGTTAATAAAGCATGAATTTGTTCAATTTTTAACACTAAATCAAATGTGAGTTTGTGTTTGTTCATTTTAGAGCACCAAAATCAGATTCCTAAGTTAATAAAGCATGAATTTGTTCAATTTTAAACACTAATTCAAGTGCCAGTTTGTGTTTGTTCATTTTAGAGCACACCAAATGCAGATTCCTAAGTTAACAAAAAATAATTGTAAATCTAAAAATCTGGGACCGATCGTCTTCCCTACAACAAACGTGTTAATGTTAGTTGAATCCTACATCAAATCTATTAATACCTATTTACACATCCAAAAACAAGAAAATGTTAGTGGAAAATATCATTACAATAGTGCAGGATTCATGCACTTTTTTGTCAAAGAAACTACTCAGAGAAAAGCGCAAAAAAAAATGCATCTACTCAGTTCCAAAAATAGATGCTCAAATCTCCATGTAGATGCTAACATTGTCAAAATAAAGTGTGCAAGTCTTGAAGAAAAAGAATAAATCTTGGTGCAAAAGCACAATTCCCATGTCAATAGCATAGTTTTTGTTGCAACTACTCAGTTTTCTTGATAATTAAGCACGTAGATTTTCTAGGCAGCGCATGAAAACTCTATCAAGTGCATTTTCAAGACCTGCAAATTCAAAAACAACTCAAACAAACATTAGAGGATGGGACAAGGGTCCCACTAGGTGTGCCAGAATGTGTGAGAGGGAGAATGTTAGACTGAAAGAGGGATCAAAATATTCCAATGTAAGAATCTAAACTAAGATTAAACATATTAATCTGAGATCTAAACCTAAACATACGAAATGAAATTAAGCTATTTTAGCATTCATTAAAGAATCTATGATTATAGTATTGAATGTACAAGAATAATACAATCTTACCATCCCGTAGTGGAGTGTATTCACCTGATGTTGGGTTGTTCTTATCACCATGAAGCCTCCAAAGTTCATGTGCAAAAGCTTAATGAGTGACTATTTTGTTTGGTTAATCGAAGAAATGGTGAAGCTCTATCAATGGTGTTCTTGACAACACTTCATTGCACAATGTATGTTGATTCACTGATCCTTATTTGTGAGGAAAGGGGTTTGTTATATAGAAAATGAGATTTGAAATGGATGATCAAAGATCATTTTGAAGAATATCTAGACCAACGGTTGGAGTGTGTTGTAGAGGATTTAGACATGAGAAAATTATGCAAAGTTGATTGCATAGTTTGGATGATTGAGATATAGATTGGCTAGTCATGGATGTGATTGATTAGTTAATATATTTAGATTGATTAGTCAGGATTTTGATGGCTTGGTTATGAATTTGATGGATTAATTAGGAATGTGATTGATTAGTTAATAGATTAGATTGCTCAGTTAGCAATGTAGATTGATCAGTTAACAAATTAGATTGCACAATCAACAATCATAATTTACTTAATCAAAAAGTGGGTGAGGAATATGAATTAATTGATTTAATTATTTAATTCCTTTTTGGAGTTGAATGTGGAAATAATGTTTAAATTTTTCAAATTGTTGGGAAAATATGGGTCATCTCAAAAAGAAACATCTGAGATCAGTAGTTCCATCAGTAATTTTAATTTCTTCAAATCACCTCAAAGACACATACTACAATGCCATAAAGTAAAAATATACATAGTTCATTTCCCACATTAATCCTTAGAGAGAAGTTAATGCTTAACCAGTTTCAACAACACCATTTATAGATTCAACAAACAAAACCAACAACCATGAAGGATGAAACAAAAGACATGAACACACAAATATACGTGGGGAAAACCCTTTCGATTGAAAAACCACACACTCCAAAATCCCATATCACCATTGTATTATTCAACAACAAAACAGTTACAATACAATTCAAGCTTTAAGCCTTTACAGAGTTTACAACTTGTTCTATTCTAGAGAATATCTGGCAGTATAACATATAACGACCACCTCTCTTAGGAAGAGGCATCTCGTTTGGCTACATAGCCTCATGGCTTGACCACTGGCCTCTTGGCCTCTCTGTGACATAGTCGCTCGACCTTCACCTTCTTCAAGATTCATCTCTTAGTTCACGACAAACCAGCCTCTTGGCCCATCTCTAGTTACCACCATGCTCTCTCGACTACTCAGCCTCTCGGCTCGTCTCTAGTTACCATCATGCTCTCTTAGCTACCTAGCCTCTTGGCCTGACCTCCAACCTCTCGGCTAGTCTACTGCCCAGCCTCTTGGCCAACACCGAGGTAACCACCACTCTCTACCTTCATGGCTCCGCTCCAAGAGATACTTTCTCTCTCTCTCTCTCTCTCTCTCTGTGATTGTTCAACTACCGCACCTCTTTAGGGTTACACCTCAAGCCACATGCCATCATCCAACATTTTTGGCCATCAAATAAATAGTTGAACAAATCTCTAGTGTTGAACTTAGGGTTATCCACCTAACACCATGATGACCAGTTGAAGAGACATTCATTACCTTCTCACCAAATTTCATCGAGTACATGGGCCCACATGTAGTCTATCCTCCATGTCATCACCACCTACAGGCCTTCGACACGATCAACCATCCTATCGGGTCCCACATCCATCAACAACTTTCCATGTTGAGGGTTCCACCAAGACACACGTACACCACTTGTGCAATTCCAGAGAATCAAAAGGGAATCTACAATATTCACAATAAGTCTCTCAAAAAAGACTTAAATATTTAACTCCCAACACTCCAAGTGGTCCCCACATGCGTTGGCATCCAAGTTGCTATATTGCTAAAAAACTAAACTTCAAAACCTCATGTCGAAGGTTGTGAAGTTCCCAAAATCTGTGACTTGCTGACAAAGGGATCGCTTTGTCACCCAAAACTCAAACTTTTGAACCTCAAGTTGGAGGTTGTGAAGTTCGCAAAACCCACGACATGCTGAAAAAAAAGGGATCACTTTGTCACTCAAAACTTGAACTTTCAAACCTCAAGGCGGAGGTTGTGAAGTTCTCAAAAGACGTGACACAATGACAACAAAAGGAAAAACATTCACTTCATAGTCACTAAGTTGAGAATTTATGAAACTTTAGAACCCTATGACTTCAGTTAGAAAAACTTGAAAACCAACAACTTAACTCAGGGTGATAATGGAGGAAAACACAACTACTCTAGGAAGTCAATCAAGCCAGTAACTTTGAGTCACATTTCTCAACACAAAAAAGTTGCATTAGTTTGATTTGATTTTTTATAATTGATTTGAATAGTTTGATTTAATTATTCAAATTTTGGAGGGAAAATTTAATTAAATTATTATGATTTAATAATTTAATCAACTTAGGGGAATAAGGTGATTTAGTGACATAATTAAATAATTGGAATTATTTAATCAATTGGGATGAAATAAAGTGAGATTTAGGACTTTATTAAATAAATATGATTTATTTAATTGGTTGAAATGATTAAACATGAATTAATCAAATAATGTATTTTATTTAATCAGTGGCATAATTAGGATTTTTAGGACTTTATTAAATAAATAAAATTTATTTAATTTTTCCAAAATGATGAAAAAGTGAATTAATTAATTAATGTTGTATTATTCAATTAATAATCGAATTAGGGTTTTGGGATATCGTTTCGATGTGGTGTGATGTGGGACATCATGACATGATTTTGGGACGTTAGTATGATTCTAAGATGTTTTGAGTCATTCTCGGATGGTTTTGAGATGTTATGGGATGTTTCAAGATGATTCCAAGTCATTCTGAGATGTTTTGAGATAATTTTGAGTCATTCTGAGATGTTACATGATGTTCTGAGACAATTATGAGTCATTTTGAGGATGTTTCAAGATAATTCCAAGTCATTCTGAAATGTTACGGGATGTTTCAGGATGATGTTCAATGTTTTTTGATGTTGTTCAATGCTTTGTGATGATATTCAGGGCTGTTTGATGTTGTCCAATGTTGTTTGATGTTGTTTGATGTTGTTCAATGTTGTTTGATGTTGTTTGATGTTGTTTGATGATGAATTAATTAAACTATGTTAAATCACTTAATTAATAGACAAATATGAGTTCCAAAATACTAGTTTGCAAGCTAGGACATTTTTAGGTGTCTACAATATATTATAATAATGTCTAATATTATATATTACTTATAATATTATAATGTATAAAGCTTATATATCATATTATATACCATATAATATAATAATATATTAAATATTTAAAAAACAATTTTTTCAAAATAAATATCCATTTTGGAGAGCTATTTATAATAATAATAATAATAAATCTCAGATATCTATTTTTGAGATCTTTTTATATTAAAAAAGCTCTTCGAAATGGATATCCATTTTGGAAAGCTATATATATATATATATATATATATATATATATATATATAAGACAATTTATGTTCATTTTTTTATATAATTTATATATTACTTATTAAATATTTAATTACATGTATATTATTATTATATATAATGTAACATTATTATATACAATATATATTATATAATGTATAAATTATATATTATAAAAATATATAATATATATTATTATTGGGGTGGGGCTTGAGCTCGATTGGCTAAAGCATCCTATTGTAAGCAAGAAGTCACAAGATTCAATCTCCCCGCATCCTAATGGTACTAGAAGGCATATTGCACCAACATCACTAGTCATGTGAATTTTTTTTACTAGGGGCACTGCAATTTATAGGTGGCTACCTGATTCTTGCAATATATATGATTTTTTTATACAAAATATATGGGTATGTGAACCAAATTGTGACATGAAAATGGCTCTTAAGATGTCACTTTTTTTTCTAAATCAGAAAAGTTTTATGTTCACAAGAAGATGAAGATAGTTACGCTCAAAATTTTAAGATGAAATAAGAACAATTCTTTTAGAATTTCAAAAATCGCTATGATGAGAAACTAGCTAACACCATGTAGTTTATGGCAATTTTTTCAGTGAATTTTTTAATGAATATATAATATTTTACTGATTTTTGAAGTGGACACATCCTGAAAAGCTAAAATTTGAGCATGATCCCCCCTAAAATCTTTGAAAACTAATCGAAAATAAAAAAATTTATTACATGTAGAATGGAATTTAGTTTCTAAAAATTTAATTTGTTTTAAAATTCAATGAATGAATAAAAATATATTCCCAAACTAGCACATATTGGTTTTTGACAAAAAATGGAGGCACTAACAAGAGATGTTATAGATGAAAACCTTAACATAATCAAAATGTAAAAAAGATATATGTTTAGATAGTTAAGAAAGAGCCTGAAATCATCACGATATGTTTATAAATTTACATTGAAACACATGCAAACCTAATGGAGAGAATGGCCAAAAATGTGTGAAATTTTTTTACCATTTCAAAAAATCACATCCTTGGCATGAAATGTATGACCAAGGAAAAATACAATCCTTTGGGTTGGTATTTCCCAATGCAACCCATTTGCTGAGTGCCAACTTTGGAACTCGCCAAATGAAATAGCATCATTTGGTGAGCACCAAATGTAAATGCTAAAGCCAACTTCACTTTCTCTTTGTTTCTCTCTCCCCCACTTTGATAAGGCTTAGAGTTTACAGTTTATGACTGATGATGGATAGTTGAGGTTTTATCTTGCACTCCCTCTCTACCTCCTTCCCTCTTAACCATTACTTACCCTCTTCTATCTCAACCCTCTCTAGGTCTCTCCCACCCTCTCTACCTTTCCTTCCCTCCTTAATCCCATATCTATCCTTTCCTTCCTATCTCTCTCTTATTCTCTCTCCATTGTTTACTATTTCTCACCCATCTCTCTCCTTTCTCTCAATCATTACCTATCCCTCCCACCATCTCTCTCCCCATCTCCAAGTATCTCCCTCCTTGTCTCACTACCCACCTTTCTCCCCCTCTATCTCTCTCACCTCATTCTTCTATCTCTCCTCTTCTCCCTCCCTCCCCTCTCTAGTTCATCAACTCTCTATATCCTCCTCCCTATGTATCTCATTCCCTCCATGTGTACCTCTCCCTTCATCACTTCTTACTCCTCTATTGATACTTCACTTTCTCTCTCCGTTTCTTCTCTCTCCCCTCTCTAGGTATTTCTCACTCTCTCACTCTCTCTCTACCTTTCCTTCCCTCCTTACCCTCATCTATATCCTCTCCTCCACACCTCTCTTCTTCTCTCTCCCTCTATTATTATTTATTTCCCATCTCTCTCCATTCTCTCAATCACTACCTCTCCCTCCCACCCTCTCTCCCTCTCCCCATCTCCAAGTCTCTCCCTCCTTCCCTCTTTAACTCTCTACCTCCCCCTCCCTATCTCATTACCCATCTCTCTCCTCCCTCTATCTCTCTCACCTTTATCTCTCCTCCTATGTCTCTCACCCCTCTCTCCCTAGGATGTAGGTCTCTCACCTCTATATCTCTCTAGGATCTCTAGTTATTTCCATCCTTCTCCACCTCTCTCCCTCCCTCCTTACCCCTCTTTCCCTCTTTGTGAACTTCTCTCATTTTCTTCTCTCTCCCCTCACCTCTCTATGTCCCTCCTCTATAAGGATCTAATTCACTCCTTTTCCATCTCTTTCATTTGATTCTTCTCTCTCTCCTCTTCTCTATCCCTTCCCTCTCTATGTCATCACCTATATATCATCTCCTTCCCTATGTATCTCACTCCCTGCATGTCTACCTCTCCCTCCATCCCTTATCACTCCTCTACCAATATTTATATTTCTCTCTCCTTCTCTTCTCTCTCCCCCCTCTCTAGGTCTCTCCCACTCTCTTTATCTTCCTCTCTACCTTACCTTCTATCCTTACCCCCATCTATACCCCTGCCTCCCTACCTCTCTCTTCTCTCTCCCTCTATTATTGTTTATTTCTCATCTCTCTACATTCTTTTGATCACTACCTCTCCCTCCCACCCTATCTTCCTCTCCCTATATCTAGGTCTCTCCCTCCTTCCCTCTTTACCTATCTACCTCTCCATCCTTGTCTCATTACGCCTCTATATATCTCTATGCTATCTAGTTATTCCCTCCCTCTCCACCTCTCTCCCTCCCTCCTTACCCCTCTTTCCCTCTTTATGAACTTATCTCTCTCATTTTATTCTCTCTAAACCTCACTTCTCTACCTCTCCCCTCAGTAGGTCTCAATCACTCCTTGTCTACCTCTCCATCCCTCCTTAGCCATCTCTTTCTCTTTTTCTTCTCTCTCCTATTCTCTCTACCTCCCCTCTCTATGTAATCACCTCTTTGTCTCCTTATTCCCTATGCATCTCACTCCCTCCATGTCTACCTCTCCCTCCATCCCTTGTTACTCCCCTAAAAATATATCCCTTTCTCTCTCCATCTCTTATCTCTCTCACCTGTCTCTCCCCCTCACCTCTCCAACTCTCCCCTCTCTAGATCTCTTGATCACTCCTTATCTTAATCTTTATCCCTCCTTGTATCATTACCCACATATCTCCCCCCTCTATCTCTCTCATCCCTATCTTTGCCCCATGTCTCTCACCCCTCTCACCTCTATATCTCTCTAGGTTCTCTTATTATTTCCCTCCCTCCTTACCCCTCTTTCCCTCTTTGTGAAATTCTCTCTCTCATTTTCTTCTCTCTCCCCCTCACCTCTCTACCTCTCCCCTCTATAGGTCTCATCCACTCCTTTTCTACCTCTCCATCCCTCAGCCATCTCTTTCTCCTTGTTCTTCTCTCTC
>CM021106.1:181137956-181524436 GCA_007115665.2 Sequoiadendron giganteum | reverse complement strand
TCCCTAGGCTATAGCTATCACACCTCTATATATCTCCCCTCTCTAGCTATTTCCCTCCCTCTCCACCTCTCTCCCTCCATCCTTACCCATATATCCCTCTCTGTGCACTTCTCTCTCATTTTATTCACTCTCCCCCTAACCTCTCTACCACTTCCCTCTATAGGTCTCTTAGTCACTCATTGTCTACCTTTCCATCCCTCCTTAGCCATATATTTATCTTTATTATTATTTCTCCTCTTCTCTCTTCCTCCCCTCTCTACATCATCACCTCTCTATCTCCTCCTTCCCTATTTTTGACACTCCCTCTATGTCTACCTCTCTCTCCATCCCTTGTTACTCCTTTAGGTTGATACTTCCCTTTCTCTCCCCCTCTCTTCTCTCTCCCACCCCTATCTCTCCCTTATGTCTCTCACCCTTCTCTCCCTAGGTTGTAGGTCTCAAACCTCTATATCTCTCCCCTCTCTAGTTATTTACCTCCCTCCCCACCTCTCTCCCTCCCTCCTTACCCATATTTCCATATTTTGGAACTTCTCTCTCTCATTTTCTTCACTCCCCCCTCACCTCTCTACTTCTTCCCTCTATAGGTCTCTTAGTAACTCCTTGTCTACCTCTCCATCCCTCCTTATCCATATATTTGTCTTTGTTATTCTCTATCCTCTTCTCTCTCCCTCCCCTCTCTATATCATCACCTCTTTATCTCCTCCTTCCCTATGTCTCTCACTCCATCCATATCTACTTCTCCCTCCATCCCTTTTTACTTCTCTAGGCCGATCCTTCCCTTTCTCTCTCCCTATCTTCTATCTCTCACCCCTATCTTTCCCCATATGTCTCTCATCCCTCTCTCCCTAGGTTGTATGTCTCACACCTATATATCTCTCACCTCTCTAGTTATTTCCATCCCTCTCCACCTCTCTCCCTCCCTCCTTACCCATCTTTCCCTCTATTTTGACTTTTCTCTCTTATTTTCTTCACTCTCCCTGTCTCCTCTCTACCCTTTCCCTCTATAAATTTCTTAGTCACTCATTGTCTACCTTTCCATCCCTCCTTAACCATATAAATTTCATTTTTATTCTCTCTCTCCTCTTCTCTCTCCCTCCCCTATCTATGCCATCACCTCTCTATCTCATCCTTCCCCATGTCTATTACTCCCTCCATGTCTATCTCTCTCTCCATACCTTGTTACTCATCTATGTTGAAACTTCCCTTTATCTCCCCCTCTATTCTCTCTCTCATCCCTCTCTCCCTAGGTTGTAGGTCTCACACCTCTATACCTCCCCCCTCTCTAGTTATTTCCCTCACTCTCTACCTCTCTCCCTCCCTCCTTATCCATCTTTCTCTCTTTTTTGAACTTCTATCTCTCATTTTCTTCACTCTCCCCTCACCTCTCTACCTATTCCCTCTATAGGTCTCTTAGTCATTACTTGTATACCTCTCCATCCATCCTTAGCCATCTATTTATATTTATATTTTCTCTCTCATATTCTCTCTCCCTCCCCTCTCTACATCATCACCTCTCTATCTCCTCCTTCTTGATGTCTCTCACTCCATCCATGTCTACCTCTCCCTCCATCTCTACATTCGGTCAATAATCACGTAATTCAATAAAACATCATAATCAAATTTGATAGAATTTAAATTATATATAAATATAATTCTTAGGACATGCAATTACAAAAATAATCAATTCAGTTTGATAATTAATAAATTCAACATAACCTAATTCATCTTAGGAATTCAATTCATTAATTAAGAATTCATGTAAATCAAATAAAAACTGAAACAACCAAATTCAAATAAATAAATCAAATATCCAACACTATAGAAGTAAAAAATAACATAAAATGTCCAAGATGCTAATAAGTTAAATATCAGAAAATTCTAGGTCATCAAAGGGTAGGTCTCACACTCCAAGGACATCATAAATTTTAACACAATTCAAGGAAATATTCACAAAGTTTATATGTAGGTGATCGAATAGCATAGTATCATAAAGAAGCATGATGCTAAGGTTATGAAATAAATCAAGCAACTTTAGTAGTCACTACTTGATGCTGCCAATTGCTAAGATGGCCATAATTTGGGTTCAAATTCAAGTCCTTGCAAAATACCTTAAATGTCACAAGTAAAAAAAATAGTGCAAGTGAAAGATCTCCTAACATATGTGAGGCAACATGTTGTACCATTTCCTCAATAATCATGTTGACCTTTTTCACTAACACCATTTTACCTTTTTCCAATTGTTTAGGATGCCATGTGTGTTGTTTTTGTGACTTGGATGTGTGTGAAGTTGATTGAATGGGAAAAATATCTTTTTTCACTATCATTAAATATCATTAAACATCTCCCTCCATCCCTTGTTACTCCTCTAGGTCTCTCACACTCTTCTCTCTCCCCTCTATAGGTCTTTGTATAGTTTTGAGGGCTTAACACTTGAAAATTATCAATAAATATCATTTGGCACTCACCAAATTGGTGAGTGCCAAATGACCTTTACTAAAAAATGGTAAAAAGGGCATATGACCCATGATACAAGCCCACAATTCCCTAATTTTGTCTGGTTACTACACTTTTTTTGACAAGGAAACACTTTTTTATGTTGTTGACTTCTTGTAACACCATATTTTGCTTGATCCACCACCTTTTCAACACCATTTTTGGTGCAGGAGCACCTAGACAAAATAGGCAATTTTTGGTAAATTTTGATTTTATTCAATTAAGGTCATGTAGACCATTGCTCTAGGAGTTAAATTTAGTATAATGTTAATCAGGAGTTGTCAGTGGTAGTGGTTAGCTATTTGGAATGGTCAAGTTTGAGGTTAGGCACCTAATGTTAGTGGTGAGGTTGTTTAGTGACTTTTACCAAAATAAGCTTTTGTAATGCCTAACCGGCTTGGGAGAGGAAAGACTCGAGCATAAATATTTTGGTTGATGTATTTAGGGATTTCCTCGACCATTTTGCAAGGTTGGAAGGCATTGTGCATGTTTGTTTGTTTAAAAATTTGAAATTAAGCTAATCGAGGACAGTGATTCAATGAGTTAACTTTCTATGTTTTTCTGTATTTGGTTGATCAAGAATGATCAGGCCTGTAATATGCTTTAGATTATATTATTTATTTGCTTTATGGAATGGTTTGGTAGATTATAGAGTGAGAGTGTAATTGCAGGTGTTTTGTTTGTTAGTTGTTTTGGATTTCTTGTAAATACTGTGTTGACTGGTAAAACTGACCAGTATGGAGTCCTAGACTCATTTCCCACCATACCCAATGCATGGTTGCTTGGGAAATGGAACTAGACTCCCTGTACATAGCTAGTATAGGTGTAGGAGTGTGTAGGAGTGCAGGAGAGATGGAAAAGAACTGCTCCTAGGCGGGCTTGACAGTGCCCGGCTAGGACAGTCTAAAACCAGTGCTAAAAAGCACATAGATTGCAGGGTTGACTTCTCTAGGGTAAACCCCATGATAGAAGTACGGAGGAAGGTCCCATAGTGGCTTGGACCGAAGGAGGAGACTCCAACACTTAGAAGATCCAAGAAATACTCTAACAGACCTACCGGGTGGCCAGGGAATAGAGAAAGAACCCTAGTTCTTGCAAAAAGTGGAGAACAGACCTGTGTACGGCCAGTCAAACAAATAGGGTTTTGAAATCTTGTAAGGGATGGAATAGAGATTGGGAATCCAAGGAAAAGAGGTGGGGTTCTTTGGGAAAGTTGTGCGCAATAGTTAGATTTACCCGGGCTAGGAGGCCTAAAAGGGGCTCAAGGCTAGTAGCATTTTCCAAACCCTAACCAAGGGTTTCTTGAAAGCGATGGAGAAATGAAGGTGAAAGGAGATCTAAGAGGAATGATAGGATTCCAAGAAGCATGATAAAATGAACTGATAACCCTGCAAAGACTTAGAAGTGTTTGGTGTGAAATTTACCTTTAGGAAGGATTAAGGGTCAATGAGGACAACAGTCAAGTAGCAAGAATTGAGTGGTATTGTTTGAAAAAGGTTGGAAGAGGGAATGGCCTAGAACCAGGGGTGTCTGTAGATGTATCATAGCCTAAAGGTTGGGTGGTGAAAGAAGCCGCAACAGGGGATTGTTGAGGTGAGAACCGGAGCATGGAGGTGTGAATGCTTCCATCCAAACCCTCTTACACCAATTTTGTTTTCTTAACAATGTAGAAGAAGAGAATTTGAAGTTTTTACATCAAATGTGATTATCTCAAGTAATATTTTCATGTTTATTGAATTGAAATGTTTATTATGATTTTTTTGTTTAAATTTGACAACATAGACCCATTATTTTCATAATTTTAGTAATCATAATAGATTTACATAGAATCCAACATTTAATTAGAAGGAAGTTTCATAAAAAGTCTTTTTTTTTAGGAATTTGAAGAAAAAAATGAAAGAACATGACATAATTTACTTAATGTAATATTCATCAACTGGGTTATTTATACGATTAATCACTTTTTCATCTTTGAGCTTAATTAGCAATATTCAAGAATAATTCAAGGAATTTTTCAATTTGAAAGGCTAAGATGAGTCAAAATTGGCTATATTATCCATGACACCTTCAGTAGAAGATAACCTAGCATTGATTAAATTAACAAAAAAAATTAAAAACATGAGTATGAGGACATGCAAGTCATTTATAGAAGGTGCCTTATTTTACCATCATTGAGCTAGAAAGATTCTTTGAAAAATCTTAAGAAGTGTGAAAATACCATAATAGGAAGGGCTCCAAGAACTACTCAATTCCCTTCAAAGGTTATAGGATGGTCAAGAACAATACAATTTTATTAATTTTAAAATTTTGTTAGGGAACCTACTACTAAGATAAGTTATTTCATGTGTACCATCTATTCATCAAATATTTATATAATCCAATGATATGTGAGGATCTAAGGCAAGGTTGGAATTTTATGACATGCCTTACCATTGGTAAAAAAATTCTAGATGATAAGCTTTTGTAGGATTTATAATATGTGGTTCATAGTAGGCCCCATGGTTGTCCTAGTATAACAAAAATTAGGCTTCATGACCATATGGTGTGCCCTATAGATTTTATGAATAAAGGGAAGATTTTTGTAGTAGGATTCCATGTAAACCATCCAATCATCCTTGACAAAATTCATTTAATTGCCTATTTAGAAAAAGAGTCACCTCTAACATTCATTGGCCTACATGCACCACTACAACCTAATTATTTATCCCATGACTACCACATGGTTATTTTTCCTAATTATAATATCAAGCTATATAATATTAAATTCTCAACCACTACAATCATGGAATTATTTCATAAATAGGATTTGGCACAAGTAGTATAATTTATTGTGATATCTACTAAAAAATTCTCTCCATAATCCAAGACCAATCAATAAATTCTTAGGTCAATTGAAGGATTAATGTAATTTATTGCTATAGCTACTCAAATATTGAAGGAAACACACATATCCTTGCATGGTGCTCTATCTTTGACATGTATGACCTTATCGAAAAAATCTTATGGTTGTGACTCTTTTCCTTGAACTGTGGTATTCCCTTGCATCCATACCACTACCATTATCTTGATTGTCCTTCCTCTTTGCATAGGACTACCATATGCTAATTTGGGACTATCATATGGTAATTTTACCATAGTATTGAGCATTCATACCATTTTTTCAAGTTTTTTCCTTCTATTTTTTGGCATATCTTATTGAAGTCTACCCATTTGAGGAACTGTTAACCTTGAAACTCATGATGGGTATCTTTATTTTGACATTTATCATGTCATTTCATTGTAATAATATGAGTATCCTCTTTCTTTTCCATGCTTACTCTGCCCTAAGATAGTCCCTTCATCTTGACATTGCTGCCCTTCCTAGTCCATGAAAGAATTACAATTAAGAGCATTATTGTAAATATAAAATAATTTTATACATGATATTAAACCAATGAAGTCCACTATAATAATATGTTTTAGTACCTTGTTAAAGTGGTAATTAGAAAAAAGAATAGTTGACAACCACACAAGGTTGATTTATTAAATCTCAATTTTTATGGCATTGAGAAAGGTAAGTTGGGCTCTACTAAAGCAAGCTAGTGCTTTGAACTCAATTGATATCTCTTGTAAAGAGAGTTTCTTTGCTCTTGATATTAAAGATAGATAATGAAGCAAAAGCATTCATATAAAGCCTAAAATTTGCAAGTTTAGGGAAACATCAATATCTAGAAGAGAAGAGACTCAAGTGATTATCAATGATTGTATTAAAAGGTGTTTACAAGATTAAATGCTCAAGAGTATAATTAGTGATTCATATATGTGCCAACTTTAAAGAGATGCTAGTCATGAATTTCTATCATGTGAATAATGGTGTACGTGATTATCTGGCTAAGATGGGTGTTTCCTAATTTCCTTATACTAAGGTAAGCATTGATCCCTCATAAAGGAGTACTAGTGCCATCATTAAACATGATATGCCTTAATCCAACACCCCCTAAAGTTTTGCTCCCTGTCAAATAATTGATAGTAATTGTTTCTTTGCCTAAATTTTTATTCTACCATCTATTTTTCCTTTTGAATTTATATGCAAGAGGTAAATTATTAAGCATGAGAAAAATTCTCTCAATCCTCTAAATAAGTGTTTTGGTTTTCCTCTATGGTGTGCAATAAAATTGTTTATGTGCAAGGATTGTTTTGGGAGGTTGTAAGCTTATACACACCATGCCAAGAGGTTCAAATTTTCATGATGTAGCTTATAGGAGCACAATTTCATACTATTGTTTGTAATACACATTCACTTTAATTCTTAATGTGCATGCCTTGAATTCACTATTCTTTTGTTGATCTCATTTTGTACATACATAACCTTCAATTTATTTTGAGATGGAAATTTAGAAACCTCTAGCATGTTTACACTACTCATGATTCTCAAGAAGGGGGGTGTTGCGAAATTCAATAAGAATCCAAGCATAAGCTTACATCTCAATGATTGAAAACAAGTTACACAAAATACACACAAACAATAATGAAGAATACAAATACCAACTATATTCCAATATTGAGCATGTGAATAAATATATAATACATAGGAGTATACACAAATATATAGATGCATAAATAAAATAGATGACTTGTCCAAAAGGTAACGTCTTTAACTCTCAAATCACTCACAATCAAGAGGTGAGATAACTCAATCTAAGAAGTGAAGAGTTGAATTGTAAATCGATAGATGATTTAACAAAATATAACTAAGACAAAGGTGGCTTTGACCAATCAAATCTGATAGAAAACTACAATCAATCAAGGAGCAATGAGATAATAATAGCACTTGTGCACCTCAAGTCAAAGTGAACATGTCCTTATTAACAACTTGTGAGAAAAATTGTAGATTTTTAGAATCATAAATAAACTTATTAATAGGTGAAATATTACACCACACCCCACAACACCCACTGAGCCCAATAAATAAACTTATTAATGAGCTTATTTCAGTCAAAAGTATTTTATCATTCAATTCTTTAGGTCTTAAATTCATCATAAATTACAAAGACATTATGCATAGACTACCTATCACTTCTGCTGGTGTTTTTTCCCACATAGGTTTTGTAATTCTCTAAGAGATAGCCAACCTCCATTATAAAGAACCACAAAGGCTAGTGGCCAACTAACGAGATCCAGTCAAAGACTAAGATCTCCTACACTTTTGGCTCTGTGAAACCAAGGTGGGTAGACCTAACTGTATTCATAAGAATGATCCATGATTGGTGAGAACACTTCTTCTTACAGATTACAATCCCTTACACATGCAATAAGATAGTAATTAATCTAGGTATTGGAAAACCAAAGAATAATAACAAGTATCTTAGAGCAATGGGATTGAAGTTTTCAATATAAGATTTGCCTCTCATAGAGAGATAGGGTATAATATCTTGTTGTGTTAAGATTTTAGACCCCCACATTTAGAATTATAGTTCTATAATAATCTTGAAGGAAATAGCCAGTGCCTCATCCATTGGGCAGGATTCATACAAAGCGTAATCTAGATATTGTAGACATGTCACCACAATGCTTTACATCATGTGAATTTTAATTTAAAAACAACACTCCTGAGCAATCCTAAACGTATAATCATAAATCTGTAACTCATTTTCAAGAAATTTCATTAAATCATTGAGCTAAAGCAAGGAAATGAAGAACACATTCAAATATACCATTGAAAGTGAATGAAAATATCATTGATAGGCTCATTCATAACTTATGACACACAATTAGGAGAGCATTTTTTTCAAAATGATTATCATTTTTTTCTTGAATATCTATAATTACATTAGCAAGGCTTGCTTGCTTCCTAGACAATTGACCAGAAAAGATATTAACTACAACCTTTAAGAGAACTACAGTAAAAATAACTAACTATTCATATGTTCAGAACTTTCAAGATCCAAAATCCGACCACCCTAACAATGAGCCATGAAATCTCCTTTATAGGGCAGGAGAGCAACAAAGCAATAGGCTACATTGTTAATTTCAAATTTCAATTTCATTTAGATGAAATTCGAATTCACATTCCTCATCATTGGATAGCAAAGTGCATGATCGGAGGAATCAAAAAATGGTTACATAGTAACTAGTCAGAGAAAAAACAAAAAGTGTGCTAGGCACGCGCACATCCACATCAACTGGATAAAACACCAAGAAAATCACCGCATAGCAGACCCAACACCAGCAATCACTAAATAGACACACGAACCCGATACAAGCAACCACTCTAAGTTCTCGCCTCATTTAAAAGTAGAACCACTTCTTTCCTCTAGCCACATTAGTGCAACACCCAACAACCTATCATAGTGCATTGTAGTTATTGGTTTGACTAAAAGGGCCACCTCATTCACTCCAATGAGCTTAGTCAAGGCTACCAAGTAACATTGGTAATCTGAGTTAGTTTCAAACTTGTTTCCATTAGAATCTGATGAAATCAGAACAGGGGATGTGCAACTCTCTAGCCTTTTGCCAACACTCTTAGTAGTGACTTCAGGTGTTCTGGGAGCAGGTTGCTCCTTCTCAACTAGTGACTTCTTGGCTCCTACCCTGGCACTCCTACGCCCTATAGATTTATCCATTGAAGCAACAACCTCATAGAATATAGGAAAATAACCACCACTTGCAAACAAAACAACTCAAAAATGCAATGATAACACTGGGTAACTCTAGCAAGCATCTATAAAGTGAATTGGTGCAAGGGATATTGATTGCTTGAATGCAAAACAAGCATTTGAGCCATAAGTGGCCGACGTATCCACCATAATTGCTTCTATTAGGAGGGTTTCATTTGCACGCTAGAGAAAATCAGGAGAGGATCCTCTAAAAAGATCGAGCCATTAATAAAATAAGTTTCAGAGTATGAAAGCTCATCACGCAGATGATCAGTAATTTCTTTGAAACTGCACCATTGATGTAGAATGGACCTGGCAAGTCAGACAACTCAAATTGAGTCAAAAAAACATTGAAAATCCACATCAGCGCCTCGAAAAACCACAACCAATCATTACCCAAGAAAATTGGAGGTTGCAACCAGATAGTGGGTCCCACCTAGCCCCATCGCTTCAAGAAACAGGCCATGTGTCACCCGTTCATAGACCTCGTGGTACTTTAGAGACATTTACAATGCTCATGTGAGGTTTGTGAGGGACAATTATTATTAACCCCATAATTAAATACCTTTGCTGATGAAAAGATGACCACTTGTCATCGTTGGTGCCTCGAGAAAAGACCTTGCCCCTCCGTATATGCTAGATGGCGGCATCTCACAGACCTCACACTACTTTGTGATCAACAGGAAAACCTATGAGGTTTGCAAGAAATGGTCTAGATCAAAACCTGTGATCAGACGGTTAGCCAAACAACATGTACGAACATGTAGAATATTAAGGTGGGACCGGTCGGTACAACCCTTGATGGTACAAATGCTTAAGCCTAGGTAGCAAAAAGAGACCAACAAGTTGGGTGAAAGGGGTTGATAAGAGCACGAAGGAAAGGACTCAACCGGATTACTTAAGTGAACAGTTACCTTTGGTAGAAATTCACCGTTGAAATATAACGCAAGGGTTTCCAAAGTTGATAATTTATATTAACATGGGTAATATAAAACCTTGAAACCCTAGCCTTCCCCCCTTTAAATTTGAAAAGTTCCATCAGTGGCTCCGACTGGGGATGTATGCCCCCTGTGGGCATAGCAGGAATCCACAATCTCTAGTTTTGCAGACCAGATTACTGAATTACACAAGTTCCTTGACAAATGTTTCACCTTTCTTTGTCAATTGGACTTGTGCAATACCGACTTGGTGGCCCCAGGCCACCCGACAAGAGAAATCAAAATTTTCCCTTGTCAAAAAAAAAATTCTCTATCACCTAGAGTAAACAAGGTTTGCAACATTTACACTTTGATGCTTCAAAAATAATAGGATAATCAATATGCCTAGAAGTATCATAATGTTTATTTATACCCCCCTACACCAATTCAATCAATGTCATATTCCAAAACTTTAAAAGCAACATATGACCACGATAACATTTCACCTTACTCTACCCCTAGTCATAACTCATAGAATGTTGGCCTAATTGAGCTAAGAAGTGGAAACATTCATAACTTATCTGGTCTGCAACATTACACATTTTGGAATCATTATCAATTTGCACATCAAACTGAAGATTTTCATATAAAACTGTGTGCATGTTATCCATACTTCTATTTCTCAACACAGATGATACACAACTCAGGGAATCCCCACCCTAGACTTTCCCACATGAGTTTGGTTGCCAGCACTCAAATTCTGTCAATTTGGAATACATCCTAGCATTACAAATGTTTGCAGTACTAGCTACATCATTCTCTAGGGAATGTCTAAACACATTCATTTCAGGTCTCTCAATATATTCCTTCCCCTGTATTTATTCATTTATTCTCAAATAAAAACCCTCAAAGACAGATTCAAATACATCAATTTCAAAATGGTCAAAAGAGAAAGAGAAATATGCACTGGCCTCCTTGTACTCAACATTGCTTGCTATATGTGTTAATTTATAAGTGAAAATTTTGGCACAAGCTAGAAAATTTTCACTGGCAATATCAATGTCACCTTCATCACAAGCTGACAACTTTTCACCAACAATATCAATTTCAGAAGGTAACAACATATCCATCTCAACTTCACATAACTAGTCAGGAAAAACAATAGTACCAATATTTTCATCAATATGTTGGTTGTCTTCAGTACTATTCTTTTGATCACATACTTCATTGTCCTCAAATTCCTCAACACGCATACAATAGGATTGTTCCATTGCTAGAATACCTAGAGTATACTCTAGATATTTATCATTTGAAAATTTTTCCTTCACTTGGAAACAAGTAATAACATGAGGTTCTACATTTCCATACAACTCTGGTAAAAATAAAAGCTTACTTCCATCCTCAGTACTACAATCACTACCTCTGAAATCACAATCACTGGCCTATAACATAATCTTAGTGACATGAGCATTACAATCAGGATTAGGAAACAAAATGGGTGTCTCACACAATCTTGCATTATTTTGCCCCCCAAATTCCTCTGCAGTTATCCAACTTCTTCAAAAGGGAAAACATTGTCTTCATTTTGTGTAGGTACATTCTTGGTTGATTATGCAATCTCTATCCACTTAATGACTTGGGCCAAATTAGTAGGTTTTAATTCTTCTGGCAGAGCACTTAGCCCTGGTTCGTAAAGTTCACAAAATAAATCAATGCATTCATAGTCATTAGGTATATGAATTCTAGGAATTTGTATTAAAGCACCTAAAAATCTCAAGAAAAAACTCATATGGTGATTCTTTCTCTTGCCTCTTCATGTCATACAATTCTGGTACAAGAGAAGTTTGATCATCATCATTCAAACTAAACTGGCTCTCAACTTGGATCTCATTATCATCACACTGCAATGCTGAAGATATAACAGTTTTCAAAACACCCTTATCAAAATCAGTGCTCTAAGCAGCCAACTCTGACATTTTACTAGTACTAGTTAGGCTAGGGTAATCAACACTTGCAGCCAGATACCCCTTGATCATTGAGTATTTCATATTGTTTTCAATTTCCATAGCCATTTGATATGCTTGGTGAAAACTTGTAGGTTCTTTATCTCTTAGTAGGTAACCCATCCTTTTGTCAAAAGCACCAAGATATACAACTAAGCATTCAGCCTCACTCGGTCTTATTTCTTTAGGGATTTCCCTTAAAGCTCTTGAAAACTTGAGATTAAAATATGGGATTAGCTCCTCTTCTTTTTATGTGAATTCCCATAAAACCTTTTCTTAATATGTTAGGATTGACTTGTTCACCAAATTGTTCCATAAAAAATATCACCAACTGATTCCATGAGTTAACAGAATAGGCAGGTAAATAGGAAAACCAATCTCTAGCATCACCCTTCAAGGATTGCACAAAAAACTTCATGACAACATCCTCATGACTAATTTCATAATCCCCCATTACATCTACAAAATTTTGTAAATGCTTAGAGGCTGATTCTGCACTTTGCCCTGTATATTTAGGCAAATACTTCCTAATCTTCTTAGGAATTGGGTTAGGGTAATCACTGATATTACTGATTATAAAAGGCATATACCTTTGAGTTAAAAAAACCCCGAAGAGCTCAATGTAACTTGTTCTCTTTGCATATTTATGTATTTCTTTAAATATGGGAAATCACTTACACCCATTTAAATTTTTATCAACAGTATTTATTTATCAGACATATCATTTACCATCTCAACCATGATTACATTAGTGACTGAAAATAGTATTCCTTTCTTTCAGAGATATGATGCAACATAAACATCATTTCATAAGGCCTTCTATATATTGCATCATTAGAAGTATGGAAAAACTAATCATTGTTCCTTTCTTGATGCTAGACATCTAGTTCGGAACCATCTGTATCCCTAATTATAAACACCCATCACAATTAGAAATAGTGAACTATTTAGTTCTAATGAAATACCTAGTAATTTTTGGCAGCATGTATTAAATTTTTCTCCTTGATTGTAAATATCACAGATCTGGGATTGCTCCTTCATTCATCAACTAGTTCTTCAGACAGAGTCACCAACTCTTCAATCAGAGGACTGTATTAAAAGAAATATGAAATTCCTTTTCAAAGATTGTTAGATTCTGGGTTTTTACCCACAACAAAGTCACACCATGCCACTACCAATCTCTTTCAAAACCACAATCCATTACCATCCAAATTTAACATTCAAATTCACTTAAAAAATGATTCTAGGTAGCATCCTTTAACCCCTGTGGTTCCTCTTGTCTCTTTTTCTTTTAAATTTCTCAGAAGTTCTCCCCAATAAAACCATCATTCAACTAATGACTCCAGAACTCCCGAATCCTTTGCCAACAGGATACCATAGATCATGGATTGTCGAGTTCATTTCAACAAACTCTTCCTTCTAAGGTTGAAAACATTCACTATGTAAATTCAGAATAGTAAATCTTTGATATGACTTTATAACCATCTGCAACTGGTGATTCAGAACTTCCCCAGTAGAGTCGCCATTCTGTTGGTGACTCGGATGGGAAAATAATTCAATAATTTTTAACCTCTAGTTACAGAAACAATTCAAAACTTTAATGACTCTATAACAACACCATCTACAACCAAAACTTATGAGTTCATCCCCAATGGAGTTTCCATTCTATTGGTGTTTTTTCCCACATAGGATTTGCAATTCTCTAAGAGATAGCCAACCTCCATTATAAAGAACCACAAAGGCTAGTGGCCAACTAATGAGATCCAGTCAAAGACTGAGATCTCCTACACTTTTGGCTCTATGAAACCAAGGTGGGTAGACCTAACTGTGTTCATAATAATGATCCATGACTAGTAAGAACACTTCTTCTTACAGATTGCAATCCATTACACACAAACTAAGATAGTAATTACTCTAGGTATTGGCAGACCAAAGAATAATAACAGGTATCTTAGAGCAACGGGATTGAAGTTTTCAATATAAGATTTTCCTCTCATAAAGAGATAGGGTATAATATTTTGTTGTGTTAAGCTTTTAGACCCCCACATTTAGAATTATAGTCCTATAATAATCTTGAAGGAAATAGCCAGTGCCTCATCCATTGGGTAGGAGCCATACAAAGCATAATCCAGATATTGTAGACATATCACCACAATGCTTAACATCATGTGAATTTTAATTTAAAAACAACACTCCTTAGCAATCCTAAACATATAATCATAAATTTGTAACTCATTTTCAACCAATTTCATTAAGTCATTGAGCTAAAGTAGGGAAATGAAGAACACATTCAAATATACCATTGAAAGTGAATGAAAATATCATTGATAGGCTCATTCATAACTTATGACACACAATTAGGAGATAATTTGTTTCAAAATTATTATCATTATTTGCTTGAATATTTGTAATTACATTAGCAAGGCTTGCTTGCTTCATAGACAATTGACCAGAAAAGATATTAACTACAACCTTTAAGAGAACTACAGTAAAAAAAACTAACTATACATATGTTCAAAACTTTTAGGATCCAAATCCGACCACCCTAACAATAAGCCATGAAATATCCTTTATAGGGCAGGAGAGCAACAAAGCAATAGGCTACATTGTTAATTTCAAAATTCAATTTCATTTAGAATGAAATTTGAATTCACATTCCTCATCATTGGATAGAAAAGTGCATGATCCGAGGAATCAAAAAATGGCTACACAATAACTAGTCGAAGAAAAAACAAAAAGTGTGTCAGGCATGTGCATGTCCACATCAACTAGATGAAACACAAAGAAAATCACCGCACAGTAGACCCAACACTAGCAACCACTAAATAGACACATGACCCAGATACAAGTGATCGCTCTGAGTTCTCACCTCAGTTAAAAGTGGAACTACCTTCTTTCCTCCAGCCACATCATCGCAACACCCAACAACCTGGCATGGTGCCATTGTAGTTATTGGTTTGACTACAAGGGCCTCCTCGTTCACTCCCATGAGCTCAGTCAAGGCTGCTAGGTAACACCGGTAATCCAAGTCAGTTTCAGACCCATTACCATCAAAATCTGATAAAATCAGAATAGGAGATGTGCAACGCTCTAGCCTTTTTCCATCACTCTTAATAGTGACTTTGGGTGTTCTGGGAGCAGGTTGCTCCTTCTCAACTAGCGACTTCTTGGCTCCTACCCTAGCACTCTTGTGCCCTATAGATTTATCCATTGAAGCAACAACTTTGCATAATATAGGAAAATAACCACCACCTACAAAAAAAACAACTCAAAAATGCAATTATAACACTAGGTAACTTTAGCAAGCATTTATAGAGTGAATTGGTGTGAGGGATATTGATTGCTTGAATGAAAAACAAGAGTTTGAGCCATAAGTGGCTAATGTAGCCACCATAATTGATTTTATTAGGAGGGCATCATTCACATGCTAGAGAAAATTAGGAGAGGATCCTCTGAAAAGATCGAGCCATTAATAAAATAAGTTTCAAAGTATGAAAGCTCGTCACGCAGATGATCACTAATTTCTTTGAAACTACACCGTTGATGTAGAACGAACTTGGCAAGTCAGAAGACTTAGATTGAGTCAAATAAGCACTAAAAATCCACATCAGCACCTCGAAAAACCACAACCAATCATTACCCAAGAAAATAGGAGGTTGCATCTAGACAATGGGTCCCACCTAGCCTCATTGCTTCAAGAAACAGGCCATGCATTGCCCGTTTGTAGACCTCGCAGCACTTTAGAGACATTTACCATGATTGTGTGAGGTCTACAAGGGACAATTATTATTAACCTCATAATTAAATCCCTTCACCGGTAAAAAGACAACCACTTGTCATTGTTGGTGCCTCAGGAAAAGAACCCACCCCTCTGTATATGCCAGATGGTGGCATCTCGCAAACCTCGAACTACTTTGTGACCTCAGCAAAAAAAATTGTGAGGTTTGCGAGAGATGCTCCAGATCAAAACCCATGATCGGACGGTTAGCCAAACAACATGTACAGACATGTAGAATATTCAGGTGGGACCGGTCGATACAACCCTCGGTGGTAAAAATGCTTAAGCCTAGGTAGCAAAAAGAGACTAAAAAGCTGGGTGAAAGGGGCCGGGAAGAGCATGAAGGAAAGGACTCAACCAGATTACTTAAGTGACCGGTTACCTTTGGTAGCAAGTTACCGTTGAAATATAACATAAGGGTTTCCAAAGTTGATAATTTATATTAACATGGGTAATATAAAACCTTGAAACCCTAGCCTTCCCCCCTTTGACTTTGAAAAGTTCCATCAACTTCACAAGAAACCATCACTATAGGATCTTCCACTATACCATTCAATGTAGTAAATCTCACATTGTTGTATCTCTTCCCTCCAATAATCTCCTTGATTATATTACTATCTTCCTTTAAGTCTTTGCACAGTCATAGGGTTGCCTTCCTCTTTCTTGATATATCTAAAGTAAAGATCAAAACCTTAACCTCTCAATAATAATGGATTTTTACAAGGGTTAGGAGTATATTTTGAACACTCCTTGTGGCATTTAACCAATATCTTAGTTAACTTTTCAAAGAGTCCCTTGATACTCTTTTATATATTTTGTACTGCTAGCCAGTAATCTATGAATTCTCAAAATAAGGTTTTTGGGGGAAAATATAATAAAATTTATCAATTCTCCTATATATAGTGGCATGTTTTCTATTTTATGTTTTTAAATATTGTATTACATAGTATCATTAACACAATCCTCTATATTTCATTAAGCCACTCTTCTAGGTTTTCAACTTAATGGGAAGTGTGTATGTTGCCTTTGTATTTTCCACTTACAAATCAAGTGCACAAAATATGGACCTAATTTTCTCTATCAAATCAATAAGAGGAAATATTGCAATATCTACAACCTCAAATAATCTAAACACACCAATTTAAGGGCTATCATCATGATGAGCTACATATCCATTATACTCAATAGAAAATAATCATGTTGCTTACTCTCAACATTTGATAGATTGCATAAAAAAGAGCATCATTAGTATCCCAATCAAAAATGGAAACCTATTATTTATATGAGCATAATCATGTTGCTAGTTTCCAAGGGGGGGATTCCTATTCTATTTTAGGGGTTGGTGTTTGATAGAGCATTATTGACCTTCTTTATATGATGTAGAGAGAGAGAGAGAGGATCCCTTTCCAAATAAGGAAAGATTCATTAAATAGACCAATTGGGGTAAATGGTTGTTGGAATATATAATAAGGAATAAAATATAGTTTTGACCATTGGTAGTAGAAGGAAACTCAAATTATTGGGGCAAACAAACCTTGACACTATTTACCTAAGTGATACAAGATTGAAAATATAGAGGAATGACATTATGTCAAGGTGTGATTGACATTTAAATGCATAAAAAATAGAGTGAAACATGTGATATGTGCTCTTTTAGAATTTGAATAAGGTCTTGTTGTTCTCCTTGTATGGTTTGAAAAAAATCCTCTACATCATGAGAGCCTTGTTATGGAATATAAAATTTTAACATCATTTCAATGGAATCAACACTATCACCACTTGAGATTTATTGATCTACTTGCACTATTATAAGTATAAAATGGTACATGAAAATTGACAACTACTCACACACCACAAAATAATATTGCTTCCCTCTACCATGATGGCCTTGGTGAAAGAGTATTATTGCTATTAAAACTTATTCACTATGAATATGACTGTCCAAAAAGAAATAAAACATGAATTGAAAAATAATATATTTAGGTGTGTTTGAGAAGGTAGATGATCATGTTCATCAATTAAAGTGATAGTCCATTTTATATTCAACAATTATATTGGTGTAGATTTGAAGGTTTTAGGTCAAATTTGATTATATGAGGTAATATTTGTCATGTTTACATAATTCAATTGTTTATCAATGTTTTTTTTGTTTAAATTTAAAGTTTTGCTCTTGTCAACTTCTCACATATAGTTCAATTACAATAATTTTCATTTTCATTTGATATTTTTATATTAGCGAGCATTAATTTTTCTCTTTTTGTGTTTTTGAAAATTTAGCATTCAACATCATGCTAAGGAAACACAAAAATACTCTAACACTAGATGAATGTGAAGCCAAAGATTCAAGGAGAAGAGAAAAAATGATGTAACTTCATGAAGAAAAGAAATTAAACTCCATAGAAGAAGAAATGCCCATGCAATATAAGAGATGTGGAATTGGCATCACAAAGGAAATGGATGCAAAATCTTCATGCAACAAGACAAATGAATCTTAAATTTGGGGGAACGTCATCAACCACAATTGAAGTTGAAGGCACACCATCTATAATATGTCATGTTCAAAGTACATAAACAATCACATCTCTATATGAAGGAACACCATATACAACATGTCATGTTGAAAGTACATCAACAAACACATCTCTAGTTGAAGACACTCCACCTACCACATATAAATTTAAAGGTACAACATCATTTACATGTTAAATTTAAGGCACGTCATCATGTTCATCTCCAATTGAAGGTACACCATCTATCCCCGATGTTCTTGGCATTCATAATGTTGAGGAAACTCTACCTTTGAGAACACCTCCTAGATTTTTGCATAGAAAGCCTAAATATTTGATTGATATTGATGCTATTATCTTGAAACCAATGGTTGATAAGATTCCAAAGTGTACTTGCCAAAGATATGTGAAGAGGATATGGAGATTGTTTTTTGAGAAGCTAAATGATAATGGATGATATCAACTATTTATTGAAATAGTGACAAAACTAAAAGTTAGGCTCATCTTGAAGATTCTTGTTCTAATTACATCGAATGACTCGAGATAGAAATAAATTGTAAAGAATCTAATGAGTGCATATGAGAGTGTGGGTTCTAGCTCACACAAAACATAGTAGTGCCACCTTGCATGTCATGACATCAACATTTTAAGCAATCAAACCAATAATAAGATGATCCTTTCAAAGACATGTAAAATATTGAAAATAAGTAGATCATCTCTAGTGAGAGCCAAAAGAAGGCATGAAAGATTAGAGGATCCAAATAACAATTAACTATGGGTATTCTTGGGTAGACGATGAATATATAAAGCAATTGTTCAAGCCTTGAGATCTCTAATACAAGAATTTTGGAAGAATAACACAAGGGTCTCTCCCAATCAAAGAGATGTTGTAAGAAGGATAATTGGTAGTTGAAACCATCAGACACATTCAAAGAATTTTTTGGATATGACTCAAACCCAATTTTTTGCTAAATTTGTAGAGATGTATCCTTAAGTTAAAATTTGTCAAAGGTTTTTTGAAATTTTAAAGCCTTTTTATGTAAAAATAAATCACACATGCACTACTTGTTGTAGAGTATATATTGAATTTTCTAACCATTATGATGTTTATCAACATATATGTGCAGATATGCATACTAACAATGTTTTTTGGAATGTAACATAAGGCCTCCACCTAGATATTCAAGGGATTACATATCTAGCATTTTAGGTGAAAGAGTGGATGATCAGATTTTTTACAAAAAATCATGCTTGGACAACACGTGTGTCAATTTTTCAACATATGAATAGTACACATTAAATTAGAAACAAAATAGTGGAATTTGGAAAATACAATATAGTGGAATATAGCCTAAAATATGGGAAAAAGTAAAAACATATGAATTGGTCAATGATAAGTTTCCAATGTGTCACTTTATGGGAATTTTTTGTGATCATGTCATGTATGAGTATACAAGGCATACAAATAGAGCTCGATGGTTGGCTGCATAGTTGAAGTTATTAAAGGAAAATTTCCACTTCATAGCATCATTTCAGTTGTTGACTTTATAGAGAACTACACACTATAGCCACAAAACAAGGTGCAATCACAATATTATAACTCCACACAAGTTCCTATATTTGTGCATATAAAATTCATTCATGTAGGTGATAGTACAGAGGATGACTGGAAGGGATTGAGGGAGTATCACTCTTATATGAGTTATGATCACACACATTCTATAGAGTTCATGCAAAGTTGCTTTCAGATGTTCTACACTGATTTCGCTAGAAGGGGCATATCATTTCGTCAACATATCATATGGTCTGATAATTGTACATCACAATTCAAGAACTCCTAGATGTTTTATTGGTTGAGCAGGATGCTAGACAAGGTCTAACATGTCTAGGTGGGCAAGTTTATGCTAGGAAAGGTCTTGTTTCATACCTCAACATGTCGGATCATTCCAGGCTACATTGTATTAGTTATCTCTTAAGATCTCTAAGTGCAAAAAAGTGGAAAAATTTGACAATATACTTATTACAAACCATGGAAATTATAACCATTCCATCTAAAGTTACAAAGTCACATAGGTTCCCTCTACAATAATCTCTTTCAGTTGTTCATATTTCCAATCCATTTTCCCATGGTGACAAGCTTTCAGGTGATGGAAAAAGTGTCAAATGCATTGAAGAGAAAGTTGCAAGGTGGCGTGATTTTCATTATGTTCATCATGAGGCAAAATTGATAGTTCCAAAAAGCTTGGTTGGGAGGGTTTATTCTAGGAAAGGTCATGTTTTGCACCCTAGCATGTCGAATCATTCCAGACTACATTGTACTAGTAATTTATCTTAAGAGACCTAAGTATGAAAAAGTGGAAAACTTTGACAAGATATTTCTCAAAAACTAAAACAATTACAACTATTATGTATAAAGGTACAAGTTCATGTAGGGTCCCTCTATAATAACCTCTCTCATTTTTTCATATCTCTAATCCATTTTCTCGTGGTGACAAGTTTTTGCATGATGTAAAAAGCATTAGATGCATGCAGTGTAAAGTTACAAGGTGGCGTAATTTTCCTTTTGTGCATTGTGTGACCAAACTAATAGTTCCATCACATCTAGGTGGGTTGATTTATGCTAGGAAAGGTCCTTAAGAGCTACATTGTACCAATGATCTCTTAAGAGCTCTAAGTGTGAAAAAGTGGCAAACATTGACAAGCTCTTTATCAGAAATTGTCACTTAAAACCATTTTGTCTGAAGGTAAAATTCATGTAGGGTCCCTCTAAAATAACCTCTCAATTTTTCATATCTCCAATCCATTTTCCCATGGTGACAACTTTTCATATGTTACAAAAAGCATCAAATGCATTAAAGAGAAAGTTGCAAGGTGGCATAATTTTTGCTCTGCTCATTGTATGACCAAACTAATAGTTCCAACACATCCATGTGGGTGGGTTTATGCTAGGAAAGGTTCTATTTCACAGCCCAACATGTCGTATCATTCTAGGCTACATTGTACTGATGATTTCTCTTAAGAGACCTAAGTGTGAAAAAGTGACAAACTTTGATGAACTCTTTCTAGAAAATTGTGGAACTTACAACTATTCCTTCTAAAGATACATGGTCATGTAGGGTTCCTCTACAATAACATCTCAATTTTTCATATTTCTGATCTATTTGGTCATGGCGATAACTTTTCGCACATTGAAAAAAGTGTCAAATGCATTAAAAAGAAAGTTGCAAGGTGGCATAATTTTTGTTATGTTTATTGTGTGGCCAAACCGATAGTTCCAACACATCTAGGTGGGAAGATTTATGCTATGAAAGATCCTTTTTTTCACCCCAACATGTTAGATCATTCCAGGCTACATTGTATTGGTGATTCTCTTAAGAGACATAAGTGCAAAAAAGTGGCAGACTTTGACGAGCTCTTTCTTGGAAACCAGGGTACTTACAACCATTATTTCTAAAGGTATAGGGTCATGTAGGGTCCCTCTATAATAACCTCTCTCATTTTTCATATCACCAATCCATTTATTTGTGGTGAAAACTTTTTATATGCTACAAAAAGCATCAAATGCATTGAAGAGAAAGTTGCAAGGTGGTATAATTTTTGTTCTATTCATCATGCAACCAAACTGATAGTCTAACATGTCCAATTGGGTGGTTTTATTTTAGGAAAGGTCATGTTTCACACCCTATCATGCCAAATCATTCTAGGCTACATTGTACCAATGATCTCTTAAGAGCTCTAAGTGCAAAAAGTGGCAAACATTGATGAGATCTTTCTTTGAAATGGTGGCACTTACAACCATTTCATCTAAAGGTACAAGGTAATTTAAGGTACCTCTACAATAAACTCTCTTAGTTTTTCATATCTCCAATCCATTTTCTCATGGTGACAAGTTTCTAGGTGATGGAAAAGCATCAAATGCATTGAAGAGAAAGTTGTAAGGTGATTTTTTTTGTTTTGTTTATCATCCAACCAAATCGACAATTCCAACACATCTATTATGGGTAGTTTTATGGTAGGAAAGGTCTTTTTTTGCACCCTAGCATGTCAGATCATTCCAGGCTACATTGTACTAGCTATTTCTCTTAAGAGACCTAATTGCGAAAAATTAGCAAACTTTCATGAGCTCTTTCTAAAAAATCATGGCACTTATAAAAAAAAATTCTAAAGGTACAAGGTCACATAGGATACCTCTATAATAACCTCTCTCATTTTTCATATCTTCAAGACGTTTGGTCATGGTGAATTTTTTTTCTAGCCCAAAAATTATCAAATGCATGTAGTGTAATGTTGCAAGGTAGGATAATTTTTATTTTTTTCTTCGTGGGGAAAAACCATTAGTACCATCATGTCCAAGTGGTCATGTATAGGCTAGGAATGGTCCTAATTTTCACCCCAACTCTCCTAAATGTTCTCGACTATACTTTTTTGACGCTTTCTCTTAAGAGCCCTAAGTGAAAAAAAGGTGTCAAACTTTGACATGTTTTTTCTTAGAGTTGGTGGTGCATACAAATTTTTTGTATAAACCTATAGGTGCATATGAGGCCCCTATAAAACTACCTCTCTCAGATTTTAAATACTTGAAACCATTTCATTGTGGTGAAAGACTACCCCAAAAAACATCAAATGCATACAATATGAAGTTGAAGGGTAGCTTAATTTTTGTTCTATGTTTCATGGGGATGAACTATCAAACCCAACACATGCGTGTGGGCACATCTACACTATTCATGGTCCTATTTTGCACTCCAACTCTCCCAAAAGTTCCAAGCTACACTATGTTATTTCTTTCTCTACGAGTCGAGATAATACAAGGGTGGGGCATGGGTACATTAGATGTCTATGTAGTTGTTAGGTGCAATGGTCACAATCACAACATAGAAATGACTAGTTATTCCATGCCTACAACATTTCATTTCATGTTCTTTATGTGAGGTTAGGATTATTTGAGTTAGAGAAACATTGAGTCTTTGAGATCCATAGCAAGCTATGAACATATAATTAGTCTAAGATGCATCCTATCTTAGAAATCTACTCAAGTGTGCCCATATGAACACAAAATATACCTCAATTCACAAAGGTAAAATCAATGAAAACCTATGTGAAGGAAAATGAAATCCAAGATCCAAAGACAAAGTATATATGATAAGATTATGAAATGGTTTTCATAAAATAAGAGTTGAATGTACTCAAGAATATCTCCTAAAGTTGTAATATGATATTTATAAAATAAAAGTATGATACCTATCAAATGGTTATCTCAAGAATCTAAATCAAGAAGATAATTTATAACCTACTACTCTGAATTTGAAGTAGGATTATGAGGATATGAAATATTCTCCAAATAAGAAAACTAAATATGTCCTCAACCTCAAGATGGTAAATAGCAAGGACATACAATATTTGTAACAATTTTATAGTTACTAATATATGATATTTGTAGCAATTTTATGGTTACTAGTTACATAAGGGATACCACATTTTGGTTAAGGAGTTGTACTTGGTGATTTTTAATATTTGTGCACACAAAAATGAACTAGCCTGGCATCATGTACTTGGAAGGCTATCATGTCCTTTTGGGGAGGCCTTGGCAATTTCAATAGGGAAGTAGTAAAGGATGGCTAGGAAAACACCCACAATCTTGTGAAAGATGGTGAGAATCATATGCTAAATTCTTTGAAGAATCCAAAGGAAGAGTATGAGGTGGGCTCATAAGTGATGTTGTGAAAGGAGATCCTGGATGATTAGGACATAATGGAAGTGGAGGTTGCAGTTGTTGAGTGTGTTACAAAGAAAGATACAATACAACAAGAGATATTTCAGCACAAAATTACAAAAATGGAAAAAGCATGGAGGGAGAGTTTCTTTTGAAATAGTGCAAGTTTGATTAAAAGGTTCACAGATTGACTAATGTTGATTAGTGTTAGAAGGTTTGAGGTAGGTAAAGGATGCCCTAAGAAATAAGAACTTAAGTTGTAGTGGTATGAAATGACAACAGAAACATGTTCAAGAGAAGACCTAAAGAAGGAAAGGATAAAAATACATAAGGCACTATTTGATAATGATAATAATATTGTTCCATAATAGGTTTTATTGAATTTTTCTCAAAAGAGTGGGTAAGGGGAGTGGGAATTGGAACAACCTCTAAAATTTAGTAACAAAAGGTGGAGAGTCCAACAGATGTGGGTGGAAGTTGGTGGAGTGCATGAAAATAGTGGAATGTTTAGTAGAAGCTTGGATTGAAGGGGCAAAGGCTTATGTGGAAAGTAATTGGGAGAATCCCATGTTTAAAGACTTACGTGGTAGTGATATTAAGAAAAAATGTTGACAAGGAATCAATCAGTGGGAAGTAGCTTGAGGAGTGGCAAGTGGTGAAAATACTCATAAAGAAAGATGAAGTGAAACTAAATGGTGTGTAGTATGTTGTGGCAACAAAAAATCTATGCTATTGAGGTGCTTTGACATGGAATTCAAGAAGTGTAGATGGATAGAGAAGCCATAGTTGGAATCAATAGATTGGGTGATTAGTAGTTGTGTAATAGAAGTAGGGGTTGTGACATTGTAGATAGTCAACAAGGATGAAGAAATAGTGGGGAAGAGGGATGGTAGGTTTCCTATCTTGAGGAAACAAAGTACTTGCATAGGAAAGTTAAAGTATGGATATAATAGGGAAAACATGGAGATATAAATTGAAGGAGGTGGATGGTACATGACATAATTTAGTTCAAAAGAGATGTGGAGTACATCATGGCCAAGATTTGACAAAGGAGGTTCACAACCCAACTTAGAGCTGGAAGAGGCAAAGGAAGTAGGACAAGTCCACTCTAAATTACCTACAAAAAGTGTTTGGGGCATGTTGTGGTTGGAGTACTAGTTGGAAGAACTATTCTAAAACTTAGCCCTTATTTGTGAGCATTAAACTTACAAATTCTCTAGTGGGGTGCTTGATTAAGGAACACCGCTAACCCATCTACAATCTTGTATCAACCATAAATATTCTATGCTCATTTTATTTTTCTTTGTTTGTTGTGTAGGTTTCTTTTTGTGTAGCTTGACGAGTTTCTTCTTTCTCTTGTGTTATTTTGAAAGCTTAAAGATGATTCTATGTTAATTCCATGGGGTTCTACTATGGCATGCTCAACACACTTATTCACATAAGGGTTTTTCATTTTCTTCTCACCATGTGATCAAATTGAGTTATGTGTTAGTGGTATTATCATATCTTATGCTTAATTTTTGTTTGGGAGCCCTCCAAGATTTGGGTCTTTCTTTTCATTTGTAAGTATTTCATAGATACAATTATTTGGGAATTAAGTATCTCATTTGGAAGATTGTACCAATTTCTATTTCAAATTCAAATCTTTCCAAGGGAAGTTTGTGCCAAGCCAAAAGACCATTGTACAAATAGAGCCTATTCAAACTATGGTTTCCTATTCACTCATAGAAAGTTCCTTTTGGAACTATGGTTTTCTATTCACTCATAGAAAGTTCCTTGTTTGGATAAAAAAAAATAGCTAGTTCAATCATAATTGTAGGATGGTGTTGGAACTGTGCTACTTTATGGTATGAGTTAGAATTTGTGGTTTGGCTTGGAGGTGTGTTGGACTTAGTTGAAGCCATGGTATAAATTGTAGAAAGTTTTCCTAGAGTATGGTTATTGCATCTTGTGCAAAGCACTCTTTGCAAATTATTGGAATATGTGTAGGATATATGATAACCAGTGATATTTGTAACAATTTTATAGTTACTATCAATTTGAAGTAACATCTAAATAGTAAGGACACATGATATTTGTAGCAATTTTACAATTACTAACAATGAACTTTATGTAATTATTCATTTATTCAATTCATCATTTGTAGTGTGAATATGGATGATAGTGGTAAAATTTTATTTGAATTAACCAAAAATCCATAAGGCCATACAATGTTATATGTCAATAAAATTATACAATATATCCAATAAAGTCATACAGGCTTACAAAAAAGCCATATGGACATAAAATGTCACATATCCATAGTATAAAAAATATGTTCAAAAATGCCACATAGGAATGCAACAAAGGACCCTAATACATAGTCATTTCCCACTAGGGAAATTAAATAGATCGCAAGATACCTTAGACTTTTGACTAGATGGAGATGGATGTGATGTTGTCTTTGGAATGTGCTCACTTGTCCTCCTCTCTTTAGTTCTCTAGACTTCCAACTGATACAATAAAAAGTATAAATGTTAATATATAGAAATTGAATTGTGGAATGACATATAATACAATAATCACTTACCAAAAATAAATAATTAGCATGCTCATCCACAACAATGACATATTGAAAATCTAGAGTGACAAGCCCCTATAGCAAGAATCAAGATAACATTTAAACTACATATGAGTATCATCAAAATTTTCAATAATAGACCAATAAAAGATCAAATATAATTTTAAATTTACTAATCTATCTCATACCTTTGTCAAAGGATCAAAAATCTCTACTATTGCAACAACTCCATAGTCCATTGTGCCATGAACATCGGTAGGAATATCTGATGTCAACATTTGAAAAATGAAACAACAAATATTGTCCAATTACCAAAACTACCTAATAATGTTTTACAACACAATTAATGAATAAAGGTTAATTGAGTGAAAGTTGGTCAACGATGAAAAGAGTGAGTTGTCAATGTCAAAGGTCCACCAAAAAACTATTTGACATCCAAAGTGTGTTATGAGATAATCATGCATATAAGGTTCAACTATTCACATGTAATAATTATTTATTTAATACTATTTACATACATGTGGACTTGACAACATAAATAAATAGGGGTATATAGGAATGGTGCACGTATCATCAACACTATGACCCTGAATTTTCATTATATTCATTCTACTAATTTAGTTATTCTTACATTTCAGAATAAAATCTAATAAATAAAATTAAATGAACTTGCTGAAATTTACCTAAGTATTTATGTTGAATATTTCATTCAACAAGGCATCTATCATAGCCATCTATTGTGTAGCTGATGTATCCTATGTAGCTACATCTTGAGCACTCTCATGATCATACATGCAAACAACACTGTAAGAGTCACAAAAGTGGATTGGAACTCTAGGCCTAGAAGATGCCCACATCAGGCTCTACTAGAGGCCTCACATGCTATACAAGGCTTTGAGTGAGTGAGCTAATCAAGTCCAACTTGTCCACCTTGGCATTGTCCACAAGAAAATGAATAGTCATATTCTCCACCACAATTCTAGCCAATTGTCTTGGTGCCAACTACGAATTACATTGTGCCCCCACTCTATCATGTGTGGAGCCCCCACCTCTACCCTAAAAATATAGATAGTCAAAATAATTTAGAATCTTATTGAGGGAAAACTCACAATAGAGTTCCCTCAAAAAGTATTGTGGTACCTCATAGTTATTGCATGAAGGTTGGTCAAAAACCATACACCACCTATCCCAAAAATTATTTTGTATTCCTTCATGGTGGAACCAATGGATGAGGGACCTCCTACATGCAATTGATAAATATTGATTGGTTCTTAGGTCTGTGAAAAGGGTACACAAGTCATATTTTCTAATTTTCTCTTTCTTCACTTGCACATATGAAAGTCCACTTGCATACAATTATTTTAATTCCTCCCTCTTATTCAGCCAAAAATTAGGCTATGCACTCATTGATCCTATATGAGATACAATATATTGTAGGGATTCGAAAAGGTCTCTCCTATGAGGGTGTGTTGCAACAATATCATTGAACCTTGCAATCAATTCTTCAAGTTCTATTTTGTTGTTTTCTATTTGATTTAGAATATTTTATTGTGTTCCTACAAGATGTCTATGAATTAAGGAAGGAATTTGATGGTGTTCTTGTTCATGAGGAGGTGATTGAGAATTTTCAATATTTGGAGGTGGAGATTCATATCCTGGAAATTAAAAGAAATTTTAATTAAAAATATAATTCAATCTACAATTTAATTCAAAATTGAAACTAAAAAACTAGAAATACATACCTCTTTCACATTTGTGACATCTTGGTGGCATCCTCACAAATATTCACAAACTCCAAGTGAAAAAATTGGTTGTATTTGGCAAGTGCGAGTTGAGCAAAGAAAAAATGTAGTAGTCCAAAATGTTAAAATGCAGAATGAAAGGGTTTGATTTGGGTTTTTTTATTCACTTTTCCAATTTGGAGAGCACCAAATTTGGTGCTTGGGTCTTCATGAGGAGGTGATTGAGAATTTTCAATATTTGGAGGTGGAGATTCATTTCTTAGAAATTAAAAGAAATTTTAATTAAAAAACCTACAATTTAATTCAAATTTGAGACTAAAAACTAGAAATACATACCTCTTTCACCTTTGTGACATCTTGGTTGCATCCTTGCGAAGATTCACAAGCTCCGAGTGAAAAAAAGGGTTATATTTGGTGAGTGTGAGTTGAGAAAATAAAAAATGTAGTAGTCTAAAACATCAAAAATGCGGAATGGAAGGGTTTGAGTCAATTTTTTATTCTCTTTTCCAATTTGTCAAGTACCTAATTTGGCACTCACCAAAAGGGCGATTTCATGAAAATTTTAAAACCGTCACCTTTTTGGTGTCACAGATTGGTGCACATACCCATATATTTTATGTTTTATATATTATATATTATAATATATATTATTTATAATAGAATAATGTATTAAATATTCAAAAGAAAAACAAGTTTTTTGAAATGGATGTCTATTTTTGAGAGCTTTTATATTATAAAAGCTCTCCAAAATGGATATTTTTTTTGGAAAGCTATATATATAAAGGAAATTTATATTTATTTCTATATAATTAATATATAATAATATATATATTCTTATATATTATATAATTACTATCTATAATATATATTATATCATATATTTATTTATATATTATTTCTTAAAAACTTAATTACATGTATATTATTATTTGGTGTAAAATTATGAGTGCTAAGTACCTCAATCATATACGATTTCACAGTGTTCTCTTTGAACCAAGCTCCTTAGAGGGCTCTCGGATTTGGAACATCCTCAAAACCCGTAATTTGATCTCTTTGAACCTTAAGTGGAAGATTGAGAATATTCGTCTCATTTAGTTTTGGGATGACAACTGGTTGTCTGCCCGACCCCTTAGTATCCACCCTAAATTTAAAACCTTCAATTTCTAGCTATAGTCTCCTTTGGCATTTTGATCTCTGACTACCTATTAAATTACAATTCCTAGAAATATCTTCAAATGTGTTTCCAAGGCCAAAATCACCTGCTCCAAAGAGCTTCGTTGCTTCAACATGATCTTCAAAGGGTTAGGTTACCTATCTTCCCAAAATTGGATTGTTTATCTTGTACCAAGTGTCCTAAGGGAAAATGTTTTGTCAAATTGGATTACAATATGCTTTTAAAGGGTGACAACTATAATTCTATCTGGAGGAAATTCTCGAACAAACATCTCCTTCCTAATTATTATTATTTTTAGTGGATGACCATGCACAATAGAATCTTAACACAAGACAACCTCATAAATAATGGTTTCTAGTTACCAAATAGATGTGTCCTATATATAATGGATGAGGAAATGGTCCCCCACATTCTCCTACATTTCTCCTTTTCTCATAAATTTTGGGGTTTGTGCTATAGAAGTTTCAAATCTGTTGGCCCATGAATAAAGTGTTTCTATCCCTAATGGATGATTAGGTTAGCCCTTCCACTAGCCTCTCATTAAGTAATTATGGAATAAAAACCCTCCATGCCTTTGTTGGCATCTCTGGAAGGAAAGAAATAATCTAATTTTCATGGATATGGAAAAAGATCACAAAAGAGGGCTTCTCAAATTTCTCTAAGCTCCTTTTAGAAAACATCTCAGTTTACCACTGGTCTTTCCCAAACTCCCCCCCTTTTCCCTTGGAATCTAACATAGCTTCAAAATGGAGATTACCTCAAGCCTTCTACAATAATGACATCACTAAGAATATGGCCAGGTTGAATACTAAATGCTTATCACCCCTAGTTGGATGGTGTAAGCTTAATTTTGATGGTACTACCCATGGTAACCTGAGTATGGCTAGCGGGGGTGGAATGTTGATTTCCCCCTCAGGGGAGATTGTGGCATGATATGGTGGAGGCCTTGATGCTAACACTAACAACTTGGTGGAGGGTATGGCTCTTCTTTAGGGCATCAATATTGCCCTATCTATTGGTATCAAAAACCTTCTCATTGAAGGGGACTCAAAACTAACCATTGATGTGGTTAAAGGATTTTCTCACCTTGGTCAGGCTTTGGAAGATATCATAAATGAACTACATAAACTCCTCCTAGGACTTGAAAAGTTTGATATTAAACACACCTATAAGGAAGGAAATAGGGTTGTTGACCAAAATTCCTTAAAGTGCTGGAAAAGATTCTCTTGCTTCTTCAAACATATCTAGAAATCCCTTTCCTCAGAGTAGAATTTCCCTACATATGATAATTATGGTTAATGTCTCTAGTTTTGGGATGTTTGGAACCCTCTCCTCATGCTCAACTTCTTGGTGATGAGGTATTGTTTGGCATGGCCTAGTTTAAATTTATATCTATTATTATCCAATTATGAGACTATTGTATTTTTCTATTATTGTTTGATGACTTGGATGTTGACTCAGATGGGGTTATGGGTTGATGTCTAGAAAGGTTTGGTGTGTGGCTTGGTGGGCCATACTGCTATTGTGGCCTCCCATAATTGGCTCAATAGTGGGGCACCTATTCAAAATGAGGTATTATGTTACACTTCGAATCAAATTTGTAATAATGACCATTGTACTTTCCCGATCCCTAATGGGACACTTGACATCATAGATCATCCTCCCCAAAATTCCATGGGTTTCATTAATAATGTGGTTTTGATGGCTTGCACAAGGTTAACTCCTCTTGTTTTCATTATTTTTACTATTGGCTCTATGAGACACATTCGATATTTATTTTGGATGGTTCCTAATAATAATAATTATTACTATGACATACATCTCAATCCTTTAATCTCTCTTGGGTGGTATTTTCACATTTGATTGGCTCTCTAGTTTTTCTCTAAGTTTTTGACATGGTTAGAGAAGTTTTAGTAGCTTATGTTGGTTTGTTGGTTTATAATGGGTGGTGATAGGGTCCAAATTGAACTCAACTCTTGTGATGAGAACTTTGATGTATGCCACTATCTGGAATATCTATTGTGAAGGAGGGATATCCCATTTTTGGAGTGCCTTAAAGGACACGATGAGATCCTTTCTATCTAGTTTTCCCACTCTTGGAATAAAAGGAAAGTGAAAATTGGTGGAATTTATTTTAATGATGATGAAGAATTCATTGTGCAGGATATTGGAATACATACCAGAGGAAATAAATGGAAGAAGCATAGAAAAGTGGCTAATAACAAAAGATTTTTTCTCTTCTTCAAATATGGTGAAAAGCCCATTAAGTTGCATGATAGGTTTGACAGAGAAAATTTGTTCTCACCATGGGAAAAGGTATGCCTAATGATCATGAATTTTTTCCTTTAGAAGGGCAATTAAAATGTTGTTATTTTTATAATTTCCTCCTTCTCAACCACTTCCACCATAGCTCCCTATTAATATTTTTTTTTAACCTACCAACCTCCTTGGAAATTTCCATGAAGGGAGCTTTAGATTTGAACATAAAATGTTTGAAAAACCCCCCATCCCCACCCACTAGGGGCTCATTCTGTGTCCTTACCATTTCCACCTTTTTTTCCCTCTAAAACAAATTAAGGCTATCATTATTGATGAACCCTCACTCCCTAACTCCCCTCGAATGATGACCATCTTGGCTAGCTCTCAAGGAAATATAAAGGAAAAAAGAACTCCTCTAGCATTTGAATGTTATCCAAGCTTTGTTGAATGCACAAGAAAATAGAGAGGGGGGTGAATTAGTTGTACATTAAAAAATCAAAACCCTCATTAAAATTCATATCTACATTAATCCTTAAAGAATTAACATCCATCAAACCCTTATCATGCATTAGCAGAATGTAAACATGAAAAATAGTAATGAAAACACATCCAAACACATGAGAACACTAGATTTACATGGAAAACCCAAGAAGGGAAAAATCATGGTGAGGATTATCCCACAATATAAAGTAATTGCAACATTAAATATAATAGGGTCACTTTTGAAGGGCTCACTACTAGATTAGAAAGAAGAAAAAAAGAATATTGTTACAATGAAAAATCCATCTCAGAGCAATAGAAAATATCCACCACTACAACTTTGCACCATCAATAACCTCGAGCTCACTTCTATCAAAAACTTTAGGTACTCTGCAAATGTATACCCTTTTTCTCACTACATTGGAGTCATAGGCATTAAGCTTTCACTTCAGATCTTTACATTTGATTAAATTTGCATCTCAAAAAATCCTCTCATCTACACACACTTCTCCAATAATCCACCTTGCCTTTATACCATTCACAACCTTAAAAACACCTTTCAAGGTCAACTATGCACCTCAAATGTACAAATTCAAATTAGGTTGGCACCAAAGCATTCCCGTGATGGAGAGGAATGAAGGAAAACCACATCACACCTTAACTCAATCCCAAATTCACATACACATGCAACATCATGCTTCCAAAAACACTGAAGCATATCCACAATTAGTTTAAACACCCAAGGTCGGTTGAACTTGTGTTAACACCATTAAACATTTAATTACATGCTTCATCAAATCCAAATATGAATCATGTACCACACACATCACTTAAAAAAAATCTAGAATATTCCATCAACACCCTTAAATCCAACAGAACCTTCACAACTTCATACACCTGAAAAATATATTCATTTTATATAATTAGTTAACCTTCCACACACTGTAGCTTATGAATCCAACCTTGTGAAGCACCAAAATTCAAATAACTCAAATTAAAGATATATATGATAAATATAAGAACACTCCTATATTCATAGGACCTAAAAACACAACATAAATAAAAGTAGAGGAAAACCATCTCTCCCAAATAGCACTGCTTCATAGTTCACACACTGGTGAACACAACTTCTTTTGTTGAATGATCTAGAACATGAAAATATAGATATAACACCTCTGAACACCTCGAATCAACATATCTAAACCACATAAGCAGATCTTCAACCATGAAGAAATGTAGAGAAAAACATTGAACACTAGTATACCACACTAAACTCTCTTTTAATCAAATTTTTTTGAAAGCACTTGGAAACCAAGCACCAAAAACACCATCTCTTCACCTGCAACACCCTTCTCAAAATATCACCACATAAGAGGTTGAACATCCACAAAGACATACTTATCAAAGAAACACTAGAGGTTGACATTACTGAAACTATTAATGACAACATAATGCAACCAATCAAAGCATCTTCATAGGTTGACATCAATGCAATAGCATAGATCTATTGACATTAATGACAACATAAACTTGAAAAAATTTCCCCCTTTGTCATTGATGGAAACACGTGATTTGAAAAACCATCAACAACAACCAATAAATCTGATCAACAACATATACTGCACATTAGTGCACACTGCTCCCTCTTACGCCATCATCTACTCTTTCCAACACTTTCTATTTTACAAGACTTCTCTCCCCATTTTTCCATATGTTTTTTCAGCTAAATTTCTCCCCCTTTGATATCAATGGCATAGGGTAACACATATTTCATTTTCTTTGTTCCCCCTTTGACATCAATCTCACATATACTTTCTCTCCCCCAAAGGCAACACCTATAAGGGACAACAACTGTACTGCAACCTTTGCATTCAATTCCTTTGACAAGGCTTCAAAGGAAAACACCAACACACAACTCTTTTCTTCTCTTTTCTTCACAACATTCCATTTCACCTTTCTATACATTCGCCCTAACTACAAAATCCAATAATGCCATTACCTACTACCCCTAAGAGGTAGCCACCGACATCAATCCAAAACAAGGAATGAATCTTGAAATCCACTAGAATGATGCATAACCTTATGCATCTAATACAAAGGAGGGTCAATAACCCCTAAATTCTCTCATAGATACTCAAAAGTATCCTTAAAAGAACCTTTGTGAAGATATCAACAAGTTGATCCTTAGTAGGCACATACTCCAACTTCACCTCATTCTCTATAACTTTTTCTCTCAAGAAGTCATACTAGATTGAGATATGCTTTGTTCTTGAATGCATTATCGGATTTTTTGAAATATTGATAGAACTTGTATTGTCACATAAGATAAAAATTGGTTCATCATATGACACTGATATCCTTCAATGTTTGCTTCATACATAACACCTGTGTGCAACATGATATTGCAACAATGTATTATACCTTTGTAGTAGATAATGACATTGAATCCTACTTCTTGATAAGCCAAGACACCAACCTACTTCCAAGAAAGAAAGCACCACCACTTGTACTTATTTTAACATCCACACAACCTACCCAATCTGCATATATATACACACTTAGAGAGAAATTAGTATCTTTTGGATACCACAAGCCATATTCTAGAGTTCCCTTTAAGTATTTAAATATCCTCTTTACTACTGCCACATGTGACTCTCTAGGATCTTCTTGAAATCTAGCCATAAGATAAACTGCATGCATGATATCTAGTCTAGTAGCAACTAGGTATAGCATTCCACCAATCATTGATCTATACTTTCTTTGATAATCCTTAGGAGATTCATCATTCTTACTCAACTTGCAACCAATAACCATAGGAGTGCATGTTGGTTTAGTCTTTCATTCCAAACTTATTCAACATTTTCTTAACATACTTAGACTATGATATGAATATTCGTTTCTCTATCTGATTGATTTGTAGTCCAAGGAAAAAAATCATCTACCCAAACATAAACATCTCAAACTCTTTTTACATCTCTTCTACAAATATCTTGCACTTTTTTTCATTTCCTCCAAAGATTATATTATCAACATACACAACCAAAATTAAGATTTGATCTTTCTCAACTTCGAAATAAAGATTAATGTTTGTGGTACCTTTGTTGAATCCCTAATGTAACAAGTATCTATTCAATCTTTCATACCAAGCACTAAGAGCTTGATTGAGTCCATATAATGTCTTCTTCAATATGTAGACCATATTAGGTTTATCTGATAACTAAAACCCTTTTGGTTGTTCAATGGATACCTCTTCTTCCAACTCACCATTCAAGAATGTAGACTTCACATCCATGTGATAAAATTTGAAATCCTTATGTGTTGCAAAAGCCAAAAACATCCTAATTTCCTCCATCCTTGCCACCGAAGCAAATGTCTCCTCAAATTCTATTCCTTCTACTTGTGAGTAGCCTTTACACACAAGCCTTTCCTTGTTTCTAACAACTTCTCCATTCACATTCAACTTATTCTAAACCACCCACTTGGTTCCAATCACATTATTATTTTTTGGTCTTGGGATAGGTTCCCAAGTCTAATTATTCTCAAACTACATCAATTCTTCCATATCCTTGATCCAAAATTCATATTTGCATGCCTCAATCACTGTTTCAGGTTCAACTTTGGAAAGTAAACATAGATTTAACTGTTAGAGTAATAATTTATTACACTTAATTAATTATATCATACTAGTTAATTAATTAAGTCACTTATTCCTTTAGGTACTTAAGCTAAACTTAGGCACATTAATAATTGATTAATTATTAACTGTGCACACTAGGGTTTCCTTTTAGGTCAACATTAGGGTTGCATACATTGTTTTTATAAAGCAAATCATCTCTTGTAATATCTTAATTCTGAATATATCAATTTGCACATCTTCATGCAAAGCTTTGCTTTTTTGTTGTTTTTCTCTTCTATGGAAGGCCTTTTGGTTTGCATGTCTAATCTTGGTTTCTAACATGGTATCAGAGCACTATCCTATGGTACAGTTTATTTTTAACTATTTTTTTGTTTAGCTACATTTATTGTTGTCTAAAGTCAGATGTTTATTTTATGCTTCCGAGCTCATAAATTTTTCCCACGATCGTACGACCTCCCCAGCAGGCTTTCTAAGGCATGGATTTTTGTAACGCCCCACCACACAACCCTAGAGGATGATGCAAACAACTACTTAAACAGGTTAATTTTTTTGTTTGTTTAAGTATAATTAATATACAAGTTCGCTTCCCAATGCAAACATCCCCTAAGGTTACGAGACTGAGATTACTTAATGACCCACAACAACAACATGAATATAAACCATGCCAATTATCTAGACAATAATTAAACACATACATTCCAAATAAAATAGTTTACAACAAGCATAAGATAACTGTCCAATCCATTTATCCATAATTAAATATTACAATTACAACTCTCATTCCCTGAATGAGGCAAGTCTAATAAATAAGGTTAAAGTTACAAATTCCACCTCGATAATAGATGAGGGGTCAAATAATACAAGATCAACTGAAATGAAATAAGGCAAGAACTGAAATTGAAATCCACGAGCTCTCCAACTGGAAGTCTTGTCCACATGAACAAGGAGAAAGAACCCAATGGATTTAGGTGTATGCCACCCAACCAAGTGGAACCCAAAGGCCCACCCCCCATGCTAGGAGATAGTAACCAGGAATCCTAGTCAAGACCATCTACCTCTAGAAACAGGCTAAAACACCACTAAAGTAAATTGAAATATCTAATCACATGCACCACACAAGTGCATGACAAGTACAACTCAAGTACCACATAAGAACAACTCAAGAGCATCACGAGTACCACACAAGTACAACTCTACATGGTCATGTTGCTTCCAAAAATAAAGTAGAACAAGTATGTTAAGAGAACCATACACATAATAATCGAATACCAACTATGGTCACATTAGGTATGTTAAGGAAACCATACCCACAAAATCAAATACTAACTGTTGTCCTAGATAGAGTGTCATCATATAGCTCATCATGGGTTATCCTCTAGGATTCTTCCTAGGCTCTGGCCCCCACAAGAAAAGGTTATCCTAGTGACCTTTACCAAATCCCAGCCCCCATATTCACTCATACGGAATCAAATACCTTTCGTACAAATAAGATAGATGACCTTGCCATTCCAAGCCTTCTCACCCATCCCAAGCCTAACTGAGCACTTGGGTCCATGAGTGAGGCACTAATATTTTGATTAGTGAGAAGTTAGTCATAATCTTCTAAGTATTGTTCTAGTTATCACTTGATTAAACCACTTCCGAAGGTTATCTTGGATACCCTTTTGGGCTCTGGCCCCTACGGAAGCCACTCTTCTACTTGACAACACACATACCATCCAAACACCAAGGGTACAAAGTGCAACATACACGATAACACGTTCACTCCTTTCTCAAGAGGTGACATAAGATAAATCCATCTCTAACACTAAAGGTAACAACAATAACAAAACCACTCCTAACAAAGAGGCACACATTACAAAATCCACTCCTTTCTCAAGAGGCACAAAACATTCCCATTCATAAAAACTGGGTATAACATTGACATAACTTCATGCACTACCCAAGGGAATTAACAAACAATCGACATCACAAGACGACAACCCCCAACCTCTAGGGTCCTCTGGAAGACTTGCAGGTTAAATACACTTAACCCATTTCCCCAAAACATGAACTCAGAGGAAATAATCATGAAGGCAAGTTGCAAGGAATTAAACTAATTTGGATATATTAAATCCATTTCCTTTCATAACAATCAGTAATTTATTGCCTTTAAACACATTTATATTAAATTCCAAATTTGTCCTTCAAATAATATTACTTCAAAATAAATCTAATAATTTGACTAAGAACACAATATTTGAATATTCTCAATTATACTTAAATCAATATTTTAACATATGTATAAATTCCATCATTAAATCCATATATTAAAATTAACAATTTAAAACCATATGAATAAAACAATATAATCTTCATAACTAAACATTTGATTAATATTTTAATATTTAATATTATAAACAATAATATTAAATATTATTTTTAAATATTTTAATATTATAAATTATAATATATAAAATATAAAATATTTTCTTTCAAAATTTCACAAGGTACACCTTCACTCACACATTCCAATACATCATAATTCACTTAAAAATTTCAAAATTTTCCAACTTTTTAAATGGCCAATAACCAAAAATTTCTTCAAAACACCATTAAAATAGCTTCAAATTTTCTTCAAATTTTAAATTTCAAAAACCAAAAATTCTAGCAATACTTGGTTCTAACTCGAAAATTAATAGGGATAATTCTATCCCCGCATTAAAATTCATCATAAAACATGCACAATTTTAATTTTTCTAATTTTATTTTACATTGGAAAACCATAAATTCCCAAAAACTCCATTGATGAAAAGCTTCAAATTTTAAAGATTCAATTTCAATTTTTCGAAAAATACCCTTTGGCTATAAATATGCCCAATAACACACTTTTAACATCAATTTCACTTTTCAATGATTTTGAAAAAAAATTGCCATGATGAGGGCACAAATTGACATTTTCCAAAAAAATCACAAAACAATTTAAATGAACTAATTTTGCTCAATTTGAAATCTAAATGGGAAGTCCTATGCTCCCTTAAGGGTGAGCATGACCTCTAAATGACAAAACACAATCAAAGGGAGAAGAAAAAATGAACTTACCTCAATTTTGTTGCCACACACAATCACACAAAGCTTGGAAAACACAAAGACAGATGAAGAATCCAGACACCCGAGCAATCCTCCACCCATTCCTATCCAATCCAAAACAAATCCCATCTCTTTCCATCCACAAATGCATCCAATTCCCATTTTTAAAGAAAATGACAAGGAGAGGGTTTTAGAGCAAAAATCCTCCAAAATGAACAACTTTTCCTTTTTTCTAAAAACAAAACAGAAAATATATTAAATATCTCTAATTTCAAAAAAAAATTGCATTTAAAATTTTCAAAAATGAAATTAAAACCCTTTTTTCAATTTTCAAACTTAATTTCAATTCAAAATATCTATTAATTTCCAAAATGAATAACTTAATTCAAATCAACACAATTAATTTAATTAATCAATAAAATAAATCTAATCCAAGATTAAATTATTTTATTAATTAAATTAAATTAATTAATAAATTAAATAACATTTTTCACATTATAACCAGATTAATTTAATCAACAACTTAAATACATAAGTTCATTGAATTACCCTTTTCAACTTGCAATTAAATAAAATCTTGACAATTTAAAGAGTATTAAAACAACTGAACCAGACTAAAATTGATGACACACTTATGACTAGGGTGATGACTTGACACAAGAAACCTAGCTACTATCTCCCAATCAAATATCATTGGGCATTGGACATGCTCAAACCTGTGAAACCAGGTGCAGTCGATATCTTGTACCTGTCAACCTGAAAATCAAGTAACAACAACATATAATATGAACAACATAAAATACACACCATGAAGAGGAAATCTTGGGATCACAGGGCACTCGTAAGCAAGTGATGTAATCTTGTCCCCTTCACCAATACAGTCTTACTAACTGATGAATCTAACATCATTAATATGATCAAAAGCATAAACATCATTAATTCAATTATCCACTATGCTAATCCAAAGCATGACATAATGATAACATTAGGATCAAATTACATCACAGCAAAATATCACACCAAATCATGATAAAGATAGAGATTAACAGTAACCGAGTACCATAGACAAGGTATTAATAGAAAACAAGACATAACCAAACAAAACACTTTTCGATCAAAACAACCAAAATGGAGGGGTCTTACATCCTCCCCCCCTAGGGTCAGGCTTACTCCTAGAAGCCTGCAACTACCCCTAGTGCAAACTCCATACAATCACACATAACCAAGGGTTCCAAACTGAACCACTCCATACCTCAACACATAACAACAGCCACCCGTGCCGTAAACAACTCAGCCAGGTACAATGCCAATCCAGACAAGACAACATGGTGGAGAAACCACCAACCAAGTCTCCAAAAACACATATCCATGGATTATCACACATAATACACATCACTCAGAAAATGACACACTGATCCATGATAGAAGAATCCATGAACCAAGAACAACTAACCAACTCAAATGAATCCAACAAGACCACAATGACCTGTCTCTTGCTGTATAAGGTGATCAGCCTCCAAGAGATAGTCATCACACAAAGGTGAGTAGTGGGTCCTAGCTGCAACACAACCTCACATACCCACATCCTCAATGTTTCCTACATCTACTTCCTCGTACACACTCACCAAGTCTGTTTCATACGTCCTTGAAGAGGAATAACAGCACAACACATAGCCGACATTGAAAACAACAAAGATAACTAGCTTAGCCACCAAGTTCACAAAGAAGACAAAAGTAAGGTCCAATTGCAACAATAAGGAAATAAATGTGCACAATTTCAACACTGAATCAAATATATAACCACTAGGGTTATAAGAAAATAAGATCACAAGTCGTGGCTAAACCTCCACAATCAAATATAGAATAGGTGTCAACCCTCACAATCAACTGAAAAGAATCATCAATAACCAAAAGAAAGTTCACAATCTTCAAAATTTCACTATACAACAACTGTGTGACTAGTTACTAGCCACCAAAATGATGAAGGAGGAAACGAAGTCTGACTAGAATGATAATAGCCCTTAGGTGGTGCGGAATGAGCACGCAATCCACATGACCCAGAGTGTATCCATGACTCTCAAACGAGATACAATGGCTGGTCTCTTACATTTACCAGGGTACTACTACCTACATAATCCCATAGGAAGATTCAATTCCAAACTCATGGGATACGTATCATAACTTCCCAACCAAAACCTTTTATCAGGTTTCTTTCACATTACTCTTTTCCATAGAGTACATCATGCTAAAGTAGAAGCCATGAACATGTGATCACTTAACCATCCCACTAACAATTCGTAGGGACAACATAGTGGGCACAAATGTACCCAGAGAACCAAGTGTTTAAACCTAGGCTCTAATACCATGTGTAATGCCCCGCCACACAACCCTAGAGGATGATGCAAACAACTATTTAAACAGGTTAAATATTTTTTTGTTTAAGTATAATTAATATACAAGTTCGCTTCCCAATGCAAACATCCCCTAAGGTTACGAGATTGAGATTACTTAATAACCCACAACAACAACATGAATGTAAACCATGCCAATTATTTAGACAATAATTAAACACATACATTCCAAATAAGATAATTTACAACAAGCATAAGATAATTGTCCAATCCATTTATCCATAATTAAATATTACAATTATGACTCTCATTCCCCGAATGAGGCAAGTCCAATAAATAAGGTTACAGTTACAACTTCCACCTCGATAACAGATGAGGGGTCAAATAATACAAGATCAACTGAAATGAAATAAGGCAAGAACTGAAACTGAATTCCACGAGCTCTCCAACTGGAAGTCTCGTTCACATGAACAAGGAGAAAGAACCCAATGGATTTAGGTGCATGCCACCCAACCAAGTCAAACCCAAAGGCCCACCCCCCGTGCTGGGAGATACTAACCAAGAATCCTAGTCAAGACCATCTACCTCTAGACACAGGCTAAAACACCACTGAAGCAAACTACAACATCCAATCACATGCACCACACAAGCACATGACAAGTACAACTCAAGTACCACATAAGAACAACTCAAGAGCATCATGAGTACCACACAAGTACAACTCTACATGGTCACGTTGCTTCCGAAAATAAAGCAAAACAAGTATGTTAAGAGAACCATACACATAATAATCGAATACCAACTATGGTCAGATTAGGTATGTTAAGGAAACCATACCCACAAAATCGAATACCAAATATTGGCCTAGATAGAGTGTCATCACACAGCTTGTCATGGGTTATCCTCTGGGATTCTTCCTAGGCTCCGGCCCCCACAAGAAAAGGTTATCCTAGTGACCTTTACCGAATCCCAGCCCCCATACTCACTCATGCGGAATCAAATACCTTTCATATAGACAAGATAAATGACCTTGCCATTCTAGGCCTTCCCACCCATCCCAAGCCTAACTGAGCACTTGGGTCCATGAGTGAGGCATTAATATCTTGATTAATGAGAAGTTAGTCCTAATCTTCTAAGTATTGTTTTAGTTATCACTTGATTAAACCACTTCTGAATGTTATCCTAGATACCCCTTTGGGCTCTGGCCCCTACGGAAGCCACTCTTCTACTTGACAACACACATACCATCCAAACACCAAGGGTACAAAGTGCAACATACAAGATAACACATCCACTCCTTTCTCAGGAGGCGACATAAGATAAATCCATCTCCAACACTAGAGGTAACAACAATAACAAAACCACTCCTGACAAGGAGGCACACATTACAAAATCCACTCCTTTCTCAAGAGGCACAAAACATTCTCATTTGTAGAAACTGGGTATAACATTGACATAACATCATGCACTACCCAAGAGAATTAACAAACAGTTGACATCACAAGATGACAACCCCCAATGTCTAGGGTCCTCTCAAAGACTTACAGGTTAAATACACTTAACGCATTTCCCCAAAACATGAACTCAGAGGAAATAATCACGAAGGCAAGTTGCGAGGAATTAAACTAATTTGGATATATTAAATCCATTTCCTTTCATAACAATCAGTAATTTATTGCCTTTAAACACATTTATATTAAATTCCAAATTTGTCCTTCAAATAATATTACTTCAGAATAAATCTAATAATTTGACTAAGAACACAATATTTGAATATTCTCAATTATACTTAAGTCAATATTTTAATGTATATATAAATTCCATCATTAAATCCATATATTAAAATTAACAATTTAAAACCATATGAATAAAACAATATAATCTTCATAACTAAACATTTGATTAATATTTTAATATTTAATATTATAAAATATAATATTAAATATTATTTTTAAATATTTTAATATTATAAATTATAATATATAAAATATAAAATATTTTCTTTCAAAATTTCACAAGGTACACCTTCACTCACACATTCCAAGACATCATAATTCACTTAAAACTTTCAAAATTTTCCAACTTTTTAAATGGCCAATAACCAAAAATTTCTTCAAAACACCATTAAAATAGCTTGAAATTTCTTCAAATTTTAAATTTCAAAAACCAAAAATTCTAGCAATACTTGGTTCTAACTCAAAAATTAATAGGGATAATTCTATCCCCGCATTAAAATTCATCATAAAACATGCACAATTTCAATTTTTCTAATTTTATTTTACATTGGAAAACCATAAATTCCCAAAAACTCCATTGATGAAAAGCTTCAAATTTTAAAGTTTCAATTTCAATTTTCTAAAAATACCCTTTGGCTCTAAATATGCCCAATAACACACTTTTAACGTCAATTTCACTTTTCAATGATTTTGAAAAAAAATTGCCATGATGAGGGCACAAATTGACATTTTCCAAAAAAATCACAAAACAATTTAAATGAACTAATTTTGCTCAATTTGAAATCTAAATGGGAAGTCCTATGCTCCCTTAAGGGTGAGCATGACCTCTAAATGACAAAACACAATCAAAGGGAGAAGAAAAAATGAACTTACCTCAATTTTGTTGCCACACACAATCACACAAAGCTTGGAAAACACAAAGACAGATGAAGGATCCAGACACCCGAGCAATCCTCCACCCATTCCTATCCAATCCAAAACAAATCCCATCTCTTTCCATCCACAAATGCATCCAATTCCATTTTTTAAAGAAAATGACAAGGAGAGGGTTTTAGAGCAAAATCCTCCAAAATGAACAACTTTTCTTTTTTCTAAAAACAAAATAGAAAATATATTAAATATCTCTAATTTCAATTTCTTGCATTTAAAATTTTCAAAAATGAAATTAAAACCCTTTTTTCAATTTTAAAACTTAATTTCAATTCAAAATATCTATTAATTTCCAAAATGGATAACTTAATTCAAATCAACACAATTAATTTAATTAATCAATGAAATAAATCTAATCCAAGATTAAATTATTTTATTAATTAAATTAAATATCAGTTTTCACATTATAACCAGATTAATTTAATCGACTACTTAAATACATAAAGTCATTGAATTACCCTTTTCAACTTGCAATCAAATAAAATCCTGACAATTTAAAGAGTATTAAAACAATTGAACCAGACTAAAACCGATGACACACTTATGACTAGGGTGATGACTTGACACGGGAAACCTAGCTACTATCTCCTAATTGAATACCGTTGGGCATTGGACATGCTCAAACCTGTGAAACTAGGTGGAGTTGATGTCCTGTACCTGTCAACCTAAAAATCAAGTAACAACAACATATAATATGAACAACATAAAATACAGACCGTGAAGAGGAAATCTCGGGATCGCAGGGCACTCACAAGCGAATGATGCAATCTCGTCCCCTTCACCAATAAAATCTTACTAGCTGACAAATCTAATATCATTAATATGATCAAAAGCATAAACATCATTAATTCAATTATCCACTATGCTAATCCAAAGCATGACATAATGATAACATCAGGATCAAATACCATCACAACAAAATATCACACCAAATCACGATAAAGATAGAGATTAACAGTAACCGAGTACCATAGATAAGGTACTAACAGAAAACAAGACATAACCAAACAAAAAACTATTCAATCAAAAGAGCCAAAACAAAGAGGTCATACAATTTCAAAAAACAAATCAATTTTTTGCAGGTTTCTGCTTGTAGTTTTGAGAACTCCGTCGCCTAAGCACCACCCGACAGCCACCAGGTGACCATCGCCACCAAATTTCGCTGCTCTCATGTGCTAAGCCCCCGCGGGCCCCTAAATTGAAGCACTCGGTCATATCAGAGACCATGAGCCCCACAGCTAGCCCTTGCCAGCAATCAGACCCCACCAGGGTCCTATTGCCAACCAGGAGCTTTGTTAACCCACCTTAGCCCCTGCAGTGGTCATATGGAGAGCCGAGGGCTAGTCCAACGGCCTTCAAATTTTTTGCAGTGGGGCCAAATTTTTTGCCATGATGGCCAAATGGCCATCAAATTTATGCTCGATAAGTGTTGATGTCAGCATGACATCAGTATCCGTACAACTTCTTTTGCCCCCTCCTAACCCCTATTTTTCTCTAAAGGAGTAGTTTTTTTCTTTTTGGCATAACCTGGGCATATAGTATCAAAATCGGGCAAACAAGATATCGTTGGAAACATAGTTCCGAGCACTCTCCTATGGTCTAGTTTATTTTTCATTCTTTTTATGTTTAGCTGAATTTATTTATGTTTGAAGTCAAGTGTTTATTTTATGCTTCTGAGCTCATAACTTTTTGCCACGATCTCTGATTTTTGCTATCTTTGCAGCATTGGAAAGGTATTGAGGAGCTCTATGTTGTTGTCCATGCACTTTTTTTTGTATTTTCCCATGTTTATCATTATTCCAGATTTGGCCCGATGGGTGTTTTGGAGATTACTTGGATATTTTGGTAGTTGGGAGAGTGCAACTTACATCTTTGCACTTCAATTTAGTATCACATCATTCAATAATTGATTGTTTCTTCATAGATTCCAGTGTTGTTTCCGTTTGGTATTTTTGAGTGTTCTGAGGCATCGGGTTTGCTGTTGCTTTTTTCATGATTCCTTGAGTCAATCAGTGACTCTCCTCCAGTTTCAGTAGTAGACAAAAGTATCTTTCCTTGCTTGCCAGATTTCGGTTCCAGTGTTTTTCCAATGTTTCTTTTCAACATGTCATCTCATTGCAGGGGGGTTTTGTCCCACTTGGCTTTCCTTCTCTACCTCATTCTTGCATTTGTAAATGGGTACCTGATCAGGCCTAGTTGTCGGGACCCATCTTTTCTTTCATGTATCTTTTTTCTAGTGTTTTAGCTACTTCCTAAGTTCATCTTAAGGGGGGGTGTTAGAGTAATAATTTATTACACTTAATTAATTATATCATATTGGTTAATTAATTAAGTCACTTATTCCTTTAGGTACTTAAGCTAAACTTAGGCACATTAATAATTGATTAATTATTAACTGTGCACACTAGGATTCCCTTTTAGGTCAACATTAGGGTTGCATACATTTCTTTTATAAAGCAAATCATCTCTTATAATATTTTAATCCTGAATATATCAATTTGCACATCTTCATGCAAAGATATGCTTTTTTGTTGTTTTTCTCTTTCGTGGAAGGCCTTTTGGTTTGCATGTATGATCTTGGTTTCTAACATTACCTGTTCTTCTATCATAGAATCCTTTCTTCTTATCAATACACCTTTTTTTTTGTCACCAATGATCTAATCCTCACAATGATTCTTCTGCACACACTTATGGGGTCTTAGGGATCCTTTCTGGAGCATCTTCCTCTTCAACTTGCACTTCTTTTTCCTTTCATTCATATTGAACTCTTCTTCTCTACAAGAGGACTCATCTAATTCATACCTTTCTATTAGCACTAAGATTTTATGTAAGTCTTCATCCACTTTGACACTTTCACTTTCAACAATAATTTTTAACCTCTTGTTGTAGCACTGGAAAGCCTTACTCTTTGTAGAGTATCCAATGAAGATTCCTTGATTAGATATTGCATCAAACTTTCCTAAGTTTTCTTCATTTCTTATAATATAACATTTTCTTCCAAACACTAAAACATTTTACAGTAGGATTTCTTTTGTACCATAACTCATAGAGATTTTTTGAACTATTTTTCCTTTCTTGCACTTTATTAAGTATATGCATTGCAGTATGGATTTCTTCTCCTAGTAGGCATCTGATAGATTTTTTTCCTTCATCATTGTCCTTTCTACTTCTTGAATTCTTCTATTCTTCCTTTAAACCACTCCATTTTGTTGAGGAGTCCTAGGAGCTGACAAATGCCTCTTTATTCCATGGACTTCACAAAAACTATTAAACTCATTAGAGGTAAACTCTCCACCTCTATCATATCTTAAACATTTTATTTTCATATCCATTGAATTCTCAACCATAGCTTTAAATTCCTTAAACTTATCTAGATCTTCTATTTTTTCTTTGAGAAAACCTACACAAGTCATTATAGAGTAATCATCAATCAGTAACATGAAATACCTGTCACCTTGAAAAAAATTTATTCTGGTAGGTCCACAAAGATATGTATCTGCCGAATCCAAATATCTAAGATCTTACAATATAATATTCTTTGATATTGAACCTTTTTCTTGTTTTATTCCCAACCTGATATTCCTTCCAAACTACATTGATAAGCTTTGTAATATTTGGCAGATCTCTCATAGCTTGAGCAGAGTTGATCCTCACTAGGCTATCAAAATTGATGTGACACATTCTTCTATGCCATATCCAAATTTAATTGATTTGACTAATAAATTACATACCATGAGAACCCTTAAGCTGGTAAACATTTACATCTATACTCTTCCCTACAACAATCAAAGTTTTGGAGCCTTTCTTCATTTTACAACCACCATCCTGAAACACAAGATTATATATCCTTTGCTACACATTTGTCCTACACTTAAAACATCATGTCAGAGACCCTTAACATAAAGAGCATCATCCATATTAAGCTTTCCATCAAAATTGATTGAACCTTTTCCACATATCTTAGTAGATATATCATCACCAAATTTAACAAGACCACCTTCAAGCTTATCAATTTTGACAAACTTACTTTTATCACTTATCATATGATTTGAGCATCCACTATCAATAATGTAGTAGTTTTGTCCTCTCTAGAATGAAAAGTAGTCACCATAGACCCTCTAACATTATGACCTACTTTTGGAGTAACTTCCTTCACACATCTCTCAGAGTTAGCAGAATTAGTTCCAAAATTTTGAGCCATGAACAAACATTCATCATTTTCATCATCCAGGTAATCAAACTCGTCATTAAATATACTAGCATCTTCTTTAACATAGTAACTTCTTTTAATTGATTTACCTTTATTCTCCTTAAATTTGTCATTTGAAGCTTTGACTAGACATCTTGAAGCATAATGACCTATCTTTCCAAAATTGAAACATTTGAAAAGTAACTTACCTCTGTATTTTTCAATACCTTTTCTTAATATCCTCACAAACTTTGCTTCTAACTCTTCAAAGTCATTTGGATCTGATTCCTCATTCTTCTCTGCTTTTCCACCTTTAAAAGTAGTTTGTTTTCTTGAATCACTTGGACCAAACTCTCTCAATTCAAAAGTAATGAAAGTACCAAACAACTAATATCTAGAATAATGATCTAAATTCTAAGCTTCTTCATATAAGAAACCTTATTACTATAAGATTTAGGAAGAGTTATTAATACCTTCTTTACCACCTCATCTTCTTCAAGTTTTCCACCAAGGCCTCTGATGGAATTGAAAAAATTCACTCCATGCATGAGCATGTGATATCTTCATATTATGCCATCCTAAGGGTTTCAAACTTATTCTTTAGATTTTGTATCTTTACTTTCTTGACCTTATCATCTCCTTCATAGACATTTTTCAGTTTCTTCTAGATTCATTTAATAAATTTGTAGCTTGTGACCTTCATAAATTATGAATTATAAAGACCACTCAAGAGAGCATACATTACTTTTCCATTGTTCTCATAATCCTTGGTCTCATCATCAACTGTGTTCCATTATTAGGCATGGTATATCCATCTAAAATTGAATTCCAAACACCAAACCCTCAGGAGACAAGGAATTCTTCTATCATGGTCTTCCAAAATGCATAATTAGATCCATCAAATAGAGGAGCCTCTTTCTTGTGTATCATCTGATCTACCTCAAGAGGTTAAGATTTCTTCTAAGCAACCTTGCTTTGATACCAATTTTTGAATGCACAATACAACTAAGAGGGAGGTGAATCAATTGTACATTAAAACATCAAAACCCTCATTAACATTCAGATTTGCATTAATCCTTAAAGCCTTAACAACCATTAAACCCTTATCATGAATTAACAGAATATAAACATGAAGAAAAGTAATGAAAACACATCCAAACACATGATAACACCAGATATACATGAAAAATACAAGAAGGGAAAAACCACGATGAGGATTAGCTCACAATATAAAGTAATTGCAACATCAAATTTATAATAGGCTCACTTCTGGAGGGATCACTACCCAAAATAAATAAGGTCTCACTGCCAATGTCTCACTACCAGATTCGAAAGAAGAAATAAATAAGATTGTTATAATGATAAATCCATATCAAAGCAACAAAAAAATCCACCACTACAACTTTGCACCATCAGTAACCTATAGCTCACTTCTATCATAAAATTCAGGTACTTTGCAAATGTAGATCCTTCTACTTAGTACATTGGTGTCATATGCATTAATCTCACACTTTATATCTTTGCATCTGATTAAATTCACATCTCAAAAAATCCTCACATATACACACACTTCTCCAACAATCCACCTTTCCTTTATACCATTCACAACCTTAAAAACATCTTTCAAGGTCAGCTATGTTTCTCAAATGTGTAAATTCAAATTAGATCAACACAAAAACATTCTCGTGATAGAGAGGAATGAATTTGGACCACATCATTCCTTAACTTGGTCCCAAATTCGCATACACAGGCCATGCCATGCTTCCACAAACATCGAACGATATATGTAATTAGTGTAAATAGCCAGGGTCAACCTAACCTATGTTAACACCATTAAACATTTAAGTGCATGCTTCATCAAATCGAAAGATGACTCATGGAACACACACAACACTTAAACCCAATCTAGAATATTCCATCAACACCTTAAAATCCAACAAAACCTTCTCAACTTCATACACCTAAAAAATATACTCATTTTGTACAATAAATTAACATTCCACACAATATAACTCATGAATCTAACCTTTTGGAGCACCAAACCCAAAACAACTTAGACTAAAGATATATATGAGAAAAATAAGCACACTCCTAGACCTGCAAGATAAGAAACCACAACGTCTAGAAATGTGGAGCGAAAACATCTCACCCAGATAACATTGCTTCACAGTTCATACATTGGTGAACACAACTTCTCCTATCAAATGATCTAGAACATGAAACTCTAGATATAACACCTCTAAACACCTTTGATCAACATATCTAAATCACAAAAATAGATCTTCAATCATGAAGAAAAGCAGAGAAAAACATTGAACACTACTCTACCACATTGAACTCTCTTTTAGTCAAATTTTCTCAAAAGCACTTGGAAAACACACACCACAAACACCATATCTTCACAAGCAACACTCTTTTCAGCATCTCAACCACATAAAAGGTTGAACATCCATAAACACATGCTTATCAAATAAACACTAGAGGTTGACATCTGTTAAACTACTAATGACAACATAATGAAACCAATCAAAGCATATTCATAGGTTGAAATCAATGCAACAAAATAGACCTATTGACATCAATGACAACATAAACTTCCAACAAGATTCCCCTTACTATGATTTTGTGTAAACTTTCTCCTCAAATGACACTCCTCTTACCACCAATCCTCCTAGGCCCCCGGTGGTAGCCCCACACCCAAGACTCCTAATTATGGTAAAAAAAATAGGAAGCTCAAGGTCTCTACGACCTTAAAAATAGCTTTGCTACTTAGTGGTTGGTAAAATAGGGTGAGGTGGGGAAATAAAAAATTTCTCCTACCAAGAAATATGAGAAATACTCGACTCATAACTTGATTGAGGAGGTTAATATAGAAAGTGAAAATTTTGAGGAACCCAGGGAGGAGGAGATGAAGGATGCCAATGGTTCTCAACTTAGAAGGTCTAATAGGCTTACGAACCAACCAATGCCTTGTGACAAGGAGGTAATGGATGATTTTTTGGACCAACGAGAGAGTTTCACTAATGAAGAGGAGGAAGATGAAATTGATGAGAAAATCTTTGAGAAAACTAGTGACAACCACTCCAAGAACATTGACAACATTGACACTACCTTGATGGACCTACTTGGTGAGGGCTATACTTGCTCTCAATGTGCTTCTACAACAATGAATATTTTTTAACACAAGGGGAAGATCTTGGAACTGGAAAAAAAATATGGTGATCCTCTCTAAGTTTAGTTCCAAAAAGATGCATAGATTGGACACCACTCTCTGTATGCTATAGGAGAAGGAGCTGAAGAAATCAGGTGAAAAGGATGGGAGTCATAAGGAACTCTACAAGTTACTTATTGAATATTGGTTCCAACTCTTTGGCTAGCCCTATTTTTTCTATTGATTTATATTGGCACTAGTGCCTCCTTTCTCTGAAATGGTTTTTAAGAATTTTTTTATTATTTGGACTATGCACTATTAAAGTATTATTAATGGTTTTTTGACTTTGTTTCTTTCCTTTGATCTTTTTGTTTATAGGGTTAGCACCCTAGTTTTTCTACTTTTAATATCAAAAACATTATTATTATATATATATAATATATATTATTATGATATATAAATTATATATTATAATAATATCTAATATTATATATATTACTTATAATATTATAATATATAAGACTTATATATGATATTATATCATATAATATAATAATATATTGAATATTTAAAAAAAAAACAAGCTTTTTGAAATGGATATCCATTTCAAAGAGCTATTTATAATAATAAAAAAGCTCTCAAAAATGGATATCCATTTTTGAGAAATTTTTATATTAAAAAAAGCTCTTCAAAATGGTTACCATTTTGAAGAGCTATATATAAGTAATTTTTGTTCATTTCTACATGACTATAGGCAAAGAAAAACTTTCCTAAGCAAGTGAAAATAGATATCTGCTTTGGGAAAATGAATATCCATTTTTTTGCATTGATATTTGGGCATCAAATTTGTTAAGTAAGTCTTTTATTTTATTTCCCATCAATTTTTTTTATCACAATTTCTTTGTATAAATTAGGTTATTTTATAATTTTAAATAATTAGTTAAGAAATTTATTAAATTTATTTATTTTAATTACAAATAGGTTTAAAATGGTTGAAGAAATAGACACTCAAAACCCTCCACCAAACTCTCCCTTGCCAAATCAATCTTTAATTCAAGACTTAATTAATAGAAATATTACCAAATTGAAGAACATTGTAGAAATATATCATCAACACTCTAAATTGTCTTCATTGACATCCAACTTAGAGGGAATAATTGGCATTTGAAAGCCCTCACAAGGCAACAAAATTTATTTTGGGAGGAGAGAATCCAAGATGTTACAATATTCTAATGGTTTTTCTTATGACCATGTAAAAGTATTAGAAATATCTAAAGCCCAATTAGCCCAATATTTTGTGAATCCAAAAAATAGACAACTTATATATGTGCGTAAGCCCAAATTTCCAATCAAATGAAGCACACATGAGGGTATCACAAGAAAATTTTGGGATCATTGGAGGATGGTTTTTTTATAAACCACCCAACAACAATATTTATGTCCCTCTATATTTTCTCCACAAATTATATGCAAAGTCCATTTTAGGAAAACATGTGAATTATTTTGACTTTAGACAATTCCAAGGAGTAGGAAGAGGAATACCCCAAGATAGACCTAGGGTAATGCAACAACTCCAATTTCCATATATTCCCCCTCCTATTTCTCCCTCACCTCCAATAGCACACCCAAACATTGTTGCAAATGCAAAAATGTAGAGCTTCATGGCCATATACTCTATGACTAGACATTTGATTACACAATCTTCACAATTTTCCCAACCACTTAATAGTGATACTCCTAGTGGATCAGTTGATTTTAGTGGACCCTCATCATATAGACACATTTATGTGCCTCATCATTGCATTGTGTGCAATCATGTGTGTTTAGTTCCTATCAAAGATACTATTGAGCCTCACCTAAACACAAGTAAGTATGAGGTCCATCATATGACACCTATAGGAGATGAGCCTATAGGGTGTAGTACATATGTGAAGAAAGCTTATGCAAGAAAACAAGAGGAGCTATTAAGGATTAGAGAAGAGGAGCAAGGGAAATATTATGTACAAGTAAAACTTAAAGTTATTTCATAATTCATTTCATTTAAAATTAATATTAAAAATAGTAGTACACTAATGTATATTTAAGTGGGATTGGACAGTTGATGAAAGAGGATGAACTTAGAGAATTCCATCATGGTACGGTTTCATCCATTTAATTTGGCTTAGACATGGTATAATTATTTGTACATGTTTAAATTTTTTTATTATATGCATTTCATTTAAATTGTGATTAATTAAATATATTAATTTATATCTTGATCTTATTTTACTTTTGCAGTGTACTCCAAATGTGACTAGTGTGGCACCTTTTTTGATTTATTATACTAAAATACCTAATCATCCTAAGGGAAATTCATTTACAGAATGACTCTTAAAGAAATAAGATTCAAGGTAATTGAAGTAAGTTTTAATTGAATTAATAGTTTAATAAAACTTAAGAAATATAATTGTAGTGATTTAGATGCTAATTTTAAATATGTTATGATTATATGTACATGTACATTTATAGTCTCACATTCTTTTCATTTTTTATACAAGAAGTTGCAATTGGTGCATATGTGATGAGTCCTTGTCAAACAATCAAATAAGCATCATCAGTGGTATATGGTTTTTTATATCTAGTTGATATAAGTTCAGATATAAGTAGACATATGTTTAGTTTATGTTTTTTATCAACAATTATATATTAATTTTGTTAATTTTATTTTACTTTTTATAGAGTATTCCACCATCCACATATGTGAATCCTCTACCATATGGTAGGACTCTTGATCATCCTAAGGGAGCAACATTTGCAAAATGTTTGTCCACAAAAAAAAGAGCCCTGAGGTAATCAAGAATTAAATTTGACTTTAATTGATATTTTTGAGAAATTCTAGCTTGGTATGGATGGGAAAAGTAGGATCTCATTTTGGAATGGAATATGCATGAGGGTTCATTGATGGAAGTGGAAAAAATCAAATGAAATGATAGTAGATGACAGAGAAAATATTGACTACTCATGACATCTATTTTCTAGGTTTTCACCATGGTACTTATCCAAAGTTCCATCGAAATGTTTTTCACTATTGGACATATTATTTCTCTTTACTAATTTTTAATTTTTTTTCTATTTTTCTCTATTTTTTTCATGTCACCATGCCTATTTGCCAGGTTTTTATTAGGGCAATGATTTTTTTTTTGTATTTTCGATGGGATTCTCTAAAAGCTATGTATAGTACTTGTAAAGGTTCATTCTATTGATAGGCTCTGGTAGCGATTCACCTTCAGGAGTAGAGAGTTGATAAATGTTAGAACCATATGTTGCAGTTATCATGTAATGACCCAGCCAATTAAGCTCAAATTTTTAAATTTTTTCTCAATCCATTTGATTTTTTGGATTCTCTTTTAGGACCAAGTCACTAATGTCAAAGTTCCTAACTCAAAATATTTTGTTGTAGCTATGAAATATATGATTCTGATATTCTTGTAAGTGGGTCAATGCATTTTGTTGCTTCTTATCCAATAGCTCTAGCTCCTGCAAATGAGATACACGATATTCTTCCTCGTTAGAAACTCTGCATAGATACTCTTAGGGATGGTAACTCCATCTCAATGGGAAGAATTCCTTTAGATCTGAAGATGAGGGAATATGGAGTGGCTCCTATAGGGTGTGAATGCTGGTGTGATAGGTCTATAATGTAGGATTAAGTTGGATGTGCCAATCATGGCCAACATCATCAATAGTCTTCTTTTGGATTTTAAGGATAGTCTTCTTAGATGCCTCAACTTGACTTTTACCCTAGGGGTAGTATGGAGTGGTGAAGCGGTGCTAGATGTTAAATCTCTTGCACAACTCATGAACCTCCTGATTTTTGAAGGGGTGATTATTATCTATAATGATGGATTGGGGAACACCATACTAGCATATTATGTAATTAAGGATGAGCTTGGATATTTTTTTACCAGTGATGTAGGTCATTGGAATAGCTACGAACCATTTGGTAAAATTCTTAGTTACAGTGATGATAAAATTATGACCATTAGAAAAATTATGATGGATCTTTCCCATAAGGTCGAGTCCCCATGAAGATAATAGCCATGGTTATTTAACTAGATGAAGTTCTTGAGAAAGTGTGTATGCAAGATCTCCATGTATTTGATATTGGAAAAATTTCTTAGCAAAGTGATAGGCATCACATTCTATAGTAAGCCAATAGTATCCCATTCGCATGAGATTTTTGGCTAAGGTAGGAGTATCAGAGTGAGCTCTGCATATACCATCATGTACCTCATGTAAAGCCATTTGTACTTCATCTAAATCAAGACATCTTAGGAGGGTTATATCTAGACTACGGTGGTAAAGGGTATCACCGATAATGTCATATTTGGATGCTTGTTGAATAAATATCTTACATTTGTTAAAGGAAAAGTCAGGAGGGATAATTTGTTCATGTAGGCAATTGTAAAAGTATTTTTACTAGGGAGAATCAAGAGCAACAAGTTCACACACGATCTCAGATTCAGGGACATCAAACATGGGGATGAATAGTTGTTCCACCAAGAACTCATATTGCATCATGTTATTAGGTATATCCAAGAGGGAACCAATGGTTGTTATTGCATCAACTACCTTATTCTAAATCCTTGGGATTTGAGTAAAATTTATGACATCAAAATATTTCTTGAAACTATCGACCATTTGCTTGTAGGGGATGAAATTTTCATCTTTTGTGTCAGTCATCATTAACCTGACAGATAACCAATTGGGAGTCACCATAGACTTCAAAGTTCTTAATTTTCCATTTGATTCCCATTCATAGTCTTGTTAACAATGCTTCATATTCAACCATGTTATTTTTTCATGACGAGAACATTATTTTTTATGCCTTAGGTATCGAATCCCCTTGAGGTGTGACAAAGAGGATACTTGCTCCTAAACCATGACTTGTATAAGACCCATCGAAGTACAATTTCCATGTCATAGAAGTCTCTATTGTGAAGATGGATTCATTAGGAAAATTAGACAGTAATGGATAATCTATTGCTATTGGAGAGTCTGCGAGTTGATCGACTATCACTTTCCCTTTCATTGCCTTAATCACTTTCCCTTTCATTGCCTTACGATCAACATATTCTATGCCATTTTTACTCAAGGTCATCACCCACTTTTCTAATTGGCTTGTCAAAGTTGCTTTGATTAGTAGATATTTCAAGGGATCAATCTTAGCTACTAGTTTTGTTTGATGGTTCAACATGTAATGTCTAAGCTTTTCTATGGTGAAAAAAACTACAAGACATGCTCATTCAAAAGGGCTATAATTAAGCTCATACCCTACAAGAGTACGACCGATATGATAGATAGCTCATTCTTTTCCCTCATTGTCATTTTGTGCTAACAATGCTCCCAACACTAGACATGGTTGTTGATATGTATGATATGAGGTTTCTACCATTGATAGGAGGCATAAGAAATAGAGGAGACAACAAATTATTCTTGATCTTTCGGAACGCTTCATGGAAATGATCGGTCCATACGAATGGGACTCCCTTGTAGAGAATATGTTGAAATGTTTGACATTTATCGGCTAATTGAGCAATGAGCCTTTAGATAGACTAAAATCTTTCTTGTAAAGTGCATAAGTGACTTGTATTTTTTGATGGAGGCATATCCAATATAGCTTTCAATTTTTTAGGATCAACTTCAATACCTCTATGAGAGACAATATATCCTAGGATTTTTCTTGATTCTACCCCAAAGACATATTTCTTCAGATTTAACTTGACTTTGTATTCCTCCAATCTCTTGAAAATCTTGTCCAATACTACTAGATGACTATCTCTTGATAAGGATTTTTCTAATAAGTCATCAGCATAATCTTCCATAAGGGAATGCATGTAGTCATGAAAGATAATGGTCATAGCCATCTAGTATGTTGCTCTAACATTCTTAAGACCAAATGGTATGGTGTTCTTGTGAACCCCTAAACTTGAAAATGCACAAGAACAACAAACATGTTAGGTTGTTAGATAAAATGCAAACAAACAAGCATGAAAGATTCCCCATGAAATCCATTTGTTTAAACTAAAATTAGGAAAATGAAGAACACAATACTTAGACAAATGAGATTCAATCCTAATTAAGCCAATAGATTTATGATCCCATGGGGGAATTGGTGCCAATGAGATGTTGCAATTGGCCCTTTCCCAATTCCTAGGTTGCAATGTTGAGTGATTGAGAAATGGTCAAATCTCCCAAAGAGATTTGAGCATAACCTTGTTACAAATTGTGAAAATGGTGATAGGTTGAGTGAAATGGGAAAAATTAGCTCTCAATGTGAAGAGAGTAACTTTGCATGCAATTGTGGATGAGAAATGAGGAAGAGGAAGTAAGATTTGAGCAATGTGGGACTAACTTTAAATCCAATGGTTGAATGGCACATGTCATGATGCGAATGGTTAGTGGTTGTACATATTTTGGCCAAAGTGCCGATAAATGCATTTAGTTTGAATTTGAATTTGTGAAATGACTTGTTGAAGAGGGAAGGGAAATGGAGTTAATGTCACTTGGCTCAAGGCCAAGGACATGTAAGAGGCCTTAAATGCCTTGTTGGAAGGACCAAGTCCACTTGGCATTTTTGAATTCAAATCAGGGAATATTCCCTTTTGATGCCATGTGAGGAAAATAGAGAATTAAATAAATCAAAGTAATTGATTTATTGTGCAACGTACATTCTCTAGAGGATTTTAATGAGAGGGATTAACTTAATCATGGTTTTGATTAATTTAATGAAGAATTAGATGATGTGACAATTTAGGCTTAAATTTATGAATTGATTTAAGTCAAGAATTGAGAGGAAAAGATTATTAAATAAATGATTTGATTTATTTAACTAAGGAGGAATATATTAGATTAAATCAAATAAGGTTTAATTTATTTAATTTAATAAGAGGACTTTAGAGATTTTAATCAAATAAAATGATTTATTTAATTAAATAGAAATGTAAGGTTAATTAAATTAAATTGATTAATTTAATCACAGGAGGAGGAAGACTTAATTAAATGAATAATGATTCATTAGATTAAGAGACAAGATTATGATGAAATTTTGAGAGTATGATTTAGGAAGAAATGTTGTTAGTAATTGGGATCAAGCATACCAAAATGAAATTGTACATTTTCCATGTCTACATTTTGCCCCTCTTTGAAGCAATGTACTTGTTGCATTGATTCAAAGAATAAATTGTTGTGATCAAAGTTCAAAATTTCTTGATTTTCAAATGCCCCACTACTGCTCCATTGGAAGGATAATGCTGGATACTACCCCCTTGAGAGATCGGATGAAAATTTTGATTTTTTGGATGATCTCGCGAATAAAAGGATGACAAGGTGCCCACTAGGCCAGAAATGCCCCAGAATTCCTAAAAATAGGTTAAGATGCCAAAAAAGATGTAACACGGCCCTCGGTTGGATGAAAAGGGGATCAGGGGATTAAAACCCTAGTTGGAAGGTCAAATTAGGTCAAAAAACCCTAATTTTTAGGCTTAAATAGACCTCAAGCGGTCACTTTCAATACATTTGCAATCTTAAACCTTTGAACATTTGACACCTTGAGCTCTAAGTATTGGTCACAATGGCACAACGACAACTTCCTCTGCACATGTTGGAGTGGGTATGAGTGCATTAGCGACCAGTCACTACAGGACTCGTGGTATGTACCCCTATCCAACTTTTGATTTTCTTGTTATTCATGCATTAATTAGGGTTTAGGTTTGGTCTAGGCGGCACGACATGATATAGCATTGCAGAAACTATAAAGTCGGGGCCGTGTAGTCTTGTATAGAACCGCGTATGCATAGAGCATCACGTGGTGCAGTTTAGGATTTTGGGGTTTCAGTCACCAAACTCGGTCGCATGCACAAATAGCACCACATGGCGTCGTTTGTCAAAATGGGGTGCCAAAGTCTACTGCGTGACACAGTTTGGAACATTACAAACTGCATCGCTTTTGAGAACAACATCATTTTTGTTGTTTCAAAAGTGAAATGTGATACAGATAATAGATTTTCCTTAGGTAAACTGATGTGGTAACCTTCCTTGTGTAGGAGAGTCATGAGGTACTTCATTCGAGGGAGCATCGGTGGCCAGTACTTGAAAGATTATAGGGTATGCACGTATATCTCCAGGAGCAGCTTGGGATGCTTGGTCTATGGCACATTGCATATGTCCCTCCTATTTGGGCACATCTGGGTATGATGCATGCCTTGGCCGAGCGGTGGCACAACGAGATGTCATCCTTTCATCTTCCTACTGGCAAAGCTGCCGTTACTCTTGAGGATGTTTGGCGCATCTTGTGACTGCCCATTCATGGAGCCCGAGTGATCTACGATGTGGAGGAGGGTAGGGATGCCTGCTTTGGTGTTATGGGTGTTGATGAGCTTATCCTTTGTGATAGTCAGATAGATTTGGAGCGGTATCGGGGTATAGCCCCTACTCACAGATTGATTGTAGCCACCATTATTTTTGGTCTTGTAGCTCTTGATTGATGTGGCTAATATTTTAGTCTAGGTTGGGGATTGGCATGGCAACGGATGTGCATTTGTCAAGAGTGCTTTACCTATGCACCAGTATTGCTGGCCTCCTTGTACAAAGATTTGCACAAGTTTGCTTACCTAGATGGTCGGGCTCTTGGAGACGGAGTTACCCTTCTACACATTTGGGTATGGGAGCGAATCCCAGTGCTTCACCCAATTGTGACACCAGTTGTTATAGATATTGATGATCTTGTGGTGTGGCGATATGGTGGGGAAAAGATTCACAAATCCCACATGGGTATAGACGGTATAGCCCACTAGTGGTGGGTTTTGGATGAGATGACAGTGTTCATATGGACTTCATGGATGGGTATAGGGCTGTGGTACGATGATGCTCAACAACTTTTCTTTGCTCACTAGGATAGGTTCATGCAGGGCCGACAACATACTATGCTAGAGAGGTACCTTCCTAACAGAGTAGTTAGACAGTTCGGTGAGATGCAAGATAGGCCTGATGATCAGTACATGGCACTCTTCACCTGCACCCCAAAGGAGACAGCATGGGGGCCATCGATTCCATTAGCTGAGGCAGTGTCCTTATTTAGATAGTTAGTGGCTTGATTGTGGCCATATGATCAGGGGCCAATAGACACAAGGGTGACTCCAGTGTACAGGGCATGGTTTCAACCTCCAATGAGATTGACAGTTCTTGGGACAATGCTTCCACGTCAGAGGGCCAGAGGTAGGGCAGTAGGTAGAGGTTGGGGAGGTGTACCACCTCCTCAGCAGTCACCTCTGAGAGACAAAGCACAGGGTCCAGTAGGACCAGATGGGTAGCCTTAGGTGGTACCACAATATTAGCTAGCAACATAGCCAGCGAGACAGCCAGATCCTCGAGATGCACTGATTCAGTAGCTGCAGGGCTAGGTACAAGTTTTGATAATAAAGCGAGATGAGGCTTGGTAGCAGGTTGTTGCAGTTACAGTTGAGAGAGATTAGGAATGATCCGAGAGGGATCAAGAGATTGGTTAGTGGAGACAACTAGAGAGTGCAACCTCCACATCCCAGGGCTGATCAGTTAATATTCAAGAGTACATATAGGCTATCAGAGAGGCCGAGTATTATCGGTAGCACTACCAACAAGTAGTTCCATCAGTAGGTAGAGTGCCAAATTTCTCCCAGTAGACACGGAGGTAGCCGACAGAGGATCATGGTGACCGATAGGTGGGGGAGGGTAGCATCCAGCAGGACTAGCCCTTTTGATCACAAATAGTTTGGCACTTTTGATTATAGGCTGCCCTATTTTGGCCTTATTGTACCGTGTATTCGATGTATACTTGATCTGATTTGTATCATAACTGTGTATTTTTAATGATATATATGAGATGATTCTCCTTTTTATGATATGTATGGTGCAAATGTATGATATACAGTTTTATTATCATGCTATGAGATGTTCCTATTTAATATGATGTATGGATGCATTTTTTTTTCTATATTTTTCATGTTTTAATGATGTAATGCATGTTAATAATGGTGTAATGATATGTAAATGGTAATGGATGCAAATGATTGTGTATGATGTAATGCTTTCTTAAGGTGCTTAGAATAACAAATTTATATTATTCTTCCTAACTTAAGATAATGATATGATGCAATATGCTAATGATTATGTAGATGCAGAGTGTATGCATTGGCGATGTTTTGATTACTGTTATGATATCATGTTAGTATGGAAGGAAGATAGAAGAATTTTAGAATCAAATAGTTAGTCTGAATGATGGTGATTTGCATTGCTAGGAGTTGGGATTTTCAAAGGGTCAATTTCATGATGTTTGATAACACACATAGGAATGATGCATCAAGGTATAGAGGACTAGGATGGTGTGGTACCTAGTGTGATGGACTTTGATTTGTCAAATAGGTAGGGGTATTCTTGTTCACACTTAGCATATGTACTTCGTTTAGGATATAGTTCAGACATTCTAAACATCTTGGGCCAAAACATAGGAAAGCAAGCCTTCGTATGTGGTCAACAATATATCGAAAACATCGTCCCCACATACTAAACAAAGCGCATGCTACTAAGTTATTTTAGAAGTGTATCCTACAAGTATAGTAAATAAAGGAGACAACAATATTTTCCCCATTCCTTTCTCTCTAAACCTGTTTTGTTTAGGCATCATCGAGAGGTCCTTGGAATGAGCACAAAATAAGATAAGTCAAAAGACCAAGATAAAGTAAACAAACAAGCCAATGTTCTACATACCGCTAGCCAAGGCTAAACTATTGGGGGGTACCTTATGCTTATGTCCATTGCAGGAAAGCTTCATCCTAGGACATGTTGTGATTAGGGTTTTGGTGGAACTGATTTGGGTTATAAGCTATTGATATTCCGAGTTGACCAACATGCTTGCTTACTAACTTAGACTTTCAAGACTCCGACGATTAGAGTGTTCACTTTTGAACCTGCTAGACTTGCTTCTGACTGAATTACCAAAGGGGGAAGGTGATGATTGATTTATTAGGGATGATCATTATCATGGGTGAAAGTGAGATGAAATGGATGCACCATTTTGGATTTTTTAGATATTTTGAGGCTGTTTTTGGTATTTTCAGGATTTATGATGAAAGGAATAACTTAAAGACCTATCCTAGGGGTCTCGGGAGCTGATCCATAGATTAGTCATGTCTACGTTATACACACAGAGACCACGTAGTTCGACTGGTGACAGACTTGACTCAATGATGAATTTTTGATGAATTTTTTCAATGTTTTTTATTTTTTTATTTTTTGATGTTTTTGAATTTTTTCAATGTTTTTGGTTTTTTGATTTTTTGATGTTTTTGAAATTTTGATGAATTTTCTATTTTGGGATTTTGTTGAAAACGAAGCTAAGGTTGATTGATTAGATTGATGGATTGATAGTTTAACTAAGTGTGTTAAGTCAAACAAAAGTGATAATGCACTTGTGAACTCTAGGAACTTGTGTTATCCTAGAGTAATCTCATACACAAGAGGGTGGTTTGACTAAGTGTGTTAATTCAAACAAGTTGATGATGGATTGGATAATTTAGCTAAGTGTGTTAAGCCAAACAAATATGATAATGAACTTGTAAACCCAAGGAAGTTGTGTTATCCTAGAGTAAACTCTTGCACAAGATGATAGTTTGACTAAGTGTGTTAAGTCAAACAAGGTGATAATTTATTGGATTCGATTGATCAAGATTGATGAAGCTTGATTTGGAACAAGATAGCTTTGATGATTTTGATGTGATGTTGAAGTACACATTAGAAACGATTGATATGAATTGTTCAAATTGATGTTCGATGAAGGATAAATCTTGATAAGGAACGTCTTCTCCTCAAAATATGTCATGGGCTAGTGATTTTGATTTTTGGCTCACAAATACTTTGACCAATTGTTCGGATCACCACATAAATTGGAGGATATAGATCAAAATTTATTCTTGAAGTAAGATGCAAATATCTGCCCCTAGTGTCTAGCAATGTTTGAACAACCATGGGTAGACTCTTGGATAGATGTATAGATAGATACGATAAGCATGCAAAGGATGCCAAGGATTATCTTCTATCCTCTTTCATGCTAACAAGGCATCCATCCTACATCTTCCATAATCACGTCATATCATCATAGGACAACATCATGCACCTCATCCATCTCATTTGCATAATCATTTAAGTTGTTTGAAATAATATAGATCTGTTATTTAAAGCATCTTCCAAACATCTCATTTACATCATCATTATCATATACATCATATAGTCTAACCATCCATACATTCATTTTGAACCTCTTTATCATGAGATTGACTTGAAATCGAATCTTTTCGCTCGATCTCTCGAGGGGGCAATGTACTAACATACTTATTTTCACTGGGACATCTGAAAAAAAATCAGAATTTTTTTAATTTCGATGTCGGAAGCATCATTCTTTGAACCAATGCAACAAGTACATTGCTTCAAAGAGGGGAAAAATGTAGACACGTAAAATAGACATCTTACATCTCTCTCTAACTAACATCAAATTCTACTATTAATCAATCAAAACAATTTATTGATTAATTCCTTAGCTTCATCAGGCTTAATTAAATAAATCAAATTATTTCTTAAAGTCCTAAAGTTCTTCTTATTTGATTCAATAAATCAAATTGATTTAAATCAAATATCAAACTCCTAAAATCCTCCAAGTTAATTAATCAAAATTAATTAACCTCTAATCATGATCACCCATTCTCCAGCTTTTGACTCAACTTGAGTCAAATCTAAACTCTCAACTAACCCACCCACTTGCACCAATAAATCATTTCTTTGATTTATTAATTCTTCTAATTTCTTTCAAAAAGCCATCAAGATGGAATATTCTGTCAATTTGAATCTTCCCTCCAAAGGACTTGTCCCTTCCAACAAAGCATTAAATGATCTTACACATTCTCTTGCACATCTCTTGCACAAGTCAAACTTGGAATTTAATGCACCTTTCATCCCCCCTAAACATGTCATTTCAACAAAAATCAAATTTGAAATTGACACATTTTCCAAGACTTGCACATTCCTCATCCTCTCAAATCTTGACAAGTGGCATCTTGTCATTGGCTTGTGAATGATCCCACATTCACCAAAATCACTCAATCTTCTAACTTTGAATCTATAAAATGCAAAGCATTTCTCCAAAACAAATACAACACAATGACACATTTTATGCAAGGTTACTCTCTACATGTGAGAACTAATCTTGCTCTTCATCACAACATCACTATCATCATCTTATCATCTTGGCATCTTTTGCTTATCATGAATTGGGAAAGGGCTGCTTCCTACACAACAAAGTGGCACCAATCCACTATGGAATAAGTTTGCATTCATGTTTATATGCTTTATTTAGTTTTATTTGTTGTTCAATGTCTTAGCATGTTTAACTAAATGCAATATTTCATAAAGATGTTCATGTATGTCATGTTGGTTTGTGAGTTACTAACCATTTGCAGATTTTGATGTCTACAGTTCCAGAAAAAGGTACCCCAAGAATATATGAAGGTTGTTTTATGTTGATCCTCGAGAGAAATTCTAATCTGATTATATCCTAAAAAAATATCAATAAGCGATAGCATCTCATATTTTATTGTGAGGTCTACTATGATGTCAATGTTAGGCAATGGGAAATTGTCATCTTTAGGACAAGATTTATTTAGATCTCTGGCATCTTTACAAATTTAGATTTTACTAGTTGGTTTAGTTACGAGAACCAAATTTGATATCCATGTTGTGTAGTCTATAGGATGAATAAAACTAACATCCAAAAGTTTCTTCAATTCTACTTTCATTAGGAGTGCAATTTGTGGATGCATTTTTCTCAATTTCCGTTTGACGGGTTTAACATTTGGAACCAATGGGAAATGATGTAGAACTAGCTCAAGATCCAACCTCGACATATTGATGTATGACCATGCAAAATTAATTTGTCTCTCTGAGAAGAAAGTGGTAAACTCTAATTTTTCCTTGATTTTCAACGATGCTAAAAGGTGAATGATTCTAGAATTATCTCTTGTACCAAGACTGACCTCTTTTGATTATTCCACAAACAATGATAATCTCTTTTGATTTATGGGGAGATTACCCAACCATCCATCCTTAGGTGCCTTAGAGAGGTTTTCAGCTTCGGATACGTCCTTTATTTTTACTTTTTCTTGGTCTAAAGGTGCCTTTCGATTTTCACCTAGAGACCTACTCTTTTTGTTTTTCTCATTTTTGTGACTAGAGGGTGGCATAAATATCCAAAATATTTTGTGTTGTCAAGTTATATGATAAAAGAAACTTTATGATTCCCACTTGGTATCCCTTCTCAAAGTCACATGAACTCATCTGTCGCTTCGTCATTCTTGAATATGTCTAAACTCGGTGGTCCTTGTTGATTCCATTATGTGATTTGTGGGTAGATGAGGGGTAAGTCACCATCGGTATCGTTAAAGTTCAAGGAGTGAGTAGATATGGTAAAAATGGAGGTATCATCAGGATCCCAAAAGATTTTGATGCATGTATGACCACTCATAGTTTTGGTTTTGGATTAGAATAAGTCAAGCTCTTGAAAGATATCAGCTAGGTCATAATCACTAGATGTGTAGGAATCTCACTCCTATTCATTGGAGATGGTTTCAGTATGGTATCCTTGAGATGTATTGATTTTATTTGAACTGCTAGCATTTTCACTTGAAGGCAACTTAGTACAAGGAGGACTCACCTCTGGTGGTAAATACCCTTAGAACCATGTGTTCTTCAGTAACTAGGGAGGCAATATTGGTTCTATCATTCCATGTTTGTTCAAACTAGTCGAGCCCCTAAAATTCTTTGTGTTCCATTTTAATTTCTGTAAAATTTGGTTTGTTTCATGTCCTTGGGCTTAGGTTTTCTCTTGTCATCATGCCTTAGGGTTTATGAGTTGCTAAAACCCTTCCAAAAAAAAACTCTAAGTTTGAATCCTTTGCAAATGTTATAATTCATTGTTGACCTTTTATCACCAATTCCTGGTCATTTGAGTTACATCTTATGCCTTTGAACCCATTTTTGTTACCAGCCCCTAAGTCCTAGTGATCTCAGTTGTCACCCATAAGATTATTAAAATTATTGTCTTACCTTAATGCAGGTTGAAATTTGTCAAAGCATTTGTTGGGTCCTAAGTTTGGGTTAAATATTTCCATCTGTTGCCTTAGGTTTCAACCTCATTTTTTATGTCCCCTTTCATCGTGTTCCTATAAATGGCCCCTTCTTAAGAACTAAAAATTTACCTATGAAGATTTTTGGCATTATGAAGTTCGTTGGAATACCGAGATCAAATCATAGTCATTCCCTGTGCCCCCATCTAGTTCTATTTTGTATTAAAATATTCTTATGGGCTAGCAGGTGAGCACCACATTCCCTCTACATGGATGAGCATGGCATCCTTGAAAGGTCATAAGGTGGTGGGTTAGGGGGATCAATGGAGGGTATTAAATGACGTGTTCTCATCTATACCATTCCCCACCACCCTACCTAATTTTATTTTTCAATTAAATAATGGCATAGGCTAGTGGGCTGAGGACATATGTCCCGTTTTTAGAGGGACCCATTGAGTTTTGGGGACATCAAACACCTTTCCAGTTGAGATCAATAGTTGATGGTGGATGATGTGGGTCAATCTTGGCCACTCCTCACCATCTTGTGCTTAGAACCATCTCTGCCTCCCATCTCTCAATGGGGAAGTGGGAGAGTGCCACATAGTGCAATCTGGAGGACACAATGAGCATTTGAAAATGGAAAATATTGATGGAGTATTTTTTTGAAAGAATATGAGGGATAAAATATGGGCTACTAAACGACTTTCTTCTGCATGTGTTCTAAATACAAGAAATATCTTTTGATCTCGATCTATGGTTGTGTCATAGAATTATGTGCACGTGAAAATGGTCTTGTGTTAAGGCACATGCATGTTGATGGCTTAATATTTAATCTTATCCCTTCCCCACCTCCTCGCTGTTGAAAGTTGTGAGCTAGTTAAGATCAATGGGGAAATCAGTGTGTGGGTTTTTCGACAACGCTTAGTTGATAGTGGAGCTCGCTAATAGGATGAGGTTTATTCCACATGATTCTTTTAGATTAGGTAAAGGAAAATGGTTGTTTACAATCATCTTTTTCAAACTTCTTGATTAAGTCTAAATCGCTTGATCCATCTCACCACGTGATCTAGGTTAGTTTTCAAACTTGTGTGTGGCTTGTTGTCAGTTTGCTTGTGTGAGCTTTCTCTTGGACATTAATGGTAGACACAATCTAGTCATTCGATATAATGAGGATTTTCAACTATTTTCTTTCATAATTGCAATTCTTAGGAGCTGAGATGTTGGTCTAGAACTAGTGAAGAAGGTGCGAGGAGCTTAGGCAAGTAGATGCAGGGGCATTGAAATAGTTTTCCTGGGTAACTTGGTATTCATAGTTTTGTGTGTCAACTGTGCATCGACTAGCTGGTTTGGGAAATTGTTGAGGGCTCTATAGGTTTTAGGTTTTTAGGGTTTTCAATGGTTTGGTTACTTGTAGAATTCCATTGAGTTGGTAAGAATTGTGTATGGTCTGGGAGGGTTTTCTTTGCTCTGCAAATTTGTCTCTAAGAGCATAAAATAGTGAAGATATTCTATAAGTGAAATTCATAAACCTTAGGCTTCTTATACTGAGAAAAAAAGTGAATCCACTGTGTCATCCTCTCAACCTGAGAGGAAACCCAAGTAAAAGAGGGTCAAGAGGTCTAAAACCCAAGATGACATACTTGAAATTAAGCCAGATGTGCCTAAGAAATCCATGAAACCAAGGGTAGAGAAGAGAATTTTGGCCATGGAGGGTGGGGTCAAGGGTATTATTGAAGGTGGTTATGGAACAAACGTGATGACTAGGCACAAGAATAATAATGATGATGATATGGTTGGTCCGTCTGAGAAGAAAAAGAAGAAAGATAAGGACCACAAGGCTTATGATTCTTATATGGAGGAACCTGATGTTGCCATGGAAGATGATATAGAAGATGAACTAGAGTATGCCCAATATCTTCTCCTGCTTGTAGGTCAAGAAGAATCTGATGATGGCAAGAAAAACTCTCTAATTTCAACAAAATCACAAAGGTGACATGCATACTCTGATCCTGAAGATGATGAACAATTATAGAGGTGGTTGTAGGATTTGAGAAATACAAATCCACATAACCCGATCAATACCTGCATGCAAAAGACTTTTCACAGAGAAAGAGAGAGATCAAGACAAGGGTTTGGCTCTCACAATGTGCAAGATTTATTCCAGAAAAATGAATAGAGCATCAAAGAAAATACAAGAGATCGATCATTATAAAAGGAGATCAAAACCTAAAAGGAAAACCTAACCCTAAAGGTGAGTGCATTTAATAATTAATATTAATTATTAAATGACTAATATGTGTGCAAGCCAAAATCTTAAGAGGAGAGTAAAGTTAATTAATTACTTTACTCTAACACCCCCCCTTAAGATAAGCAAGAGTGCAGCTACAAACTAGTGCAAGAAAGAAAAATTAACTACAATGGATGAAAGTAAAATTGGGTCCTGACAACTAGGCCTGATCAGGTACCCAAGTACAAGGAAATCTCTATGAAATGGAGAAAAGGAGAAAACCTAGTGGGAAAAAACTCCTCTCCAAAAAGAGATGCAAAAAAAAAGTACAAATGAAATGTCTCAAGAGACTCTCTCAAGAACATATGCAGATATACAATCAAATACCCCCCCATGAGAGAGAGTGGAGACTCCAAAGCCCCCCCAGAATGAGAGAACCCCTATGCCAATGATCAAACTAACATGTCGCCTCAGAGGAAGAAACAGATCCAATGGTCGAAGAAGAGGAAATCCCTAGATGTGAGGTGAAAATGGAAGTCGTAGATGATGTGCACTAAAGAACGAAACAACAACATGAGTGTATGAATAACAAAATGGTGAATCAAACAACTCAAGATGATCATGAAATGGAATCTCCAATGAAGAAGGGATAACAAGTGTGTTGAATCTATCATCTGTGAGGAAAGGAATATCCTTTGATATGGCCTCAACAACTACACTTGATGGCTCGATGAGTGGAGCAACAATGTCAGTCACAGCTGAAGAGGAATCCTGCTAAATAGATGTGATCTCAAAAGGAGGAAGAGGTGTAGAAGTCTCAACACTAGTCTCATGAATAGATGGAAGAACACATAAGTTCAAGTGATCAAACTTCTCCTCAGATACTGCATGCTCTCTTTTAGAAAGAGAGGGAGATGGTGGACCAAAGTGTGTAAATGCATACAATCGGGAAGAATGATCAACTGTCCCTATTGTAACAATGTTGCCAGTCTGAATGTCTCTGATGTGCACTGAATCAGGTGTGAACTCAACTGTCTTCCCTGTCCCACTGTGAGCAGTCTGATAAATGGAGAGAAGGTTAGTGGACAAAGATGGAACACACAGTACATCATTGAATGTACCATCATCAATATCGATAGAACCTTTCCCACATACACTCATATAAGTGTTATTACCCATCAATATGTGTGGTGAGGATGCAGCCTCAAAAGATGAGAAGATTCCATATGGTGTGAAGCACCTGAATCCAGTAGCAATCTAGATGAATGTGAAGTGGTGGTTGCACATAATGCATGACCCTTATGTGGGGCCTGTCCGTTTATCTAGAATGATGATGATGAAGAAGACCCACCTAAAGTAGATGAAGAAGAGTGATGAATATGGTTCTTCTCAAGAAGAGCTGTCAAATCTGAAACCTGTTTTGCATATCCATCTATCTTCTTCTCATAACACTTGGACTCATCATGTCCTAGCTTAGTGCAATAAGCACACTTAGGTCTATCTTTCTTCAATGATTCCCCCTTAGGAGAAGGTGAATCAAAAGTCTTATGTGAACTAGAATCCTTCCAATGCTCTATGGTCTGTGGTTTTTGTTTCTGCTTTTGCTTTTGCTTCCCCTGATATGACTGTGCTACCAATGCTTGGTGCGGTGATCCTATGAGAGCATCCAATTGTGATATTTTGGTTTGGTCTCATGTCAAACGATCACAAAACACCTCAAAAGAAGGCATGGTAAATCGTGCACCCAAGGCATCCATAGTAGAATGGAAGGTAGATGAGAATATCTGAAAGCTCCCACGAAGCTTTGACAAAATCAAGTAAATACACTCTGTATCAATCTTAACCTTACCGCAACCCTGTAGAAGAGATCTTTGTTGTTTGAATTTCATCAGAAAGTCTTCAATGGAGGGAAAAGAATCATGTACAAGTGAAGTCAACTATGCCTCAATTTGTAGTGCATGGAACTGATTGATGGTACCAAATAAATCATTAAACTTGGTCCACATTTCAAGAGGACTGTTACATGCATCAAGATGAAACAACAAACTATCTGAAACATGTAAGGAAATCAAACCCATAGCCTCATCCATCTTATTTCTATGTTGCATAACCTCAAATGGCCTTGTCAAAACTGGCTAAACTGTATCTAAACAGGACCACCCCTTTGATCTGAGAAGACATGTCATAAATGTCTTCCAGGTATGATAGTTATGAGGTGTGAGAAGTTCAACAGTATAAGTATTTTCGGCCATGTTTTGAACTGTGCCTCAACTGCCTTGAATTTTTATTATTATTATTTAGTGGTCTTTCAGAACTAGATAGAAGATGCAAAAGGGGTTTTTTTGTTTTGGTGTTTATAGATTTTGGTTTTCTGATGTAAATGATAGAAAGCAAGAAAAAACACCCCCCTACAATGTAAAAAACCAATCCCTAGTACAAAATGAAAGCCAGAAAACAATAGAAAGCAGTATATGTATGAGACAAATCTTTGTGTACCTAAATTTTTTTCTAGTGAAATAAACTACAGAGCTAGAAAGAGCATAGAACCACCTTTCTGACCCCTATTCACTTTCAAAAAATGGAGCAAAATTGAGCAAGTTATGCCCCTCGAAGTGCAAAAAGATCATCTAACTTTGACTGCAAAAAACTACATACAAACTGAATATTTTTGAAGAAATTCCTACACCATCAGAATGGGCTCAGAACCAGCTTTCTGACGCCTATTTTCATTTGAAAATCCGAGCTAAGACGCCCTAGATACACCCGATTTAGCGCAAGATGCTCCAAAAGATTAAAAAAAATCTTACACAGCCCTTAGGGGCTAAGATCTTCAGCCCTTGGTCATATGGCCGACTAGGGGGCTGGCAGCTAGGTGGTGGGTGCTCGGCCCCTAGTTCTTCATATGACCCGAAGCTGGCAGGTTAAGCCCTCAGGGGCTGTCGATAGGGTGTTGGTCACCCATACAACCCTGGTTTAGGTAGGTTAAGCCTGCGGGGGCTGCGCAGTCCATTGGCGGTGGCCTGGTGGCTCCGCTCGGCCTAGTGGTGCCCGGGTGGCCACTTGGTGGCCGCTGGGTGGCTGGTCGGTGGCGCCCTTGTTTAATACTGGCGGCATAGATTTTGTTTTAAAAAACCTTTAAAAATCAATTAAAAATTGATTTTTTTGTATTTTTTTTAATTTTTTGCCTCAAAGATCGTGTTGTGAGGCTGTACGGCCCTAGAGTAAAAAAAATTTGCTTCTCTTGACAACTTTGTCCAAACCAAACAAAATTTATATGAAAATAGGGGTTTTTGGGCCTTCTGGATTCAACTGTGATGTCAATTTTTGCCCATAGTGGACCAAAAATAAACTCCTCCCCAAATCCACAAAAAATAGAAAAACAAACACAGATCTGATGCAACCAAAACCTAGATCTCTAATTCTTTCAAAAACTAAACAAGCTATAACAGATCTGGCTCTAATACCATGTAGGATTTGAGAAATACAAATCCACAGAACCCGATCAATACCTGCATGCAAAAGACTTGTCACAGAGAAAGAGAGAGATCAAGACAAGGGTTTGGCTCTCACAATGTGCAAGATGTATTCTAGAAAAATGAATAGAGCATCAAAGAAAATACAAGAGATCGATCCTTATAAAAGGAGATCAAAACCTAAAAGGAAAACCTAATCCTAAAGGTGAGTGCATTTAATAATTAGTATTAATTATTAAATGACTAATATGTGTGCAAGCTGAAATCTTAAGAGGAGAGTAAAGTTAATTAATTACTTTACTCTAACAATGGTGTCACGGTTCAATGTTTTTTTTTTATGACCAACATGAAGGAGAGGTTTTGGATGCCACTGCCACAATGAAAGATGCCTTTTGGAAGGCAGGTAAATCTTCTTCAATGAGTGGAAAAGGGTTTTTGTCTTTTGTGCTTTCCCTCCATTTGAGAATGGAAGTATAACTACAAAAGGAATGTAATGATCCAATTAAATAGTGACATGTGTACTCTTTTGCTCGAGGCTTGTTTTCTCCTTCATTTCTATAAGAATGAATTCAAGACCAAAAGTACTAGGGGGGTTTCATTGTTTTCTAATTGATCACAAAGAGATATATAAAGAGAATACTGAGAATATTTGAGTTTTGTCTTAGGTTTGAGTCTACTAATGCATATGTAATTTTGGTATCAATATTGGCAATACAATATAGAATGGTGTAAATTCAAAGTCATTTTCTCTCCTATGTACTTGGTTCATGAGTTATGAATAATATAATCAAGGGTTATCTTATTTGTCTCCATTGATTTCTAGTGGATGTGTGGTTTTGTTCTTGCTTATTAATTCAAAGAATTAATGTAAATGCTTGAGTGAAGCTATAGATTCATATGATTTAAGTGTTGGGATATTAGTAAGAAGTGGTGGTTGAGAATATAATGTTGAAATTTTGTAATGCGGTATCTTCAAAGCTTAAATGATGCTATGTGTTAAATTGTTATAAGATTGCATAGGTTTTAGGATTGACTTCATGCTTAGGATAAGACACTAATCTAGGTAAATATTCATAATATATTTTCTTGGTCAGTTTAGTATCAAATCACTTATATAATCAAATACTTTTCAAATGAGTTACAAATTGCTCTTATTTTGTGTTAAGTTTCACCATTCTCATGCTCTGAATGTAGAGTGTTGTTAAGAAGCTGCCAACTTCTTTGATACATTTCATTTGTCGAACCATTATATGAGAATTATCTATTTATTTCAATGTTCATGATAAAATGGAACAAGAGTATTATCTAAACATTGTCAGGATCACCCTCTTGGGTTTCATAGAGCCCGAAGTGTAGAGTTAAAGGCCCAAAAATCCTTTACTTGTTTGTCGGCCAATCCTTTCCATTATTAACTATTGAATTTTGGAAAATTCATAGATAGTGGTTGAGATCAAGTTTGGTTCTCAAAAAAATAACCAACACAAACCAATACCGATATGTCCATCATAACCTTGTTTCATGATCTTAAACCTTTTTATTATTTCAAAACCGGTATTTTCTTAGGCTTAGTGTTCTCTTCATCCTTGTAGATCTGTGTATAAATATCCTCACCTATAGAATTTTTTCTCAATTCACCCCTTAATGAATTTAGAAGGGGGATTATGAATGATGAATTTAGTTTCCTTGTTGATAGGACAAGGTTTTTAATAAGATTTTAGTGATGCAGGAAACTTCCCAACACAAAATAAGCTCTCAATGTTATATTCACCACATCCCATGTCATGGATCTAGATGTCAAGTTTGGAAAGTGTAGTGGAAGGGATGGATTGATGTAATGTGATGGGGTGGAGGAAGATGCTTCTCGGTTGATAACCACTTGATGCTTAGTAGTCCCTTTCAAATTTCTACAATATTGGAAAGGGTCAAGATCACCTAATATAGTAATTTTGATTCCATTATATGGAAACTTAAGGAATTGATGGTATGCGGAAGGTACAACCCTCATGGCATGAATCCTTGGGAAACCAAGGAGAAGACTGTATGGTAATTACATATCCAAGACCTGGAATATTGTGTTTTGAATAGCAGATCCAACCCTTATGGGAAGTGTGATTATACCCTTGGATGAGCACTCAACATCATCATAAGCCTTGATGATGATTTTCTTAGACGTATCTATACAAGCTTTAGAGAATCCCAATGTCATGACTAATTTTAGGGTGCATATATTTAGACCTGCTCCACCATCTACCAAGACTCGTTTGATTTTTTGTTTATTAATGTATACCTCAAGGTGCAATGGATCATTATGATTTGGTCATTGTGCAAGAAAATATTGCTAAAAAATGTGACATGATGGGTTATAGCTAAGTATCCTACCATGGCCTAAAATTGGTTAGCATTTAGGTTCATGGAAATGGATGTTTCTTGCAAAGCCTTGTCTAGGATGGTGTTATGCTCAGGTGATATATAAAGTAACTCAAGAATGGATATTTATACCAGATTCCTTTAAGATGGTCTAGGAGATTATATTGTCTTTGATGGTGGATTAGAAGTGACCCCTTGCAAGGTCAATTTAGCTCTATGAGTGGTAACAACACATTCTAAATTTTTACTGATGGTAATGGTAGTGACATGGTTATCAAAGTTTTGAATGTGATTGATGGTATAGTCATATGAGACTGTAAGATGGGGAAAATAAAATAGATTAGATCAAGTGACAATCAAACACTTCTAAACTAAAATCCCAATCTAAACAAGAGAAAACAAACAATGCATGAGTAAAATGAAAGCATCACACTAAAATAATCCCCATGATTGAAGTTGATTCACTTCTCTTTCTCTCCTATTTCTCCTTTTGCAATCTTTGTCCTCAGATTTGTAATCTAACTTGTGAAAATACCTACAAATTGTAAGTAGAAAGTTGGAGAGAAAATGACTGTTAAATTCAAAATGGAGGGGAAGGGTTGTTTTTATAGACAACCATTCGATTGGATGGACGAGATTGATCTTCTAGAAAGATTCTAAGATCAACGGATGAGGATTCATGAGAGGGAGGTTACGAAATGGATGGCCAAGATCGAGTTTCTAGAAAGATGCCAAGATCTACGGTTGAGAATTGATGCAACCAGAATATGCCATGCATGGAAAATATATGACGCCAATGGCTATGACGCCTGATGGCTATGACAGACATGCAGGACATGCAGACTATGACATGAAATAATGACAGGGGATCTTTGACCAAAATAGAGGGATACATAATTTATTTTAAATTATTTATTCAAAAATGGAAGAGGATGACAAGTGGCAAATAAATAATTTATTTGGAGGAAATGAAAAAGGAGATTTAATTAAATTCATAAATTTAATTAAAGGAAGAAATAGAAATTGAATATGGATAATTGATTTGGATCAATTATTTAAAGGAGAAGAAAGACACATAAATAAATAATGTCGTCAATTATTTAATTATAGAAGAATAAAAGGTCAAATAATAATTATTATCTGACTATGGACATGTGATGAAATATAAATAATTAAATAAATAATGATTTATCTAATTATTGAAGAGAGGGGTATTAGTGACGCAATTAATTTATTTTAATTGATCAGGATAGAATAAATATTAGAAAGTGAATTAATTAAATAATTAAAAAATCATTTAATTAATAAAGGAATATGATCAAGAATAATTAAATAATTAAAATTATTTAATTATTAGAGGATGATGACTAAGGAAAAATTTTGCTTGTAGACTTTAGGACATTTTTCAATGTCTACAGAGACATTGATATAATTGGTATTTTTATTGGTATTGTTCCCAGAATTGGATGCTTTTCCCTTTCCATGGTCTTGTAAGGGATTCTTGAATATAGTATGGTCATCATTTGTCTTTCCTTGTGCATTTTCCACTAATATGTCACCTTGTTCAATAAAGTCCTGGATGAGGTCTTTAAGTCTCTAACATGATGATGTTTTATGCTCCTTCATATGATGGTATTGACAAAATTCATTATCATTCCATCAAACTGGTTTGAATAGTGTTGGTTGATATGGTTTGGTATTTAGAAGTTGAATGACATTGGATTGTAAGAGTTTCTTTAGGACTGATTGAATGGATTCCCCTAAGGGTGTGTATGTTCATTTTGGTATCTTTTCTCATGAGGGACATCTACACTATTGATTGTTTTGTATGGTGTTTGTCATTTGGTCATGACTTGGTTTTGGATTGTTTTATGTAGAAGGACCTTTAAGATGAATGGTAAGGTGATCCTTGTTAACCATTTTAGCATCAACTACCCCATCATTGGTGACATTTTTGTTTCTAGACCCAAATTTGCATTTGTCATTGGGATTGTTTTGGTTTTATTTGAATATCTTGACCAATCCTTTTGTAACAAGATCTTTCTCAATGTAGACTCCCTTTTCAATGACATCCTCAAATATGTTGCAAAAATGGATTTGAAGTTGAATAATAAATTCTATGTTGAGGTTTTCTACAAATATGGTGACCAATTCTTTTTCTAGTATGTGGCAAGGACATTTACTAGACATACTTCACCATCTTTGAAAGAACACTGTAAGTGAGTCCCCTTCCTTTTGTTTGGTTGTACATAATTTTTCTAGGGTCATATCACTTTCAATTTTATAGGTGAAATTTGTGATAAACTTGTCCACTAGTTCATTCCATGTTCTTATCCCAGGAGGAAGATGTTGAACCACTCTGGATCTCACCCTAAAAGGATACATGGAAATAATATCATCAAGTATGTAGGCTCAAAATAATTTTCTATACATGCAATGTTAAACTCTCTTATGTGTTCCACTAGATATCCTTTCCCCTTATACTTGTTAAAGCTTGGAACATTAAACTATGGTGGGAAAGGTGGCATATATATGCTTCTATCAAAGGGATAATGATATAGTTCCTTCATTGAGAATGTTTACTTGGTTGTACCCACTTGCATGTTTTCAATTTTTTGTTGCATTACTTTCATATTTTACATCAAATTTGACATAGGTGATGGTGGTATGTTTGGTTGACTTTGCATGAGAAGGTTGGCATTGGTGTTGAGATGGTTGAATGATGGGTTGTGGTTTTGAAAGTTGGATGTAAATGTTGGGTTTGGGTTGGTATTTTTTTGCAAAGGATTTTGATTGCCTTGTTGGAAGTGTCAAAATCAAAGGGGAGCTTACCACCTTTCTTCTCAAGTGCAAGGAAAAATATTTATTAGGATTTGCATTGACTAGTTCCTCTATAATTTTCACTATCCTAGTATCTTGGGAAGCTTCTTCAATTTCCTTAGGTGTTAGACCTTGATCAACCTCATTCAATGTAAGATTGGAAAATGGATTTGGTGTTTCAATTTGTGTTGTTGGAGGTTGGTTTGATGCTAACCCAAAGTTTATGTTGCTAGTTTGATTGATATAGGGGTCATGTGAGTTATCCATGTATTTTTGTTTCCTTTGTGGCCTAGTCAAGACCATATAGGATTTGTGACTTTTGGATGTTGAGACTTTTGAAAATTATGCAACTAAGATGGAGGTGAAAAATAAGGATGAAAATGGAAGATGATAATGACACTATGCTATTTTTTAGGGTTTTTTGCTCTATAAGGATGACAATGCAAACTATGAACAAGTTCTGGATGGGAAAAAATTATGACGAAGCTATGACTATGCTTGGATTGGGTATGCAACCTTGAACCTTAAACGAGGATGCTAAGAAAACTATGATGAACCAAAGTAACAACTCTAAATGTCAAGACCTCAAGAGGATAAACCAAGATGATAATGGTGATGATTATGATTGATAAAAAGGGAACCTAAACTAGACACATAAGTTGTAGGCCCAACCTAAAGACAATATAGATGAGAGGTATGATAAGTTCAAGACACCTAAAAATGAGACTAATGGTCTGACCAATAGTATTATAAGCTTCCTAATATCAAGACTCAAAGATGGAATTGAAATGAAGATAAGATGGGATGGATGTAAACTAGGACTATGCAAGATAACCTAAGGTGAATGATTAAATTTGATGAATTGATTTAACCTAAACAAGTCTTTGACCTGAGCCTATATTCACAATCTATAAGGAAACTAGAAGTTGGATCTATAAATATTTCCCCAAAAAAATTGATTCTGACAATTGTGGTGTTTAAAGCCATAAATGTGGTGCAAGTCCAATCAATTGTAGTGTGGGACTGGTCAATTATGGCACATAGAAAAATGATTTTTTTTGGCTTCCTAGGACCTCTAACAATTGTGGTATACTATCTGACGATTGTAGTGTTCTACTAAATAATTGTGATGTTTTGATTTTTGGCCCTAATTTGATGTTTCCTAGGTTGTTTTTCATTTGTGGCAAGTTCGGATTTGATTGTAAAACATAGAAAACACTTGAAAAACATATTTGGCTAATTTTGACTCTTTGACTTCTTGGTAAGTGAGTATGTCTTTAAGTATTCTTCCATAAAACTCACTTGGCCTTGGTTCACAAAAAATACAAACAAGAACAACCTAGCTAGTAGTAATAGGGTTTGTATTACTAAAGTGGGCTTACCTCACCCTTGGGAGAGTGATGTAATCCATGAATGAGGAGTGGGTGAAGCTAGAGTATTCCAACTTAATGTACCACCTTGACACCTCTCACCTTGAAAGTAGTAACTCCAAACAAGGAACCTTTCCACCTCAACCAAGAACTGGATGTGGTAAGTAACCTCTCGAGATGATGCTATCCTGATGCACCAACAATAGAAGACAACCAAAATATCTTGTAGGCTATAAAATAATAGGTTTTTAGTGGGGGACTACCATGAAAACTAGTGGTATACTTCAAATATGAGACACTAAATCCTATAATCAACCCATGTGTGGTCTATACACCCACATCAAAATTGACATATGTGGTATAACTTCACTAGATAGAGTTACTGACTTTCACCTTCACCTCTTTAATATAGGCCATTGAGAAATATTCTTGAGGTCATCCCATTTGAGTTCTCTATTAGGATGTGTCTCAAAGGGAGGCCTCACTACTAAAAGAAAATAATATTTCTATGTTTTTCTCATGCACCCAAGATCTCACAAAGCACAAGGGAGAGGATACACACACATCAATTTGGGTTTTAACACATGTAAGAGCATAAGACACATAAGACACTTGTTTTTTTTAAGCACCAATACTAAATTTTCCTAATTTAAAAATCACAAACACACAATAGAAACCTGCAAGAGATTGGATTAGTAGTTTAGATAAAAAAGTCTTCTCCCAACAATTTTCACAAGCTGGAAATTAGATATTAGTAACACAAAAAACCTCTTCCCTAAGGATTGCAAAAATAAAACAATGAAAATATTAGATTGATATCCTCTTCTTTATATGATAGTAAATTGCAGCATATAGAGGCTCAGATGCATCACAGTAATGAATTGTAGGAATAAATGATTATGGTGAATGAGACTGTGACTGCAAAAAATAGAAAAGTGACTACAACGTATTGCTAAATGATTGTGCAATATACCTTAACTGTAAAAACACATAGATCTAACAAAAAAATAGAAAATATAGACGATGCACATGATATAAGAAGGCTATTAGAATGTTAGAATAATAACTAATAGCCAAGAAAATGATTTGAAACAACAATGATTGAAGAAAATTCATTTTTTGCAAAATGACAATCAAATGTGTTGTTTTCGGAAACGATTGTGTCTCTATAATTAACAATTTTTTCACTTCATACAATAATTATGAAATTGGAAGGCTCAATTGCATTGATGTGTAGATCAATTGTGGCACACTCCTAAAAATCAAAATTTCTCTAATTTTTTGACAAATCTAGTTAGTTCATGTCAGGTTCACCAAATGTAGATTGGGGTTAGAATTCGAGAAAATAAGAATGAATCAATAATAGCAACTACAATTATCTAATTCCAACAATACTAGCCCTAATCCACTAATGAAGCACAAATGAACATAGAAATCACAATAATGAAGTAATAAACCTTAATTCTTATGCCATAATTGAATAACCTCCATTTCTCTTCTCTATTTTTCTTTATTTGTTCTCAAATATGTAGTATGAAAGATATTTGATAAGCTTGGTGTTGACAATTGATGGCTTGATCTCAAGATATAAAAACTTCAAAGATTGTGGTTGTTCAAGATAAATGATTGAAAGTAAAATATTAAAGATTGTGGTTTCTTCAAGATGAATGATATGAGAAGCAAAATATTGAAGATTGTGGCTAACCTTAAAATGAGAATGATGGCTTTCTTTTATAGAAATCCCAATTCAAATGAAGGGTTTGGATTGATTATTGAGGTGTCACGATCAATGGATGAGATTAATTGAGAGGAAAAGAGATAAGGATGGGAAGGATGGACCAAAACTCAAGAAATTAGTTGAGATTTGGGGCTTGGCTAAGAAGAAATTAAAATTAAATAATGATAGCAATTATTTGATTTAAAGGAGGGAAATGAATTATTAAATAATTAAAAATAATTATTTAATAAAAGGTGGAGGGAAATGATAAATAATTAAAAATAATTGTTTAATTATGGAGAAAAGAAAGTGATAAATAATTAAATAAATAAGAATTTATTTAATTATGGAGAGAAAAGACTAATGAATAATTAAATAATTAAAATAATTATTTAATTATAGAGGAAAATGGAAATAAATAATTAAATAAATAAAATTTATTTAATTAAGGATAGAAAAAGATAAATTAGTGACGTAATTTAAATAGAATTGATATTTATTTAAATTAATCAAAAGAGGAATACAAATAAAATGAATTAATTAAATAATTAAGAACTATTTCGTTAATAGAAGAAAATAACATTAGGAAATAATTAAATAATTGAAATTATTTAATTATTCATGGAAGAAAACAAATTAGTGATAAAATGTTTCTTGTAGGCTCGAGACATTTTCAATGTCTATAGAATGCTTCATTGGTTCGAACATGCTTGTAGCAATATCTAGTGCATCCACAATCTGATTCTTTTCCCTAGGGATCAATTTTATGTTAAACGCATTAAAATATTCATTTAGGTTCCACACCCTATTTTGATATATTGCCAATTTATTGTTATGACATGTATACTAGCTTTGAAACTGCTTGACAACTACCTTTGAATCTCCCAATACCCCGAGGCACTATGCCTTCGTCTGATGTGCAAACATGAGTCCCTTGGCCAATGCTTTGTATTCAGCGATGTTGTTGGTACATTCAAATTGCAACCTATAAGAAGAAAAACACGTTTTTCCTTTTAGGTTAATTAACTCAATTCTAGCTCCAGTCCCTTGTTTGGACTTGGATCTGTTAAATTTTAGTGTCCATAACTCATTTTGGGGTGGAATTTCATCTTTTGAACTAATTTTATGTTTTTTTCTTGAGAAGTTGGTTGTGAGTTTGGCTCTTCAATATTATTTAGCTCATGATTGTTGGGTACATCTAATTCTTTGGGTGATTCCTCTAGAATGAGAGGGTGAACATGTACAATCTCCTAAGGTTCATATACCTTTAGTTGTGAATCCACTAAAGGATCTTGGGGTTGATTTCATTGTTCAAGGATATTGGATACATCATCTAATTTTGTTGGAATGGTAACATTGACCTCAAGTAAATATTGTTGGTGTTCTTCTGGTACATGACCACTAGGTTTGATATCCATTTTTCAACTAAATTGATTAAAAATATCCAATCAAGGTTGGCAAGTTAATTCAGAATGATTCTGATAATGAACCCTACACCAATTGGGGAGTAGTGACTCCCATAATTTTTCCCCTTCCCCCAAGACCTGTTTATCTTGATTCAACCTTTTTTTCAATACACTTCAATTGATCGAGGCCATGCATTATTTGTCTTCTATAGGTCATGATGATGTTTTTCCATCAATAAGAGTCATAAAATTCATAATCTCATCTATCCTATAAACTCTTGGTTAATTTTTTAGGTGGGAAACCTCATTGGGATGGTTATAATCCATGATCATGTGTTTTAGATGAGGTTCACTTTCAATCCTAATTTGGTTTGACTAACCTTTCCATGGTAGCCACATGTGAGAGAAGTGGGTTGTCACATGCCCACCTAGAACCTTTTCCAAATCTCTACTTAAAAGTATACCGTACATTTCTGGAATATCAATCACCTGAATGTCAATATAGTGTTGAATCTTAGGGTTTGATCCCAACTATACAAAGACAATCATTTAATTCCCCCACTACATTCACCTCAATTTTATCTAAATGTATAACTCTTTTTGGGTCTACATGGGAGTCATGCCCAACTTCTAGTAGATGGAGTATACCGTGACATTCCCTAAGACACTAGAATCTATTAAGTAGTTGTGTAGGTTCTTTCCAAATATCCTCAAGCTAAGCAAAAAAGGATGGGCAACCATCTTTCCTTGATATATGGTTGCATTCATGTTTGTTGTGGAAGTTACTTTACCCTTTCCTTTTAACTGAATTCCTTTATCTAGATCACTTATTAGAGCTTCTTGATGACTTGGACAATTTTGCAAAATATAAAAGATAGACATGTTGGATCTAGTCTTACGCATTTCCTCAATTATGTTGTAACCTATTTCATTTTGAAATTGTGGTTTAGCGACAAATATAGGATTACCTCTATTTTTACCTTCAACTAATCCTTTAGGTGGCTAAGGGTTATTACTATCCTTGGGGTTTGATGGTATTGAGCTACTATTAGGGTGATTGGAAGTAGTAAATGGTCCCCTATTTTGGTTTCTCATAAGTGGCCTTCTTTCTAGGTTTAAAAGGCCTAAGCATGATAGGTATCTATCTCGAGTTCGTTATCTGGTTTAGATGGGAATTTGTGATACACGAACACCATAGCAGTATCCAAATTTCCATTATTTCCACCTAAATTAGGTTGAGCAGATTGGGAGTCAACTTGAGCCATCTTTACCACTTTTTCCATTTCTGAGTAATTTACCTCAGAGTGGGTTGAGGTGTCATGTATCCTACACCAATTAGTTATGAAATTCAAATATACTATATTAGTTGTGTGAGCATAGTTGTCATTAGTTTGGATATTTTTTGTGACCCCACCATTATTAGGTATCGTATCCCATTGTGTGTTATATGGCCTTTCATTATACCCTTGGTTTTGGCTATTATTCTGGTTTTAGTAACCCCCTTGATTCTCATAATTGTTTTGGTTTTTGGGAGGGTTAACCTTGAACTGGGTCAATTCATTGGTGACCTAAGAGAGATTTTTCTTCAAGGTTTCAATCTTAGAGGATAAGTAGATCATTTTTTCACTACCATTGCTCATTCTAGGTTGACTCATTTTTTGTGTTTGCAACATATTTTCCTAAGGATTATGTCCTCCAAGATTAGTTTGTTGGTCAAATTTTTGTTCCAACCACTTAGGAATCCCTTGTGTGGTTGTTGTATTAGTTTGGGTATGATTGTGTCCATTGTTGGACCAAGGTAACATGGGTGTAGGATGTATTTCTACAAGTGACCCATATGAAGAATTAGACATTTCAAGCATTGTATTCATTAGTGGGGTGTTATTAGTAATTACATGGTTTATCACATTCATCTAGTTAGTCATCCATTAGAATCCCAATGAAGGTAAGGTTCCCCTATACCTCCTAGTATGGTGTTATCAGTTGCTACAGTAAAATGGCTAAATAGTACACCTAGACCAATGTGTCTATTTTTGTAGCAGTATATGTTATTTGCAGAAATAAGGTTGTCAATGGGTCTAGAGCTTTGAGGTATGCTTGTATTAAATTTTTTTTGGTGACTATATAAGTTTCATGTAGCATTTTGTACATCCTTTGGAACCTAGTATTAAACAAGGAAATTGGTTGGTTGGGTTCCTTTCTAATGGTAGTGAGCTGATGGTAGAGGATAGTTAGGTCTACATAGACATGAAACTGGTTCATAAAGGCATCCTCTAAGTCCCTCCAACTAGTAATGGATCCAGTTGGAAGATTTAAATACCAATTGTAGGCCATGTCCCCCAATGAATAAGGGAACAACATACAAGCCACATCTTGGCATTGAATTTGGGCCCTTACACATACATCTTTGAATGCTTGAATATGTTCTTCAACACTTTTCGATTCCTCGTGAGCATATCTCAAGCATAATATTTTTGATTTCTTAGGCATATCATGGATACCTCCTAGAATGGTTCCCAAGGGTGATGGGTTTCCTATTAATAATTCCATTGGTGGGGATGAATTGGGTTGAAATGGTGGTGGTGTTTGTGGGGTTCCCAATGATGCAAATCTATTTATTTAATTCATTTTTGATCTAGTGGGAAATTTAAGTTCAAAGAACAATCCCTTTTGGGGAGTAGATCTAAGGACTCATTCAAACCTATTGAGTGAGAATGAACCAATACACTCTAGCTTGCTTCCTAATGGGTCGTCTTCTAGTGCCAATTTTTTTGATGGCCAAATTGACATAGCAACATAGGAAAGAGTGTAAACAACCTTACCTCTCCTAAAAAAGGCAATTGATCTTGAAATTGATCACCTTCTAAGGTCATGGAAGTTGGTTCACAACTATGTTGGATAACCTAGTGTTCAATATGGTTGAAATTATCAAGGGGCCTATTGGTTTATGATAGAAAACTTGGGAATATTTCAAACTAAAAATAAACTAACAATGACTTCAAATAAATGGAAAAAGATATTGCAAATTTTCTAAGAGAAAATATGAATGATTACTTGCTCAATTAACTTGACACACAATTCTTTAAGAAATATTTTTAACAAAACTAATAAATGAATCAATTTGTAAATATTACATAATCACATCCATTCATAGTGAAAAATAAACAGCATATTTTATTTCATTTAACACATTTAGACTCATTGTATCACATTTTTTTATATTTCATGTTCCAATAATAAATTGAAAATCAATAGTAACAGGAAAAATACCATTCACAACAATATTCCAAATATAGCTTTAAATTTGGTTCCTTTTATTACTTTTGAAACAAGTAAGAAATATTTACAACTCCAAAAAGCTTCACTAGTGCATGAAAACCTTCATCTTTAGACTCACTTACTAAACTAAAATTGCAAAAAATTATTGGAAAATATGCCTCAACTTGCTGGCTTGGAATTTCCCTTAAAGCTTGGCATTTTTCTCTTTATTAGCCCGAATGTCGCTAGATCGCTAAAAACTGGAACTTTGGAACCTCATGTCGTAGGTTGTAAAGTTTCAAAAATTTACGACATATCGATCACAAAGACAAACGGATCGCAAGATCATGGAAAATCCTAAGTTTAGAACCTCAAGTCGAGAGTTGTGAATTTTTGGAAACCTCTGACTTCTTGATAGTTCTAGTGGATTGGCCAGTGGTGATGACATGGATGTCATGTTGGTAGTGTATTATGTTCTCCCCGCTAGCCCTACAGTGCTTTGGTGGGACCCGATTGATACCTTGTGGGGTGTGCGGGAATTGGCTTGTCAGTGGTGACTTGGATGTCATGGTGGTAGTTGGAACCATGATGATGTGATGTTATATATATATATATATATATTGATCAACAATTTTGATTAAAACAATCCAATGGTGCTCGCTAACCCCATGCCCCTTGTGGTGGGTCCCCATAGACTCTTGCGGGGTGTGCAGGATTGGTTGAGTGGTGTACGATTGTTGACTTGGTAACTCATGAATAATGTTGAATTGGGTCCTAATTGGTCTTGATATGAAAAGTGATGGTTGGTTGTTGACTGTTGACATTTGGTTTAGAAAGTTGAAACAAACATCGAAGTCGATGCAGTTTTTTGATAGTTACGTGTTTGTGTATAGTTGGAATGGTTGTTTTTTTGGAACCAAAGCAACCATGACTAGATGTCGAATATATATTTTAACACTCTAAAATTAGTTGGGTTCGGTTGATTTTTGTTCTATATCGCATGCTTACGAGCATTGTAATAGTGTGAGAGAACAAAACTGTATTTAGAATGTATGTACGAGGTTGATTAGAGAAATATTTGTTGTGAATTAACAACTAGGAGTGGATTTTGTAACTCTGTATGTAAACATTATTTACTTTAATACAAAGTGACTTTGCTTGGTGTGTGGTTTTTTCTCCCATAAGGGTTTTCCCACATAAATCTAGTGTTCAATTCTATGTGTTAAATTGTCTATTCTTTTGTTCTATTGGTGTGCATCTTAATGACTGCAATTCAAATTTAGTGAGATTTTCTACACTTCTTTCTTGAGAATTTTTCATTTGGAAGGCATTTTCGCGTTAATATTTATTTAAAAAAATGAACTAAGTGTTAGAAAATTCTCATAGCCTAAAGATTTTAAATCTTGCTTCAATTCATCAACCTTTACAATGACAAAGTTTTTACAATATATAGAGTTACTACAATTAATTTTCCCTCCAAAATTGAGAGACATGCAGCCAAAAATTTGGTTACTAAGCATGCAGATCCACAAAAATAGGGGTGTTGTCATAAAGCAATAGTTAATAATTTGGAAACCAATTTTTCCAAAAGTAGGTGCCCATTTCTTGTTTTAATTATCCACTCACTCAACCCAACTCCTACATTGCCTATCTTGTAGGAGAACCTTCAAAATAACATCTTTGGCATTGAATCGATCAAACTAGCATATTCCCTTTTTTGAAATTCAAAACTCAACCTATTTTTTGTAGCTTAGACTCTTCAAAATTGATTAACACCTGCATCAACACATCTGGATCTAGACCATCGACCTAATCTATTCTGAATTTTATTTTCTCAAAACTGGTAGTAGCTATTGCAATAGTGTTTTTAAGTTGACAAAATATTATTTCTGAGCCATTTTGCATCAAACTTGATATTCATCAACTTTTCTAGAATCTTCTCTTCATCGCCATTTTCTGCATTTATCTCTACCTCTAATTCATTTCTCCAAGAATTTTCGATTGCTTGCAGAGTATCCAACCTTTGTGTGCTTGAAAGTTGGAGATTTGAACTAATGGTGGTGGTAATAAAGCTCTCAAACAATGAAGAATCTTCATATAAATCTTTGTACAACTTAAGCAATATTATCCTATGTTCAACAATTAATTCCATATGAAATAATATTACTTTGATACACTTATTTAGATAGTTAATATCCTCATCTCCCAAAATTTTGGACCCACCAAGTTTTTCAACACTTATTTTACTCAACTCTTTCAGCTGTTTCAAATAAACTCTATAATTCTCTTCTTCTTCCCTCGTGTTGTTTGTGTACTTCTTCAACTGATACTCCAATGAGCAAGCTTCCTCATAATTCTTATACCCTACTGTCAAAAGCTCATCCATTTCATTTCAGAACTTCCCTATCCATCTATTAAAAATGTGGGTCTTTTTCTTTAGTTCGATGAAGTTGTCAACTATTAGATTAATAGGTTGTTTACTTGATTAATTTAATCATGTTGATTAATTAATTAAATCACCTTTACTTTATTTCACTTAAGCTAAACTTAAGAATCTTTATTTTGCATTATTAAATTAGTCATGTCTCATTCATTATGATCTTGACACTTGTCACATGCTAATTTAATCTTCATCATAGGGTTCTCACTTTAGGGTTTTGATCTCCTTTCTTAAGGATTGATCTCTTTGTAATTACTCAATTCTAGTTAATGCATTTTTTGCTTCATGTTTGCAAAGCAACATTCTTGTGTCTCTTGATCTCCTTTGGTGTCAGGTTATTTTATTTTAGGTGTTCATTAGGATCTATGATGTTGGATTATCAACTTATACATGGTATCAGAGCTCCAGATCTGCAGGCTTCTTGTTCCTTTTTTTGTGAGATCTTTTCTTAGAGCAGGTTTTTTGTGCATCTAGAGTCAAATCAGACCTCTCCATTGAATCCAGAGCTGCCAAAAAAGTCAAGATTTACCTTTGTTTTGTCAAATTTGGCTTATATTTGTCAGATTTGTGAGGGTTTGAAGATTTGGTGTTTTTTCCATGTCTAGGGGGTGCCTGATTTTTCAAGGCATTTTCAGCCCAAACGGACCTCACCATTGCATCTACAGTGGCCAAAAACTCTAAGATTGATTGTGAAATCATTGAAATAAAAGCAATTGATCTCTGAGGCAAAAAAAATTGTTGTACAGCCGCTTGCATGCATTCTGAGGTAAAAAAAATTATCAAAAAAAAAATTATTATTTTTTTCTGCAAAACATTTTTTGGCAGTTTTTTTAATTGTAAAAAGAAAAAAAAATATTTAAAAAAAAGATTTTAAAAGCTTTGAAAAAAAAAAATGTTTTAGAAAAATCAAATAAAGTAGGGTGGTACCTGCGTAGGGTATTGCACAGGTATGTACTTGCTCCCCCTGCATAGGTATGTACCTGCACCCCTTGCACAAGTACCAGTGTACCCCTAGGGTATGCCCCTTATGGGGAATGGTGGGGGTGGCCCACGTGCCCCTCCACCATATATATATATTTTTTAAATTATTGTATTTTTTATTGTTTTAAAAAAAAAAAAAAAATTAATAAGCCAAATTGTACAAATTCAGTGATGGCCAAATGGCCATCAAATTTGGTTAGTGTTCTATTGTGACAGTTGTTTGGATGCCAAATTTAATGTAGTGACTGTGTTTTTTTTCCCTTTGAGAGATGTTTTCTTCCGAAGGCCATAACTTTTGTCCACGATGTCAAAATTAGGCAAACGATATATCGTCAAAAAGAGGACTCAAAGAAATTTCTAGTGGTGCAGATATGCTTTGAAGATTTTTTCTCAGGTCCCTATTATTTCTAGTCAAATTTAGATCTTCTTTTCTAGAGTTGCCTTGAGTGTTTTCGACATAACTTTTGCATATGATATCGAAAATGGGAAAATGAGATATCATCGGAAAGATGGTTTTGAGCTCTTTGCAGTGATGTAGGTAGTGTCCAGATTTGATTTTTGGTTTTTTCTATAAATCCTTCTTCTCTAATGTAGTCCTTTTTGGAACTTATGGGCTCACATTACATGTATTTATCATCTGTAAATGCATTGAAATAAAGTTCCTCAGCTTTGTATGTGTAGTATTACGATTCTTTCACATTAATTCGTGCCTTGTTGTATTTGTACTACGATATAAAGTTCCCTGGGAGTTGATATTTTCCTTTGTTTTTCATTCATACCTTTCTCATGCATGTGTGAATTTTGTTTTCACACCCTTTATATCTATTTATATTTTCATGTTTGCACATTCAAATGTTCTTGGTTCTTCTTCATGCACTACATTATGGCATTCAGTTTCAGTGTACCTATCATACCTCTCCCTTTTCAGCATTATGGGGGGGTTTCTACTATTGGTGCTAATGCTTCCTTGGTTTCACGTTGGATTGAACTATATATACAATATTTGTTCCTATGTACTAGGTGAATGTAGTGGCTTGTTACCCATGCATTTTGGTGAGATGGAGCACTTACCATATGGACACTTTTGCATTCCTATTTCTAGAGGTGACCTTCCATTTTCACTGGATTAGCTCTTCAAACTATTGGTACTTATGCCATCTATATCTTTGAGTTCTAGATGTTTTTCCATCAGATTCAAGTAGTTTCATTGAGGGCACTCATGCAAATTATTTTCTTCTTGATCATGAGCATCATTTGTTTTAAAGAGTGTTTTTTTTTCAGCATTTCAACATTCTTAGTATGATAGTGTTTGTAGCTTCTTCATGCTTCAGTGGTGTTCTTCATGTTCATCCTTTGTTCCTATCTTTTGGGACAATTTATTCTTGATTGAGGGCTTCTTCATCCTTCATTCTTGTTTGGAGGCTTCTTAGTCCTTCACATGTATTTCTCTCTTTTGGAGAGGATTTTTTTCCATGAGGTTTTCTCCTTTTCTCCTGTTGTGAGAGATCTTTTACATTTGTATATGGGTACCTCATCAAGCCTAGTTGTTGGGACCCATCTTTTCTTTCATGCATTTTACCCTTAGTTTTTTAGCTTCCCCCTAAGTTCATCTTAAGGGGGGGTGTTAGAGTAATAGGTTGTTTACTTGATTAATTTAATCATGTTGATTAATTAAATAAGTCACCTTTACTTTATTTCACTTAAGCTAAACTTAGGAATCTTTATTTTGCATTATTAAATTAGTCATGTCCCATTCATTATGATCTTGACACTTGTCACATGCTAATTTAATATTCATCCTAGGGTTCTCACTTTAGGGTTTTGATCTCCTTTCTTAAGGATTGATCTCTTTGTAATTATTCAATTCTAGGTAATGCATTTTTTGCTTCATGTTTGTAGAGAAACATTATTGTATCTCTTGATCTCCTTTGGTGACATTTGATTTGCTTGCAGGTGTTCATTTGGATCTATGAGGTTGGATTATCAACTTCTACATCAACCTCTTTCCTTCTCATCAATACGAGAACCTCAAAAGAAGATGGTTATTCAGAAGCTGGAGAGGAAAGATCTCTCAAAAACTACTTCATTTGCTATGCTTGAGCTTTGTGCCCATCTTTCATTTATTTTTCCTTTATCATCTGAACTTTTGCAAAATTGACCACCAATTCAAGAGTTGCAATCTACTCCCCTTAGGTTTTCTTATCCAAATTGACCGTGGGCAATTGATAATCAACAACTTGGAGTTGCAAGTCATCCTTATTGGCTACAAGTGTGCTTATCACTACCATCAACTTCCCAGCTTCATTTACCCTGGTAGAGTGGAGGGTTCTTGGTTCCTTCTTGGGCTTGGATTTCTCCACTTCTACCTGCATGTCGTGCCATCTTAAGGGTTGTACCACCACTTGTTATTTCTCTAAGTTTAGTTTCAACCAAGTTAGAGCCCCCATGGATGTAGAAATTTATTGCTCTCTTTGATGTGTCTCCTTTGGTTTCTCCTTTGCATGTTTCTCTGTGTCAATCCTCTCCTTCCCAACTTTATCTTTCTCAATATTTGTTGTTGATTTTTCTCTTGTTAAATCTTCTATCTTTGAGCTTCCTCTCACTTAGTGCTTTCTTGTTCTTCTATCTCTTGAGCTACTTACCTTTCTTCACTTTCAATGAGCTCACATTGCTCATCCTATGTCAAGAAATTCTCATGATTTTCTCCTCCACCATTCACTTCTTCAAAAACTATCTCCTCAACTATATTTATCTCTTCTGATCTTGTAATCCTTGGAGATTCTAGTGTCTCATCCACCTTGTCATCCGATTCCTCTCCCTCCTCTAGAAGGACTTCCTCAAAATCAGTAGCAAGTGAAGACTCGGTTATGTTTATCACTGAGTTTTCTTCTCCCACTTTTGTTGATAGTTTTTCTATTTGAGAAAAGGTAGGAGAAACTTCCTCTATAATAGTCTCATCTAAAGGAAACACCCTAGAGATGGGAATTACACCAAGCCCTAAAACTACCCATGCAAAAGCAACCCTAAATGTAGTGGAAGCTTTCTTAAATTCTTGTACCACTTTCTCAATTATGGGTTCATCCTCTTTGGTGGTTAGGGTAGGTGTCTTCTTCTTTAGTCTTTTATATTATTTAGTAGAAACCATTGAGGAAGTTTTGATGCTTGTTTCTTTATACTTCCTAGAAGTGGACCCCTTTCCCTTGTAATTATTAATTTAGAGATCTATCCAAGAGATGCTCCTTTCCACCACTACCATAGAAATTTGGGTAATTGAATATTCTTCTCTCTCCATCCAATTAATTGGATCTAATGTTTTGGTGGTAATCCTCTATAGGTCATATAAAAGGTCCAATGTTTGACCATCATAAAAGAACCCTTCAAGAATGTCCTTGATTATAAAATACTTCATTTGAGGAATTATCAGCCTTTCATAACTTCTCCTCCTCACCTCAAACTCATCTAGCAATTTATCCCATAAGTCTTCAATGTTCGATTTGCGGCATGAGAAGAGAGATGCATAGATATTTTTCATCTTCCCCTTGGGATCAAAGTTATCCCTTTAGACATATAATATCATGTTAATGGATTATAATTATTTTTTAGTTATCTTGGAAGCTACAATTGATGTAAATGAATAAATACCAATATTGGTAGGGTACTTCATTCCCCATGCCTTATGCTTACAAAAAAAAAATGAATTTATGTCCATCATCTTTCTAGAAAACTTAATTAGAATCAACTTGTTATGAAAATACCTTGGTAGAAAGAAAGGGGCCTTGTTGTACAAATAAATCTTGATGTATGTTGACTTGGGGAATTGAATAAACCATTGCCCCCATTCTTTGATTAGATCCATGACCTATTTGGTCAACCTAAACCCTATATCCCTTGTTAATTGATTGATGATTGGGTATAGAAAGGTGTCATTTACGTGCTTGAAATGTTTCTTTGTTGTCTTATGCTCCAATTGGGTATAATATTCCAAAAAAAAAATTCTCCTTGGCCCTCCCCTCTAACCCCAGTGGTTCTTAGGCCTAGGAAATTACCCATTCTTGTGGCACAGTATACAACATAATAAGACATAAATAATTGCTTGGTTTTCTCTATCGTAGTCAACTAAGCATGAATTCTATCTGATACAATTTGTCCCCAATCCAAAAAGGATTCACCCTTCAACATAAAATCAATGAAGTGAAACATCCAATTCTCATACATGTGGGAATCTTCCTTTTGGAATTCTCTACACAACAATGTGATAATATCTCCCTTCTTCCTAAAATTCTGACCTTTTGAAGTTGGTAGGAAGTTTGGCAATTGACTTCCTTTCTGTTTTCAACCACTTCTTATTCATGTATCTCTGGTGTTTTCTAACATCCTTCTCATACTCCTACACTTCTTGTGACTTCATTATGGTTTTCAATTTTGGGTATGGAGGTAGGTCAAAAACCAATTTGGTCATTACAAGGGAGAAGTCAATGATTTATGTGTCCCATGAATCGATACATTTCCTTTGTACTAGACTATATGTTGTTGTTTCTAGTATGAATTTTGGGCATTGTACAACTACTGGAAAGGATGCCATATGTGTCAAGCTTGAGGCAACTATTTTCTTGGATCTATGAGTAACATCTTCTAAGAAGGTGTCCTTCCTGAAAGTCTCTAGGTTGATATGTCCCAACTTTGTGTCAGTAATCTACATGACCTTTGAGGTGAATTTGGAGACCACAGGGACTTCTTAAAACTTATATTTCATAGTGTGAAAATTTCTTAGCTTTAGTCTTCTTAGGTTTGGGTTCATTTTGAGTACCCTCGGGAGTAGACTCACCACTTGATTCTTACATTTAGAATTCCTGAGAGAAATCAATTGAAAGTTAATTAGAATTCTACAAAGAGTGTTCACAAAACTTGGCTTTAAAGTGAGTTTGCAATTGTGTCCTATCAGGTTTTGAAACCCCACAAGGAATCCTTTGAAAATAATAAATCTCTAGTCTTTATCACGAATTAGGATCGGGATCGGACCCTAGATTAGGACTACCAAGAAAAATTTCCAATTGAAACTTAGAGACTCGATGGGACCCTTCTATTTTCCTTCAGGAGTTAGAGTTGGGAATAGACACTAGAAATGGACATTGATCTTTGGGGACCGACCGAGACTTGGATTCCTAAATCGACCAACCTAGGCAGGTTCCTTTGGGTTCATGAAAACTCAAAGTACCATAGCACTATTTATGTTGTTTGAAATTAGGCAGTAGTATTGGACTTTCAGCCAGGACCAAAAGGTCAAGTGTCTCCTTAGACCTTCAAATTCCATGAGGACCATGATAGTGTTAGGTCTCAAAAATACTAGTTTGAAACCATAAGAGATTGCCAAGCTCTTGATACATTTTTGGCTAACGTACAAGGCCAAATGATGAATTTGAACCTTCTTCGCTTTAGGCTCTGCCAGACTTAGATTGTGTTTCCTACTTGATCAATCTATCCACAATGGCAATTTGATAATGGAGAGATGTGATCCTAATTTGGTATAAATTGTATAAGCAATATAAAGGTATAATTCGATATTTTCAATTAACAAATGTGAAGTTTTGAAATGAATTTAATGAAACTAAATAAATAAAATGAGTGAGACCAGTGCCTTGTTGGATAAAATGGAGTCAAATGAAAGTCTATGATGAATGGCTTCTATTTGGAAGAAATTCTAATTGTTTGGCATAAAAATATTAGTTTATAACTTGTATAAGAATGCAAGAATGTAATTACCAATCTCTTCTTAGTGATCCAAATGATACTTCCAAATTATTGTGAATGAATAGAAGGATTTCATATTTACTTGAAAGAACCAATTAATCATACCACACGAGTACAAAAAATGTGCATCGATAAATTGAGTATATACTTGATATATCAATTTAAATAAAAAATAAATATCAGCCTTGGAGATAGCTTAATAATATTTTCAATTAATTCAACAAACAACTGATACTAAAATGAAGCCACTGAATCAAAGATCTTTTATTGATTCCTCCAAAAATGTATACATGCATCGTGGTCTTCTGAAATGTAGACATTATATCTATCCTTATTTTCCTATTATTTTGTCCTATCTAATTTAATCTTCTTGTGATGATACATTTTTCTTCCACATATATACATTTCTCTTTTTAGGGTTATGACCCTTTACATGTCCATTTGTTGCAGCTTTTCATTTAATTAATTGTCTTCAACTGATTAAAATATTTTTATTTTAATCTCTTCAATATTCAAACTTCGTGAAAATAATCTTAATGATTATCAAATCTTTCCTTTGCTAGCAATTTTCACCTTTTCACCCAAAAATAAAAATAAATACCCACCTTATAACTCCTCTGATAAAAATATTTTCAAATTTATATCTTACTTGGCTGAAAAATTTCACAAAAATTTAATAAATTATTTCTTCGGGTAAAATAAATACCAATCCTTTCAATCCCATTGGCAAAAATATTTCACCCCCAAAATAAATATTTTATAAATTTTATCATTCACGCTTTTCATGGGTAAAACAATTATCCTCCTTTAGACTCCATTTGCGAAATACCTCGGTGGAAATATTTTACATTGTATTTGTGCATTTTATTTTTTAATATTTGTAAAATACTCTAAGCTTTTACCGCCATTTTTATTTCATTATTCTGACCCACTCCTTAATACTTTACTCCTCCACATCACCGCTTGCTTCTTTCACCCTTACCGCAACCACCACATGCAAACTTGAGACCCCCTGCGGGAATATGGTAGTTTACACTGCTCACCCACATAGGCATTAGGGTTTGATAGTAGGACTGCAGGAACCACTGTAGTACCGCAATGATTCTTCACTCTCCTTGCGGTGATGTGGGAGATATCACTGCAATACTGCACATCTTTTGTTGGGTGCTTGCAGTGATGCAGGTAATTTCTCGAGATCACCTCCCGTGTATTCCAAATGAGCATCTTTATTGTCTATCTAAAACTTCTCCATTATTTCCTTTTGTATGGTGATACACCTGGTGTAACCTTCGGTATAAGTGGTCTTGGTAAATTGAGCATAGTATGATAATCTTTATCTACCTTATTTGGCTTCGAGTCTTGTGAATTCCTAGAGAATGCATTGCTTATGTTGATATCTAAAATTGGTCTTGGGTAAGACTCATGTGCTGCCTCTTCATCCAAGGAGGTATACATTTAAGTTCCTCTCTAAAAGGTATCTCTTTCAGCATCTAGACCTCTCATCAAAAAATTAAATGCACCCAACGAGAGACTGAAAAGGTGTGCTTGTTGATACTTCTTTAATAGTGGTGAATTCATTCTCTATCTTCGATAATTATTTCATTCTCCTGTATTTCTCTCTTTCGATCTTTGATGGAGATCATTCCTTCCATAGGGCCCAACCTATTGAAGAGGCATGTAGAGAACTATGAGGTGATCAACCTGCAAGTCAATCATATAGTATTACAATCTTCAAGCCAAAAAAACCACCAAGCCTCAGATCCAAAAGGTCATGGGTCAAAGCTCATAATGCGATCTCTTAATAATGTTCTTTTATAATATTTCCATTGTTTTGCTTTATAATATGTTTGAGTTGTATATGCTAAAAATTTTGTGTCATATCAAAATAGAATTTCCTCAAAAAAAATCGATATTTCTTCACTGCAAGCACACATTGTCCTTGTGCAAAGTAAAAATGTGCTAGATTTACCATCACATCAGGCACCTGGATAGAGATGTTTCCTCCTGTAGCTCGTTGTATCTATATAAAAATATCCTTTGTCCCCTTTTAGCTAGCACAATGGTCACTCCATAAAATTGCTCTACTAGATGTGAACATGTAGAGTTTTGAAGCAAGTGATCAAATTTGTTTATGTCCCCTCTTCAAATGATGATTTGTCTTCATTTAATTGTCTTCCTTTTTCACTGCTCCGTAGAGGTGAAGCTCCTTGAACTTGCCCTAATGCGTCAAATTTCATACATTTGTTGGAGATACACCCAATTTTCTTTCCACTATTTGGGGATAAAGTATTACCACTTGATATTGCAAATTATAGATTGGTTTAAAATTCATGTAGAGCTTACTTAAGTTAGCTCTAACCTCAAGGTATTCATTTATTTCTAAAGAATTGTGTAAAAATCCCATGAGAAGTGTACTCTTACAATGATGAGGACAGTAAGCCTGCGAATCTAGGATCCCTTCCAATCATCTATGCAATTTATTGATTACTTCCCATGCCCATTTATTTTAAAACAACCATAATGGTATCATCTTCAAGAGGGTGTTATGTTGTAAAATATATTATCTTAGGCCTTACAACAACATTTGTCCTACTTTTCCTCTCATATGTGTTGCAAGTTTCAAATGCTAGTTTTGAAAGATCAATCACATTCTTGCCGGTAAGCACGCAACAACTGCTTCTAAGCATTATAGGCAATCTTCCAATTGTAGGAGCTCTATGCCCTTGCTTTCCCTTGATAAAATTCATCTCTATGACCATATTAGCCAACATAAACTAGAACACCGATATTGATGTATGTCACTGGTTCTGTATTTAACATGAAATGCCACAATTTGTGTGACAAGATCCATAAGATCATCAGTGAGAACCCTACCAATCAGTTTTATAATAGATTGGTATGTCAATGGTGGTTTTTCCATCATTCTTAATATAGTTGTCTCCTTTTGTGCATATGGCTCTATGTTGAATTCAAAACACAACATTTGGATGCTCCATTAGATGCCATCTAACTCAATAAATGGATTTCATGCATCTTAAACTGAAGTGGGTTTTCATCAAAATTATTTTCTGACATCTTGTGCTGTGACTAAAATAGATCAAGTTGCTTCCAAAAATGACTTGGAAAATTGATCAAAACTTCTCCCAGAACCATGAAAATGTAACGACATGTTGAATTATGATAGGTGAGAATAGTTTTCAAATGGTTTAACATGAGGCCATTGGGATTACAAATTGTTTAACACTTGAAGTTACCTACTTCACCATCTCTGAAACTGCCCTTGTGAAAACCGCCTGAAGCATGCCAACTTGCCCATTTGAAAAAATACCAAATCCTCTCCTATGAAGCTGTAACTTTGGGAATTAGTTCATTTAGGCTCCATGAGTATGTGTGCAAAAGGATTTTCAACCATTTTACCTTTTTCATAAAATATTGAAGGTCAAAATTGTCATCTTTGAAGTTGTTTTGGAAATGCATTCTTCCAACTAGGTAAAACCCATTTTGTTTGTATTTTGAAAAAAATACCAAGTGATATCCTGAAGCTCTAAAAATTGACATGGATGCACATTGAGATTGGGAGAATCAAGAGCACCAATTGTTTTGTCATGAAAACCTTTCCCTTGCTTAATATTGTGTTCCAAAGTTGGCTATTTGAGCAGATTTAAGATTGTGCAACAACAAACCTTCATAGGACCCTTCAATTTGAACTTTTGAAACCCTATCAAAAATAATCATATGAAGCTTAATATTGGTGTGCACACTCCCGTATGTCAAATAAACATTCTTGCAAAGTGGTTTGGCATGAAAATGAACAGATCCAAAGTTATGATTTTTCAAAATGTGCTCTTAGGCCCTATTTTACAACTAGGTTGTTTTAGTGTTGTAATAAATATTTTGACATGGCCCCTTCAAATTTTTCTAAAATTTGAAGGTTCCAACAGTGGCTCCACCTGTGGATGTATTCCCCTTGTGGGCATAGCGAGAATCCAGGTCTCTGGGAGAGTAGACCAAATGTTTTATCTATTGAGTAGTAGATTCAAACCCTTTTCTATCACAAATTGATATGGTTTTCTGAAAGAGCCACACCATAGCTAATGGCACAAGGCTACCAAAAAAGAAATTCCACTATATTCCCCTGTCATAAACCTTGTTTTTTTTTTGAGTTCATTAGATTCCTCTTGAAAGCATTCATGCAATCTGCCCTGCTACATGTACTACCATTGGAAACTTTCAAAATAACACTACCTTTAGCACTACCCATATTTTCTATTCCATTCTTTGATTCACACTTAGGTATATTTTGAAAATTATTACTATCATGTGACAAACTTATGCCCCATTCATTACAGAAAGAACTTTTATTCTCTATGTAAAATTTTCCACCATTTTGGTCACTGTTATGCATTATGAAATGGTCTCCCAGCTGAACTAAAAACCAAAAATATTCACAACTGAAGTGATTGGGTCTCACTTCATCATAAGTTTGCATAGATGATCTAAAATTATCATATGGCCTTTGATACAAACTAGGAAAACAACTTCTAGGTGTATGGGAAGAAAGACAATTATGCTCATTCTTGGTGCTCACTCCATATTCTGCATGCTTTTCACATGGGTCTGAAAATTATATCATATCAACATCTTCTGAGTTACTCCATTCTAGAATAATTTCCATCTCTTCCCTACCACCAATTGGTAGTGACACAAATTTCTGATCCGTAGAGTCATCCTTATGCATATTTGAATTAATCAATGTTGAATTTCTATCATCCTACATGGTATGCAAATAAATGTCTTCTCTACATGAGCCCAAAACTTCTAAATCACATATCTCTTGAATAGATATAGATTCTTGATCAGCTTCAAAGGTTTCTCCATCCCTTTGAGAAATGCACATGGAGTCATATGAATCATCACACAAAGTACTTTCATTGTCAAAGAAAATGTAGACTAGACACAAAACTTTAGAATCGTCCTTGTGTGCACATCTTTGGTATTCAAGAGTTAGCAAACCAGAAATCTTCACACTATTGAGTGAACATACTTCCTCTTCCACATCTTTCACTACTTCCTCATCTTGATCTCCATGAGAGCTACAAGAATCATTTTGTTGAAAATCAAAATCCACAAGACTACCTTCATAATCTGAATATTCAATGGATCCCTCATAACATGCATTGTCACAATACACTATACAGAAGAGACTTTCTATATCTTCATCCTCCTCATGTAGGCTGCCATAACAATCACTTTCACTTGCACATGTCTCATCTTCTAGCTGTATTGCTTGGTCAGTTTCTCCATACTCATTAGTAATATCACTATTGTCTCTATATTGGCTCAAGAATAGTCCTTTGAAATCTTCCCATGAAGATGTACTTTGCATAGGTAAGCCTATAAACCATTTCCATGCATTATCCCCAATAGATCTTAAAAAAAAATTCATAATGACATCTTCAAAATAAATTTGAAATTCCACAATAAAATACAGGAATTGTTGTACATGCTTATGAGCTGATTTGTATCCTTCTCCATGAAATTTAGGGATATGCTTCACTAGTTCTATTATCCCACATGGATAAGGATTTGGGTAGCCTTGAATATTTCTAAAATCAAGTGGTTTGTACATTTGAAGATCCAATACCCTTATTTTGAGAAGTAGGTTGTTGATGTACTTCTACTTCTTGTTGCAACCTTTGATTGATATTGCCAAGAGGGTTGACATCGTTTTGCAGATTTTGACATGAAGTGTGATATTGATAATGCCCATCATACTGATTATATTCATGATCTTGATAGCTTACTAATCTTTGAACATGAGGGACAAGATAATAATTTATTTGCTTTGATGATAATTGTGGTGCATAAGTGTCCTATTGTGAATGATATGCATTACATCCATTGCCAAAATTCTCAGTTATATTATGTGGCACTTGTGGTTTCCAATGTCTGCTTGTATTTACATATTCATTCTTATTGAAGAATGACCTATTTTGTGATGCATTTAGAACACATTTGACTACCAATTGCAACAATTGCTAGTTCAATTGTAGTATTTAGTTTTCGAATTGTAGCCTTTATTGTTTCAATTATTTACACTTGCTTATTGACTATTTCCTTTTTACTTCTTCTGACATCTTGCCAAGAAATTTGCAGCAGCTTTTTATCTTTGAGTAGAAATAGTGTTGCTATCCCAAAATGTCTATGCATTATCTACCACCTTTTAACACAGTCACCACCTAATTTTCCCAAAATTAGGAAAGGGAAATGGATTTTTAAATTGTTATTGATTTTCCCAAGTGGAATCTCCTCACTCCAAATGTGAAATTTATATTGACTCTTTAAATGGGAAGGTTGGAACTGAATTTTCAGAAGTTTCTCCCTAGTAGAGTCACCAAATTGTTAGGTCTCAAAAATGCTGGTTTAAAACCACAAGAGGTTGCCAAGATCTTGATATGTTTTTGGCTAACGTACAAGGCCCAATGATGAATTTGAACCTTCTTCACTTCAGGCTCTACCAGACCTAGGTGGGTGTACTTATGCAAGTGAAGCAGACTTAGATTGTGTTTCCTACTTGATCAATCTATCCACAATGGCAATTGTAAAATGGAGAGACGTGATCCTAATTTGGTATAAATTGTATAAGCAATATCAAGGTATAATTAAATATGTTCAGTTAACACATGTGAATTTGTGAAATGAATTTAATGAAACTAAATAAATAAAATGAGTGAGACCAATGCCTTGTTGGGTAAAATGGAGTCAAATGAAAGTCTATGATGAATGGCTTCTATTTGGTAGAAATTCTAATTATTTGGCATACAAATATTAGTTTATAACTTTTATACACATGCAAGAATGTAATTACCAAGTTCTTCTTAGTGATCCAAATGATACTTCCAAATTACTGTGAATGACTAGAAGGATTTCATATTTACTTGAAAAAACCAATTAATCATACCATACGAGTACAACAAATGTGCATTGATAAATTGAGTATATAATTGATATATCAATTTAAATAACAAAGAAATATCAGCCTTGGAGACAACTTAATAATATTTTCAATTAATTCAACAAACAACTGATAACAGAATGAAGCCACTGAATCATAGATCTTTCATTGATTCCTCCAAAATTTTATACATGCATCGTGGTCTTTTGAAATGTAGACATTATATCTATCCTTATTTTCCTATTATTTTGTCTTATCTAATCTAATCTTCTCCTGATGATACACATTTATTCCACATATATACATTTCTCTTTTTAGGGTTATGACCCTTTACATGTCCATTCACTGCAACTCTTCATTTAATTAATTATCTTCAACTGATTAAAATATTTTTATTTTTATCTCTTTAATCTTCAAACTTCGTGAAAATAATCTTAATGATTATCATATCTTTCCTTTGCTGGAAATTTTCACCTTTTCACCCAAAAATAAAAATAAATACCCGCCTTATAACTCCTCTAGTAAAAATATTTTCAAATTTATATCTTACTTGGTTGAAAATTTTCACCAAAATTTAATAAATTATTTCTTCGAGTAAAATAATTACCCATCCTTTCAATCCCATTGGAAAAAATATTCCACCCCCAAAATAAATATTTTATAAATTTTATCATTCACGCTTTTCATGGGTAAAACAATTATCCTCCTTTGGACTCCATTTGCAAAATACCTTGATGGAAATATTTTACTTTGTATTTGTGAATTTTATTTTTTAATATTTGTAAAATACTCTAAGCTTTTACTGCCATTTTTATTTCATTATTTTGACCCACTCCTTAATACTTCACTTCTCCACATCACCGCTTTCTTCTTTCACCGTTACTGCAACCACCATGTGCAAACTTGAGATCCCCTGGGGGTATACGGTAGTGCACTCTGCTCACCCACATAGGCATTGGGTTTTGATAGAGGAACTGTGGGAACCACCTTAGTTCTGCAATGATTCTTCACTCTCCATGTGGTGATGTGGGAGATATTGCCACAATACAACACATCTTCTATTGGGTGCTTGCGGTAATGCAAGTAATTTCTAGAGATCGCATCCCGTGTATTCCAAATGAGAATCTTTATTGTCTATCTCAAACTTCTCCATTATTTCCTTTTGTATGGTGATACACCTGGTGTAACCCTTTGTATAAGTGGTCTTGGTAAATCAAGCATAGTATGATAATCTTCATCAACCTTGTTTGGCTTCGAGTCTTGCGAATTCCTAGAGAATGCATTGCTTATGTCGATATTTAAAATTTCTCTTTGGTAAGACTCATGTGCTGCCTCTTCATCCAAAGAGGTATACATTTTAGTTCCTCTCTGATACTATCTCTTTCGGCATCTAGACCTCTCATCACAAAATTAAATGCACCCAATGGGAGACCGAAAATGTGTGCTTGTTGATCCTTCTTTAATAGTGGTGAATTCATTCTTTGTCTTCAATAATTTTTTTTGTTCTCTCATATTTCTCTCTTTTGGTTTTGATGGAGATCATTCCTTCCATAGGGCTCGACCTGTTGAAGAGGCATGTAGAGAACTATGAGGTGATCAACCTACAATTCAATCATAGAGTATTACAATCTTCAAGCCAAACAAAAAGTTTCCAAGCCTCAGACCGAAAAGGTCATGGGCCAAAGCTCATAATGTGATCTCTTAATAATGTCCTTTCATAATCTTTCCATTGCTCTACTTCATAATGCGTTTGAGTTGTATATGCTAAAATTTGGGTGTCATGCAAAAATAGAATTTCCTCAAACAATTTTGATATTTCTTCACTACGAGCACAAATTGTCCTTGTGCAAAGTAAACATGTGCTAGATTTACCATCACATCAGGTACCTAGATAGAGATGTTTCCTGCTCCAACTCCTTGTATCTGTATAAAAATATCACCTGTCCCATTTCAGCTAGCACAATGGTTGCTCCATAAAATTTCTCTACTAGATTTGAACATGTAGAATTTTGAAGCAAGTGATCAAATTTGTTTATGTCCCCTCTTCAAATGATGTTTTTAAGCATTTAATTGTCTTCCTTTTTCACTGCTCGGTAGAGGTGAAGCTCCTTGAACTTTCCCTAATGTATCAAATTTCATACATTTGTTGGAGATACACCCGATTTTCTTTCCACTATTTGGGGATAAATTATTACCACTTGATATCGTAAATTATAGATTGGTTCAAACTTCATGTAGAGCTTACTTAACTTAGCTCTAACCTCATGGTATTCATTTCTTTCTAAAGTATTGTGTAAACATCCCATGAGAAGCGTACTCTTACAATGATGAGGACAGTAAGCCTATGAATCTAGGATCCCTTCCAATCATCTATGCAATTTCTTGATTACTTTCCATGCCCATTTATTTTAAAACAATCATAATGGTATCATCTTTGAGAGGGTGTTATGTTTTAAAATATATTATCTTAGGCTTTACAACAACATTTGTCCTACTTTTCCTCTCATATGTGTTGCGAGTTACAAATGCTAGTTTTGAAAGTTCAGTCTGATTCTTGTCGAAAAGCACACAACAACTGCTACTAAGAATTATAGACATTCTTCCAATTGTAAGAGCTCCATTCCCTTTCTTTCCCTTGATAAAATTCATCTCCATGACCATATTAGCCAACAAAAACTAGAACACTGATATTGATGTATGTCACTGGTTATGTATTTAACATGAATTGCCACAATTTTTATGACAAGATCTATAAGATCATCAGTGAGCACCCTACCAATCAGTTTTACAATAGATTGGTATGTCAATGGTGGTTTTTCCACCATTCTTAATATAGTTGTCTCCTTTTGTGCATATGGCTCTATGTTGAACTCAAAACACAACCTCTGAATGCTCCATTAGATGCCATCTAACTCAATAATTGGATTTCATGCATCTTAAATCGAAGTGGGTGTTCATCAAAATTTACTTTCTGACATCTTGCACTATGACCAAAACAGATCAAGTTGCTTCCAAAAATGCCTTGGAAAACTGATCAAAACTTCTCCCAAAACCATGAAAATGCACCAGCATGTTGAGTTATGATAGGTGAGCATAGTTGTTAGATAGTTTTTTATGAGGCCATTGGGATTACAAATTGTTAACACTTGAATTTACCCACTTCACCATCTTTGAAAATGCCCTTGTGAAAACCGCCTGAAGCATGCCAACTTGCCCTTTTGAAAAAAAACCAAATCCTCTCCCATGAAGCTATAAATTTGGGAATTAGTTCATTTAGGCTCCATGAGTAGGTGTGCAGAAGGATTTTCAACCATTTTACTTTTTTCATAAAATACTGAAGGTCAAAATTGTCATCTTTGAAGTTGTTCTGGAAATGCATTCTTCAAACTTGCTAAAACCCATTTGGTTTTTCTTTTGAAAATATACCAAATGATATCCTGAAGCTCTAAAAATTTGCATGGATGCACATTGAGATGGGGAGAATCAAGAGCACCAATTGGTCTATCATGAAACCCTTTTTGTTGCTTAATATTGTGTTCCAAAGTTGGCTATTTGAGCAGATTTAAGACTGTGCAACAACAAACCTTCGCAAGACCCTTCAATTTGAACTTTTGAAACCCTGTCAAAACTAATCATACGAAGCTGAAGATTGGTGTGCACACTCCCATATCTTAGATAAAAATTCTTGCAAAGTGGTTTGGCATGAAAATGAACAGATCCAAAGTTATGATTTCTCAAAATGTGCTTTTGGGGCTGATTTTACAACAGGGTTTTTTGAGAGTTGTACTAATTTTTTTGACATGGAACCTTCAAATTTTTGCAAAAATTTGAAGGTTCCAATAGTGGCTCCATCTGGGGATGTATGCCCCCTGTGGGCATAGCAAGAATCCAGGTCTCTAGGAGAGCAGGCCAAATGTTTTATCTATTGAGTAGTAGATTCAAACCCTTTTCTATCATGAACTAATATGGTTTTTTGAAAGAAACACAATAGCTTATGGCACAAGGCTACCAAAAAAGAAATGCCACTATCTTCCCCTTTCATACACCTTGTTTTTTTTTGAGTTCATCAAATTCCTGTTGAAAAAATTCATGCCATCTACCCTACTACATGTACTACCATTGGAAACTTTCAAAATAACACTACCTTCAGCACTGCCCATATTTCCTATTCCATTCTTTGATTCAAACTTAGGTCTATTTTGAAAATTGTTACTATCATGTGAAAAAATCATGCCCCATTCATTATACCAAGAAATTTTATTCTCTATGCAAAATTTTCCACCATTTTGGTCACTGTTATGCATTAGGAAATGGTCTCCCAACTGAACTAAAAACCCAAAATCTTCACAACTGAAGTGATTGGGTCTTACTTCATCATAATTTTGCATAGATGAACTAAACTTATCATATGGCCTTTGATGCAAACTAGGAAAACAACTTCTATGTGTATGGGAAGAAAGACAATTGTGCTCATTCTTGGTGCTCACTCCATATTCTGCTTGATTTTCACATGGGTCTGAAAATTATATCATATTAACATATTCTGAGACACTCCAGTCTGGAATAATTTCCATCTCTTCCCTTCCACCAGTTGGTAGTGACACAAATTTTTGATCCATAGAGTCATCCTTATACATATTTGAATTAATCAATGTTGAATTTATATCATCCATGGTATGCAAATAAATGTCTTCTCTACATGAGCCCAAAAATTCTAAATCACATATCTCTTGAATAGATATAGATTCTTGATCAACTTCAAAGGTTTCTCCATCCCTTTGAGAAATTCACATGGAGTCATATGAATCATCGCACAAAGTACTTTCATTGTCAAAGAAAATGTAGAATGGACACAAAACTTTAGAATCATCCTTGTGTGCACATCTCTGGTATTCAAGAGTTAGCAAATATGAAATCTGCACACTATTGAGTGAACATACTTCCTCTTCCACATCTTTCATTGCTTCTTCCTTTTGATCTCCATGAGAGTTGTAGGAATCCTTTTATTGAAGATCAAAATCCACAAGAATGCCTTCACAATTTGAATATTCAATGGATCCCTCATAACATGCACTGTCACAATCTGTTATGCAGGAGAGACTTTCTATATATTCATCCTCCTCATGTAGGGTACCATAACAATCACTTTCACTTGCACATGTCTCATCTTCTAGTTGTATTGCTTGGTCAGTTTCTCCATACTCATTAGTAATATCACTATTGTCTTTATATTGGCTCAAGAATAGTCCTTTGAAATCTTCCCATGAAGATATACTTTGCATAGATTAGCCTATAAACCATTTCCTTGAATTATCCCCAATAGATCTTAAAAAACATTTCATAATGACATCTTCGAAATAAATTTGAAAGTCCACAATAAAATCTCAAAATTGTTGTACCTACTTATGAGCTAATTTATATCCTTCTCCGTGAAATTTAGGGATATGCTTCACTAGTTCTATTATCCCGCATGGATAAGGATTTGGGTAGCACTGAATATTTCTAAAGTCAAGTGGTTTGTACATTTGAAGATCCAATACCCTTATTTTGAGAAGTATTGGTTGTTGTTGTATTTCTATTTCTTGTTGCAACCTTTGATTGATATTGTCAAGAGGGCTGACATCATTTTGAAGATTTTGACATGAAGTGTGATATTGATAATGCCCACCATACTGATTATATTCATGATCTTGATAGCTTATGAATCTTTGACCACGAGGGATAGGACAAGCATTTATTTATTTTGATGATAACTTTGGTGCATAAGTGTCCTACTATGAATGATATGCATTACCTCCATTGCCAAAATTCTCAGTTATATTATGTGGCACTTGTGGTGTCCAATGTCTGCTTGCATTTACATATTCATTCTTATTGTAGAATGGCCTATTTTGTGATGCATTTGGATCACATTTAACTCATAATTGCAGTAGTTGGTTGTTCAATTATAATATTTTTTGTTCCAATTGTAGCCTTTGTTGTTTCAATTCTTTATACTCTCTTATTGACTATTTCCTTTTTACTTCTTTTGTCATCTTGACAAGAATCTTTAAGCAACTTTTTATCTTTAAGTAGAAATAGTGTTGTTGTCCAAAAATGTATGTGCATTATCTACCACCTTTTAACAGAGTCGCCACCTACTTTCACCAAAAGTAGAAAAGTGAAATGGATTTTGAAATTGTTCTTGATTTTCCCCAGCAGAATCTCCTCACTCCAAATGTGAAACTTATATTGACTCTTTAAATGGAAAGGTTGGAACCGAATTTTCTGAAGTTTCTCCCCAGTAGAGTTGCCAAATTGTTAGGTCTCAAAAATGCTAGTTTGAAACCACAAGAGGTTGCCAAGCTCTTGATACATTTTTGTCTAACGTACAAGGCCCAATGATGAATTTGAACCTTCTTCGCTTTAGGCTCTACTAGACCTAGGTGGGTGTACCTATGCAAGTGAAGCTGACTTAGATTGTGTTTCCTACTTGATCAATCTATCCACAATGGAAATTTGACAATGGAGAGATGTGATCATAATTTGGTATAAATTGTATAAGCAATATCAATGTATAATTCAATATGTTTAGTTAACATATGTGAAGTTTTGAAATGAATTTAATGAAACTAAATAAATAAAATGAGTGAGACTAGTGCCTTGTTGGGTAAAATAGAGTCAAATGAAAGTCTATGATGAATGGCTTCTCTTTGGTAGAAATTCTAATTGTTTGGCATACAAATATTATTTTATAACTTTTATAAATATGCAAAAATGTAATTACCAAGTTCTTCTTAGTGATCCAAATGATACTTCCAAATTACTGTGAATGACTAGAAGGATTTAATCTTTACTTCAAAGAACCAATTAATCATACCACACGAGTACAACAAATGTGCATCAATAAATTGAGTATATACTTGATATATCAATTTAAATAACAACAAAATATCAGCCTTGGAGACAACTTAATAATATTTTCAATTAATTCAACAAATAACTGATACCAAAATGAAGACACTGAATCAAAGATCTTTCATTGATTCCGCCAAAATTTTATACATGCATCATGGTCTTTTGAAATGTAGACATTATATCTATCCTTATTTTCCTAATATTTCTTCCTATCTAATCTAATTTTCTCCTGATGATACACTTTTATTCCACATATATACATTGCTCTTTTTAGGGTTATGACAATTTCGATGTCCATTCGCTGCAGCTCTTCATTTAATTAATTGTCTTCATCTAATTAAAATATTTTTATTTTAATCTCTTCGATCTTCAAACTTCATGAAAATAATCTTAATGATTATCAAATCTTTCCTTTGCTGGAAATTTTCACCTTTTCACCCAAAAATAAAAATAAATACCAAAATTTAATAAATTATTTCTTTGGGTAAAATAATTACTCATCCTTTCAATCCCATTGGAAAAAATATTTCACCCCCAAAATAAATATTTTATAAATTTTATCATTCACGCTTTTCATGGGTAAAACAATTATCCTCCTTTGGACTCCATTTGTGAAATACCTCGGTGGAAATATTTTACTTTGTATTTGTGCATTTTATTTTTTAATATTTGTAAAATACTCTAAGCTTTTACTGCCATTTTTATTTCATTATTTTGACCCACTCCTTAATACTTCACTTCTCCACATCACTGCTTTCTTCTTTCACCCTTACCGTAACCACTGCGTGCAAACTTGAGACCCCCTGTGGGAATACGGTAGTGCACACCGCTCACCCGCATAGGAATTAGGGTTTGATTGTGGGACTGCAGGAACCACCACAGTACCACAATGATTCTTCACTCTCCTTGTTGTGATGTAGGAGATATCACCGCAATACCGTATATCTTTTGTTGGGTGCTTGCGGTGATGTGCATAATTTCTAGAGATCACCTTTTGTGTATTCCAAATGACCATCTTTAGTGTCTGACTAAAATTTCTCCATTATTCCTTTATGTTCGATGATACACCTAGTGTAACCTTCGGTATAAGTGGTATGTTTTAATCAAGCATAGTACGATAATCTTCATCTACCTTGTTTGGCTTCAATTCTTGTGAATGCCTAGAGAATGCATTGCTTATGTTAATATCTAAAATTGCTCTTGGGTACGACTCATGCGCTGCCTCTTCATCCAAAGAGGTATACATTTTCTTTGCCCTCTGATAGTATCTCTTTCAACATCTGGACCTCTTATCACAAAATTAAATGCACCCAATGGGAGACCGAAAAGGTGTGCTTTTTGATCCTTCTTTAATAGTGGCTAATTCATTCTCTGTCTTTGATAATTTTTCCATTCTCTTGTATTTCTCTCTTTTGGTCTTTGATAGAGATCATTCCTTCCATAGGGCTTGACCTATTGAGGAGACATGTAGAGAACTATGAGGTGATTGATCTGCAAGTCAATCATAGAGTATTACAATCTTCAGGCCAAACAAAAACTACCAAGCCTCAAACCCAAAAGGTCGTGGATCAAAGCTCATAATGTGATCTCTTAATAATTTTCTTTTATAATATTTCCATTCTTCTACTTCATAATACATTCGAGCTATATATGCCAAAATTTGGGTGTCATGCAAAAATAGAATTTCCTCAAGCAATTTTGATATTTCTTCACTGCAAGGACAAATTTTCCTTGTGCAAAGTAAACATGTGCTAGATTTACCCACACATTAGGCATCTAGATAGAGATGTTTCCTATTGCATCTCCTTGTATCTATATAAAACTATCCTTTTTCCCCTTTCAGCTAGCACAATGGCCGCTCCATAAAATTTCTCTACTAGATGTGAACATGTAGAGTTTTGAAGCAAGTGATCAAATTTGTTTATGTCCCCTCTTCAAACAATTTTTTGTCTTCATTTAATTGTCTTCCTTTTTTACTTCTTGGTAGACATGAAGCTCCTTAAACTTGCCCCAATGTGTCAAATTTCATACATTTGTTGGAGATACACCAAGTTTTCTTTCCACTATTTGGGGATAAATTATTACCACTTGATATTGCAAAATATAGATTGGTTCAAACTTCATGTAGAGCTTACTTAAATTAGCACTAACCTCATGGTATTCATTTATTTCTAAAGTATTGTGTAAAAATCCCATGAGAAGTGTACTCTTACAATGATGAGGATAGTAAGCCTATGAAATCTAGGATCCCTTCCAATCATCTATGCAATTTCTTGATTACTTTCCATGCCCATTTCTTTTAAAGCAATCATAATGGTATCATCTTCGAGAGGGTGTTATGTTTTAAAATATATTATCTTAGGCTTTACAACAACATTTGTCCTACTTTTCCTCTCATATGTGCTACAAGTTACAAATGCTATTTTGGTAAGTTTGGCCTCAATCTTTCCCGTAAGCACACAATAGCTGCTTCTAAGCATTATAGGAATTCTTCCAATTGTAAGAGCTCCATACCCTTGCCCCCCCTTGATAAAATTCATCTCTATGATCATATTAGACAACAAAAACTAGAACACTGATATTGATGTATGTCACTGGTTCTATATTTAACATGAAATGCCACAATATGTGTGACAAGATCCATAAGATCATCAATGAGCACCCTACTAGTTATTTTTACAATAGATTGGTATGTCAATGGTGGTTTTTCCATCATGCTTAATATAGTTGTCTCCTTTTGTGCATATGGCTCTATGTTGAACTCAAAACACAACCTATAGATGCTCCATTAGATGCCATCTAACTCAATAAATGGATTTCATGCATCTTAAACTAAAGTGGGTGTTCATCAAAATTTATTTTTTGACATCTTGCACTATGAACAAAATAGATCAAGTTGCTTCCAAAATCGCCTTGGAAAACTGATCAAAACTTCTCCCAGAACCATGAAAATGCACTAGCATGTTGAGTTATGATAGGTGAGTATAGTTGTAAAATAGTTTTGCATGAGGCCATTGGGATAAAAAATATTTAACACTTGAAGTTACCTACTTCACCATCTCTGAAACTGCCCTTGTGACAACCACCTGAAGCATGCCAACTTGCCCTTTTGAAAAAATACCAAATTCTCTCCTATGAAGCTGCAACTTTGGGAATTAGTTAATTTAGGCTCCATGAGTAGGTGTGCAGAAGGATTTTCAACCATTTTACTTTTTCCATAAAATATTGAAGGTCAAAATTGTCATCTTTGAAGCTGTTTTGGAAATGCATTCTTCAAACTGGGTAAAACCCATTTGGTTTTGATTTTGAAAAAAATACCAAATGATATCCTAAAGCTCTAAAAGTTGACATGGATGCACATTGAGATGGGGAGAATCAAGAGCACCAATTGGTCTATCATGAAACCCTTTTTGTTGCTTAATATTGTGTTCCAAAGTTGGCTATTTGAGCAGATTTAAGACTGTGCAACAACAAACCTACGCAGGACCCTTCAATTTGAACTTTTGAAACCCTATCAAAACTAATCATACGAAGCTGAAGATTGGTGTGCACACTCCCATATGTCAGATAAACATGCTTGCAAAGTGGTTTGGCATGAAAATGAACAGATTCAAAGTTATTATTTTTCAAAATGTGCTCCTAGGGCTGATTTTACAACTAGGGTTTTTGAGTGTTGTACTAAATTTTTTGACATGGCACCCTCAAATTTTGCCAAAATTTGAAGGTTCCAACAAATAGTTCCTAAAAAATAGCTAACTTAATTACACTTTTTTCAGTTGGAGATCAGGATCGAGGATGGACTTTGGATTCAAACTCTTTTGCTAAGAGGGGGTTCTAGGGTTACAAACCCCATGAGGATAGTCATTGATTCCATTAAAACCTGGTGTAGGTATCAAGGTCAAGTATGGATCTTGGGCCTAGAATCATAGATGAAGTGTCTAATTGGAACATGAAGTCCCATGAGGCCTAATAATGTAAACCGAAAACAAGTTACTTTATAATTTATTGAGGATTGGAACTCAAGTTGAGGAATGGATTCTAGACCCAAATCCCTTAGCAAGGTGTCCCATCAGAACTTGGGATCATGTGAGGACCAAAGGCGTAAGAATAAAATGAGTCATTTTAAATTTTGACGATCGAAATGTGAGATCAGGAACAAATCTCGAATTTGAACTTTCTAGTAGGGTGTCCTATCGGGACTTGAGATCCCAAAAGGACTAAGGATGAATTTTGAAGCTACATTTTTTATGGCATGTTTAAGTTCAAATTTCAGGGTTAGAAATGAATCCTAGACCCGAATCCACATGAAAAAGGGTGATGTAGGGTTGTCGGTCTTGTGAGGACCAAAATTTTTGTTGGAAGAATGAAGAAGAACACATCTCTTGATATATTTTTTGTTGTCATTGATGTCACCATGATATATGAGTTGCAACTGCAAGATTCAAAGTAATGTTGATCTAGTATTCTGAACCGATAATATAGATTTGTCCTCCGATATTTTGCTCCATATTTCCCCTCTGATGATAGTTGTTACTTCAATTTTTGCGAAATGTTTTTTGGTTGATAAATGCATGTATGGATAGGATCTTGTGCATTCAAATGCTCGTGGTTGTTGCCGACATCATTCTATTATTTACAATTTTTTTATTAGACGTATCATTGGCTGACCTAATAAGTTGTTGAAGGTGAAATGGATTAAATGTTGTTTGTGCAATCCATGCCGACATGTAATTGCGCACCAAATGTTTGAATCACCCTTGAGATTTTTTTGTGTTTACTTGGAGTCGACTTGATTATTACTTATGGGCAAATCAGATATATACAGGATGTCTTTTGGAGATAAATGAATTATAATGGTGTATGTGAATGTTAGTAGATTATGTGTGGATGCAAAAAGTGTGAAGAATGGTTTGCTAGCATGCAAATTTATTGAGCTTCAAATGAACTAAACTTTTAGTCTGAAGTGTACTTACATTAGTTCATTCTCTAGCTATAAGCCATTTTCGCTTCTATATTTTGTAGACAGTGAGCCTCCATATTTGGACAGTGAGTCTCGATAGTGAGCCACCCTTTTGTAATATCTTATAACTGGTTATACTATATTGTGAGTTAATCCTTGCCATGTTTTTTCCCATTCTGGGCTTTCCACGTAAAAATCTTGGTGTTCTTGTGTAATGTGTTTCATGTTCAGTTAATGCTTCTACTTATCTTAATTATAGTATGCATTGGATTAATTGGATCGTATTTGTTTAATAAGTTTAAGAAGATATTGATTCACCCCCCCTCTCAGTATCTTGGATATTTAACAATTGGTATTAGAGCTTAGTTCCTCTAGAGAAGCCTAATAGCTTGAGGGAGATCTTAAATATTAAACAAATCGATGATAATGCAGAACTCCGGATTTCCCTTGATGACCTTGACAAAGCTGAAAATGAAAATAGAGATATGAAAGAAAATCTTGATGAAGCAAATGAATGCATCTGTAAGTTGAAAGAGAAATTATAGAAATTCAAAGAGAGACATAGAGAAGTTAGTGAGCAATTGAAACAAGCAAGTGAATATGTTACCAGACTAAATTTGTAAGTGGAAGAAAAGAAGAGAACTGAAGAATGTTTGAATGCAGAAGTGAAGAGAAAGTTTGATGAATGTTCGAGGCTTGAACAAGAAGTGGTGAACCTGAGAGCAGAACTTGAAAAATAATTTTTTTGTGAAGATAATTTCAAGACAAGCTCTACCAGAATTGATGAGCTAATTGTAGGATAGAAACCCTCTTAAGACAAAGGTGGATTGGGATTAGAAGCAGGTGAAAGATAAAAAGTTGTAAACAATAAAAATGCTCAAGATAAAGGGAATCATAAAAGAAATCATGGAAGGAGACCACCTATCAGATAGCCAAATGCTCAAAGGTATCCATCTTTCGGGTAAGCGCAAGAAGTTGAGTCCACGAAACGTGGAAGTTTTTTCTTGAGACAAAAAAATGAAATCGGCATTGCAAAAATGGGATCCTGTTTAGGTTCGGGATCCCAAGCCTAAAATAAAAAAATGGGATCTCGCTTTTCAAAACATGGGATCCTATTTTGTAAAAGCATAAAAAAAAATATTTTTTACAAAACAAGATCCCGTGTTTTAAAATATGAATATTTGGTTGGGTTTGTGCTTTTCTTTTTTGGTTCAGGAAAAGATTTGGGGATCTAGACCTAGGCCCTGGACCTAGTTTGACTTGCAAGTTGAAGGTCCTAGGAATGTCAAAAGAAAATAGTGACTTTGGGCATACATCTAAAGACACTTTTTGTAGAATTTTTTAATGAAATTAAAACCTATTATAGATGAGATAGTGTAGATTCCAAATATTTAAATTTTTTACAATTGGATTATTTTTTAATTTTTCATTTAATTTCTAATGAAACGGGTCCATAAACTTGAATTATTAGGGTTTTTTAGTATTTTAATAACTTTTGATTAACATAATTTTTTTACAAACGGATTGCATGAAAGTGTACTTCAGACAATTCTTTTCAATTTTTTTAAAAAAATTAAAAAATGATAAGTTTAGGTCATCTTATGTGACGTACACCACGATTTTTCAAAACACCAAATATGGCCGGTAAAAAATTAACAAAAAAAAAATTCAATAAAAAATTATAAAAATATATGGAAAGCGTGCTTTAGTGAGTTACAAATATTTTCCCAAAAGGATTTTGAAAAATATGATTATTTAGGTCAAAATATGGATGACGTACACATGTATCATACGGTAAAAACAATGACTTTTAAAAATTGGTTTTTAGAAATGCCTATTGAAAATCGATTTGTATCATCTGAGTATTAAAATAAATTACATATTTGGAAACTAGACTCTGAGTACTACATTTTAGGAATAGTGACTTTTTCCAAGATTCCATCTCTAAGTGCTTCAAATTTTAAGGTCAAATGTGTCGAATCTTGAAAATCAGGGAAAACACTTCCACTAAATGGCCAAAAAATGGACTCAACTTCTTTCCAGCACCCTTTCAATGGTACTTGTTTTTCATGCAACAAGTTTGGTCATAAGGAAACTGAATGCAAAAGTAGGATAAATCAGTTCTCTAGTTCCTTCTTCAGACAATGCTATGCTTGTAATAAGATTGGACATAGAGCTAGTGAATGCAGAACTCAAATGATGTACTAGTTTAATGGAGGAAGAATGAATCAATCATTTGTTGGTTACTGCTATACTTGCAACAGGTATGGACATAAAGAGAATTAGTGCAAATCAAGGTTTAATGGAAGTCAAACAAATCAAAGAAATGTTGTCTATTCTAACTGCAACAAACCAGGACATATTTCAAAGGAATGCAAAAGTAAGAAAGGAAAACAATCTGCTTCGATAAAGAAAAATGAATCTATGTAGAAATTCGACAAAGAGGAAGTTATGCAAGAAATGAGCAAGATATGGAAAAATAAAGAAGAATAAGAATCTTCTGATGCATCTGTGCCTTCAGTAGGTATAGAAAATTCCTCTGAGAACTAGACCTAGCATGGTCTTAGAGGGAGATTTAGCAGAAAATCTTCTGAACTCCCTAATTTTGGGCGTTTCAGCCTTTGGCATGAGGAAATGTTGTTAGATATGAATAGGCAGATGTTTTTGAAAAATAAACCAGAAGAAAAAGTGCATGTATGCTCACTTGCGGAGTATATTAGGGTTTTTTTGTGCAATTGAAGGGTTTTTGCCAACTTTTTAAATTTCATCACATTTAATACGAATTAGGGCATCACATTGGTCTATAAAGCAAAATCATAAATTATTTTCAATCACTTATGAATTTGAAGAAGGTAAAGAGCGATTTGGAGTGATTTGGAGCGAATTGAAGTGTAACTTGTGCAAACCCTAGTTTCAACTATTCACAAAAGAAAGAGGTATTTTTATTTATTTTGTGTTGCTATGAGCTTGTAAAAGTTCTCTTTCTAAATCTTTTAAGAGCTTGGTAAATAGATAATGGCAACCCTTGTATTTGTAAATACAACAGAAATACCTAGACCCTCCTACAGGAAATACTCAATGAAGGTTTTCAAATATGAACCTCTGGGCGCTTTCTCTTTGATTCCTCATGGCATCATGCCAATAGAGGATACAAGAATGTACATTAGGGTTAAGACCGAGGAATTCAATCACACCAAATTGGTTGACATGTGGTTGAAGCAACTCACTGGAGACAATTTCATGGTGAAACCTGAGTAATCGAATCTTGTGACAAAGAAATTGGATTGTTGGAACAACTTCCCTAATTTTTGTTGCACTGTGGATGATCAATATGTAAAACTAGTCCTTAGCAAAATGCATGATTAGTTCTTATGGACCAATGAACCACACTTGATAACTAAGGAAGTGGTCAAAGTTGTCACCCGAATTTGTGAAACTGGACTAGTACCAGTGTTGAAAGTAGTGAAAAATGAAGTGGTGATGGATCTCACCAATGCAACATATGATAAGAGAGATCTCACAACAAATCCTATCAGTAATCCAGCCATGAAGTACACATCCATAATGATAGGACATAAAATCTACTTCACCAATAGAGAGAACTTTGTGTTTGCCACAATAATCTATACTAGTTTTGATATGGCTACAAATGGTGCAGATTATGATCTATGTGAGATTCTCAAACAACAGCTACTTGAGAACCTGAGAATGTCAAAGGAGAAGAAATATCCTTTCAAGTTTGGTTCTCTGATTGTTTTCCTGTTATTCTATTTTCTCATAATTATTTTGAGAAAATTTGAAATAGTGTTTTGGGACCCATCCCGACTGGTTGCTCATCAAATTTTTGATCATATGGATAAGTTGGGTGATGTGAAGAACATAGAAAATTCATTGACGAAATTATTTTCTATATTCAAGAAAAAAATGAATGAGAGAGAAATAATTCCGAGGAAGATTGTTGAAATTTATAAGAATGACATCATATTTCATGTTTCTTCTTATGAGTGTATGGTTGAAGCAGTTGAACCCCAAACTATTTAGATTCAACCCTTGGGATATGAAATCATAGAAGAAGAAGTTGGAGGTTATGTGCAACTATTATTAAAGAGTCCAAAGGATGTAAATGAACCTCAGATTGGTACATATGCAAAAAATTCATGGAATTATGTTTGGAGCAAAAAAAATCTACAAGGAAGAAAAATGTAATTGAAATGCTCAAAAAATATGGTTTCACAGATGAAGAGATAACACAAGGAAGAGCTCATGGAGAATAGAAGTCTGGAGAATCACCTAGCATCAGGAGATCGAGCAGGATCCCTCCTTCCAAACAATATTCTAGATAAGCTTCAATAAATATTGATCCCAACACCTCTAACAAAGGCAAGGGCCTGGCCCCTTCTAGACCCACTACCAGATCAGGCAAAGGAAATGGTGTTCCTCTAGTAGTGCGTGCTAAATAAGGAATAAAATAAAAGGATACAAGGGAGAAGAATCTCATCATCACCGAGTACCAAGAAGAAGAGGAGAAAGACCCAAATTCTAAGTTTACAAGGAAAAGAAGGGTAATAATTTCCTTTGGTGAAGGTGCATCACAAGAAACCAGTGTTGGATCGAAGAAAGTTCACTATGTATTATCCTTAGAGGATTTTGATAAATAGGATTCTAGTGATTATGAAGCTAATGCAAAGAAGGCCATAGTTGTAGAAGAGGTTTCATTGGACCAAGTGGAACAAAATGTCTCTTTGGTAAGACTTGGTACCCCTCTCAAACTAGAAGCCTTGGTGAATAATCTAGTGCATCAAGAAAATATGATGAAACCCACAACATAAGTCTATGGTTTAGTAGGAGAAGAAAATAAGGAAAAAATAACAATGGCTATTATTAAATATGTTATTATATTGGAAGCTAAGTGGGATAATGTTAATTGTGATGTACCTGAAAAATTGTGGGAAGTACTAATGAAGAGAAGAGTAGAGGTGGTTGAGCTGGAAGAGAAAATAAGAGCTAAGGCATATAAGGATATTGCATCCTCTCTGTCTCTAGGTGATCTAGAAACTTTGAAGAAGATTTGTCATAAAATGTTCCAGATGAAGAAGAGGGTTAATACTCTGATGACTAGAGATAAGGAAGGAAATAATAAAAACTATCAAGAGTATAGCGGAAAAGTATGGTATGCTTAGTGCATCTAGAACGACACCTGAATCAAGAATAGAAACTTCTACAAAAGTAAAGGAAGATCCTCCTTCCAATGCTACTAATGAAAATGTACCTTTAGAAATAAATGACTCTGATATCCCTCCAGAAATAGGTAGTACAAATGTTCTACCAAAAATTAATGTTGCTAATGAGGTTTCATAAAATGAAGGATAGGTTGAAGAAAATGTTGAAGCAAAGATTCATGATGCCACCCCTTTGGTACACTCTGAAGAAGAAAGAAATATAGAAGAAGAGAGGAGAGAAGATGAAAAGGAAGAAGAAAAGATAGAAGAAGTCAGAAGAAAAGGATATGGAAGAAAAGAGAGGAGAGGAAGAGAAGGTTGAGGAAGAAGGAAATAAGGAATTGGGTGAACCTAGTGGAAAGAATGAAGAATTATCTCAACAGGTTGTGGAATCACAAAATTCCTCCAGAGAATCCTCCTCCAGTGATGATGTCTTGAAGGGCCCACTATCTAAGAAGATCATATTCCAGTCAGTAATTCCTCTAGAACTCCAACAACTTCCCATGAATCAAGGCTATGCAAATTTGAACAAGATTTCTCCTATACATAAAATGGTGTTAGGTGATGTATTTCATGCATCCAACAATTTAGAAATCTTGGAAATGCATCATAAGGGAACTTATCTTATCAAATATTCTATTAAGGCTTTGTAGGATGTCACACCTAATACGTCAGTGGACACATCTGTCACTCCGGTTGAAAACCTGAAGCTTCTATTAGACTCCTTCAAGGAGTATGGAACCAAACTTGGTGAGAAAAAAAAAATTGAAGAGAGACTAAATGAGAAAAGGCTATTGATCCTCCATGAAAATTGTACTTTGGTACATACCAATGTAGAAAAGAGACTTGAATCTATAAAGGCCTATGAATCTGATGCTAATTTTGTGTTTGCCTATTACATAAGGTGGCCTGATCCCACAAAAAGTATAAAAGATCTCATGGACTCCATTGAGTCCCAACTGATAGTTGTTTCCAATACTTACAATGTATCCATGGACAAAGACAAATCAACTTGGAACACCATCTTTGTGTATAGAGAAAAATTCTTCATGCTACAGAAATAGAAGGAGGGGATAATCAAAAAATTTGGGCTACTTGGCGAAAATGTAAGGATGGAGTACACTCCAGTAGTCAATGCTTTGGCTAATGCTAAGAATTTGGACAAGATCAATTTGACCACAGATACTTCGGATGAGGCTAAAGAAAGTTTAATTGCATTAGAGTCTTTGAAAAAAATGTTGATATTTGCTAAAAAAAAGTTGGGAGAATGGTAAAGCATCTTGGCAAGGCATTCTTTAGGAACTTCAAAGTGCCCCCTCCTCTGGGCAAAGTTGTTTTTGGTTTTTACATTGTTTGGGTTAAACTCCTTAGGGGGAGTTTCAGTAGTTTGATTCTTTGTGTTGTACATTTTGGATCCTCTGTACATATTTATGTTTTTGGTTGTCCTTTGTCCCTAATGTCAAAGGGGGATAAAGGTAATGTTGTGCCCTCTGCACACATGCCCCATTTGAAATGGGGACCCTCTCTTTCTTTCTCCTTGCCGGGTCATTTTTTCGTCACCTCATTTTGTGTTCCCTCATTTTGGTGTCCCAGATGGTCAGTGTGCTTCTGAAGTTTCATCTTAGGTTGACCGTGTTTCCTCCCCCTCAAAATTTGCTAAGTGTTGTGTCCTCCCAAAGTTCCTTTGGCACTTTTCCTTTTGTAGGCGACCATGGGACCTCCCGGGCCCAGCTCACCAAGTTTCCCTTATTGGGTTTCTTTGTTGGATTTTCTCTTTCGAACAGCCTTTTGTCTGCATCCTTCTGATATTTGGGTTCCATCTACTTAATATCCATTTCAAACTTGCACTAGAAATGATCATCCATCGCACTCTCTGGCCCTGACTCCCTAGGTTTCCCTTGCCAAGTTTCCTTGTTGGATTTTCTCTTTTAGATGGCCTTTGGTCTACATCCTTCCAGTGCTTGGGTTTTGGCTCCTTAATCTTCATTTCAAACTTGTGCAAAATCTGACCATCCATCATGCTCTTCAAGCCCGATCCATCAAGATTCCCTACCCGAGATTCCTTTACGTGTTCACCATTCCAAACGGTCGTCAACTCATGTCCATCTGGTACTCGGACCCCGAGACCCTATTCATTGTCGGTTTTCCACTTAGCATTTTTTGGATGGCCATGACCCCACCTCTTTCTGGCCTCTAGGTCCCATACCTCCTGCTATTGTCTTGATTTTCAAACACACCAACCTTTTCATCTGTCGTACTTGCATTAATTAAGTGCATTAATTTCATTTAGGGGTATAAATAATCATCCTAACATGTCATTTTCACATATCAAGGAGATTAGAAGACAACAACGCCTCCCCATCCTTCATCGCCTTTGCGTCCGAGACCTCCCTCCACTGTTCCTGGCGGATTCAACAATATCATTCATCGGGTTCTCGAGGTGAGTCCACCATTCGACCTCCTATCATTTCTTTTAATAATTTCATGCCTAAGTGACAGATAGGCTAAAATTGTATGAGTTTGATAAAAGAAGGATTGAAATAGAAAACCCATGACTTAAAATCTTCAGAAAATCCCTCAAACACTTAAAAATCAAATACGGAATTACATCTTCCCATCATTGTTCTTTGGATTGGGAAACAATGCCCTCTGCGCTCGAGACCTCTCGTCGCCTTAGCCTTTAAACTCAAAACTTGAAATAAAATTGCCTCAATGGCAAAATGCCTCGTAGGTTCTGGACTCCGGAACTCTGCCTCTAGATTTTCGCCTTCCCTTTGCTATTTTGAATGGAATTTTTGCCCCATCTACCAAAGCTTCATGGCTCGACCTTCTATTCGATGTCACCTTTGCTAAGAAAAATTGAAGCATCCTTATGCCCTTCGGGTCCTAGTTCGCGGACCTCCTTCTGCGGGCGGTTGTTGTTGTTTTGTTGTTTCTAATGGCCTTTGGGTAAGTGCCTTTTGGCTCTCAGATCCCAAAAACCTTTGACTTATGCATGAGTAAGGATGAGTTAATATCACAAAAACTCCAAGTCCTCAACCTTCATCAGATCTCAACCCCCAAACTTCTTCCATCGGGACTCCATCCCATTTCAGCCATCCAAAACGGAAAACCCCAACCATCCCTCTGGCCTCTAAGTCCCGACACTCCGATCATCACCAAGCATTTAGCGAAGGAAACATAAGGAAAAAATCCTACTCGGGTCTGGTTTTTCAGGTTGCTCCCACCGAAATTTTGTCTGTGGTTTGTCATTTTTCACAACCATCCTCCAATGACTTCCCGACCTTCGCAACCCGAGTACCCAAATGACCAAAGAATTTGCAAACTTTACTAGACATCCTTCATCCTCATGGGTTCTGGACTCTAGAACTCTGCCCTTACAATGTCGTTTCTCCAAAGCTATTCCAAACGGCTAACACCTGGCAGCTTTCACTCTTCATGGTTTTGAGTGCCCTAATGATGACCCAAATGCCTTCCAATTTTGAAAAAAACATTGACCCACATATTGAAATTTGACCCTCTCCCACATGAACACTTCAAATTATCCAAATCTAAGGTCGAGAGAAATCATCTGGGTCTCCCTACCCTATTTTCCCTACAAAACAACATTTTGACCAGGGAAGTCTAACCTCTGGGGCTCGGATTGTCCAGAGTCCCCGTAGTAAACTACTGATATTAATTTTGACTAAGTATTCGATTGTTGAATGATGAATTATCCAATCTAGTGATATTTTGCAAGGATTTGGCTAAGCATTTCTGTTGTCATGCTTACCCTACCTTTGTGTGCAGGATATATGGAATCGAGTGTAGAGGCCTCGGGGGCAGTCAAGGACAAAGGAAAGAGAACTTCCAAGGCTCCTCAAGGTAAAGAGGACAAGGATCAAATGAAATATTAGTTCCAAGGGGAGCCATTGTAGTCCAAAATCACCACTAAGTGGAATGATATCTCTGACACCAATATTGGGCATGTGAATATTGATGATTTCATATAGAGGGTCAAAATCAACCTAAAGACAGATAATGCGAAATTGATCAGAAGCAACAAGATTGCTAAGGCTGCCAATTTCCCTCCTGCTTTGGTTGCCCCAAAACTAGTAATGGCTTGTAGAGAGGCATATCAGTTGGAAACAAGAACTATTTTTGAATGAGAGCGGAATGTGTCGGCTGATATGTCAGCCTTAGGAATAGCGAAGACCTTCCATATTCTTGTCTTCAAGGAGATGGAACGATCAACTATCAAGGAGTGCAAAGAAATGTGGGACAAGGACCCCATGAGATGCAAAAAGCTCATAAATCAATACTGGCTCAAAGACAAAAGGGGTAGTGCTGCAAAAGTTCCTCAGGAGCTCTTTCATAGCGTTTTCTTCAAGGATTATCACAATTTAGTCACCCTACTGAACAGAGTAATGGGCCTCCCTGGTGTGGCCTACTTTCAGGAATGGATGGTATATTTCATCGAGCAGATTCTCCATGGAGAGGATACTACATTCTATTGGGGAGGGATAATTAGTGATTGCTTCAATGAAAAATTCATGAATGTTAAAAAGACCTCCAAGTTCTATATGACTTCCTACCTGGTATATTCACTAGCCGAATGGAGGCACTACAATGGTTTATTCAGAGCTCCAAATGAAGAACCTGACAAGGAGCTCAAGGTTTATGATAGATACCCCCAGTTGCAATTCATAAACTTCAAGAAAGACTACTGCAGCATAAATGATACATTCATAGCTTACATCATCAGGCTGCTCGGGGCTGACTTTGGGAGAAGAGTTTCCCATAGTGCTCAAGCCTTTCTCAAACAATATGCCTTTCTATTCATTCAATATCCTATGTTCACATACATTTGCACCCAAGAATTTTCAGAAAGACCGAACAAGTTGCCCCGGTATCCTAATGACCGGATGATATTGTTGGAGCTCGCTTGGAAGCTACAACACATTCATTCCCTTCTAAGTAGCAAGCATCTAGCAGGGATCCCTTATCCCCTTACACTCAGTCAGGGAATGTATGAGATCTATAATTCCCAGTGTACCCACAATTCAGAGAAGGAATTGGCCGAATACCATCTCAAATCCCACACTGCCAGACCGCGAATGGATCGATATGGCCACATCAAAAAAGAAATTGGATAGGAGTATGCCCATCTCCATAGCATTGAATATTTTTGGGCCAATTGTAAGGATGAATTTGAAGTGTGAATAAGGCACTATATGCAGATGACCACATACTTTGTTAAGAGGATGAACCTATTATCGGTACCCAATCATCTAGAAGAGGATGAAAATACTGTGATAGACCCCAAGTACAATGCCATTGCAAATCTACCACTGCCATTAATTGATTGGGATGAGCAAGAGATTGATGACCTCAACATTCTTACCAAGCCCGTTGAGGCTCGAACAAAAAAATGGATTGATGGGAAATTTGCTCGATTGAATCAACAAGGGGTTGTTCTGACATACAAGGGGCTCAAAAGTGAGCCAAGTGGATCGGATGGTGGGGTCATTGCTACATCAATAGGAGAAACATAAAAATCCCCTCCATCCATTCGTTCAAGAAAGAGAAAAGAGACTGACGAGTAGTAGTCTAATCCAAAGGTGTATGCTAGAAAGGCCTTAGAAAGTGAACATTCCAAGAAACATAAAAAATTAGACAGCATCACCGAATTGCCTGTGATTCAAGAGGATCCACTCCACGAGGGAGAAGAAATGGAGATTGATCAAACAAGGTCTCCACCTATCTCGTCTATTGTTATGACCATTGTTGCTGCCACTACCACCCAACTTACCCCACACACAATAGTTGCAACTTCTCTGGCTACGGTGCACATCGCTCTCCACCTTGTCTCTACTTCTCCCATTGTGCAAGTCATATCAATGGATTCATCCTCTACCACTAATTCTCTAATTTCCTCATCATCCATGTCTCCATCTTTTCCTCTTCTAACTACCACTATGGCAACTGCAATGTCTACCCTCACCCTCCTAGAATATTTTGTTAAGTATATGCAAAATGTAACATCTGAGCTCTTGGGAATGTTTGCAAACCCAGCAGTGCAAGCTGCAATTGCCCAAGTGATAACCAATCTTCGAGTTCCTCCTCCTCCTATTGAGCCACCCACGATGGAAGCCGCCATGCATATTTCTAAGGAGATGCACCTACAACAACAAATGGAGGTAGCCAAGGGGTTGGAAGAAGAGGTGAATGATTATCATGAGCACCCCATGTATGAACATCGAGTAATTGATGAAGTCACCTATGAATCTTCCTGTGATTATGGGGAAGGGTTGGATATAAGGATTATGGAAGAAACATCTGATCCTAAGATTGATGTAGATTTGGTCAAGCAACTCAAAGAGATTGAAGATAAGGAGGCTGAAAGATAGCCTATCATTGAAGAAGAGGTTGTTGCCATAGAAATAGAAGGTGATAAATCTCTAGTGGAAGAACATGGCCATGACCCTAGACATGATGAAGAGGTTCTCCCTCATGATGAACAAGAGGAAAAGGAAGAAGATAAGCCTGAAGAAGAGGCTGAAGTTCATGAAAACACAAAAATTGAGCAACTCGAGGAGCACGAGCACCATGAAGAAAAGGAAGAAAAGAATGTTGAAGGGGAAGACAACCCCAAGGAATGCCTGCTCATCAAAGTCCCTATCAAATGACGGTGTTCATTCAAGACTCCAATGAAGAAAAGGAATAAATGAGGATAGAGAAGGAGGAGCTGAATGAAAAAGAGATTGAAACCAAAGATAAGCAGGAATCACCTAAAGAAATGTCCTCAATACTTGACTAGTTGGAAAAGAAACTGGAGAAGAAGGCTCTCACTCCTAAAGACCCAAAAACAAGATTGGAGGCTATATTGGCTTGAGCCCAAATCAGCACCAAGAAGAAGAAGAAGCCCAAAATATGATCAAAGGTAATGATGGATGCCTCAGGATCTAGGATGGTGCAGGTAGCTACACCAGTGTTGGGAGATCAGGGAATAAGTTATAATATCTCCACCATTGACTTGGGAGTCACCACCAAGCAGAAAAAGGTAGTTCAACTCTAGGAATCCATTGCGATGGTGGTGCATTTGATTCAACAAGATAAAGTTTCAAAAAAGGAGCTCAAGGAATATGTGGTTGATCTAAAAACTTACATCCAATAGTGGTCCTCAGTGGAAGAACAACCTATTACATCCTTGGCCCTACCATAACTGCTATCCAAAGAGAAGATAAAGAAATTGGAAAAAAGAAAGAACTTGGATAAGACCACGAAAATTTGGTTCTGACGGGTCTTGGATATTGTAAACATGGGAATCAATCACATTGTTCAAACAACAAACAAGTTCTTGGATATATGAAAGTCTCCTAAGGGTACAAAGAAAATTTGCACTGACTTCCTAAGGAAGTATGAGTCTGCCTACCTGAAGATTGAGGCTATCCTCAAGCTACTAAGTGAGATTTGGGAGAAGGAGTTTGGATTCAAAGAAGATGATCACTGGCTGATGGATGTTTGGAAGTGAGATTTTGACAATCAAAAGGAAAGGTTGGTGCATGTACTCGAAAAGGTAGATCTAGATATTGATTGGGCCAAGGAGGTTTGGTCAGATTGTGGCTGGTATTTGAAGCCAATGATAGGGTACGATGTGCCCATTGTCCAGATCAACTTGGAAAAGGTAAAGCCACATTTCCAAAAGAGGATAGAAGATGGAATGTCGGGTGAAATTACTATTGAATTCAAGAGTTTTGTTGTTTGATCCTTCACCTAGTCTGAGTTGTTCAAGGACTCACCGCCAAATATGATGAAGATTTGGAGAAGCTCGTTGGCAATTCCAAGGAATGGAGTTACCAGGTGCTATGATCTGACATCATAGAGGTTGATAAGCTCGAGTCGATGATCCTAAAATTCATGGAGTATGCAACCTTGAAGAAGCAAGAGGGAAACCTTATTATTGATGAATAATTTTTGATAGAATAGTGGCAGCAAAAGGGAAATCAACAAGAAGACAAAATGCTACAATGTTGCCACTAAAGAAAAAATAGGGAAAAAGACCGAACTATATTTTAAAATGTAATATATATTGTGGGGTAGGTAAAACCCTAGGTTACAGTGAATTGTGGCCACACAAATGTAAATCAATCTTGGCCACATATTCTATTTTTGGGACACTATAAATAGGGGACCTCCTCTCATTTACAAGAGAGATTTGAGTTGTTGTAATGACATGATGTAGACATTTTAATAGAAATACATTGATTTTGGTGGATTTTTTAGTTTCTTTGCATGTTTCATGATTCTTCTCTCATAGTTAGATGATTTAATTAGATTTACTTTGTTGTTTCATTTCCTTTTAGTTAGATTTGATAGATTTAGTAATATTGTTCCATGGTTGTGAATATTTTTTTTGTGTAGATGTCTTCCTTATCCATACTTTTGGTTGTTTGTTGCTAGTAGATGGTTGTGTAAAGTTAGTGTGGACTTAAATTTGAAGTTGCCTTTAATCTTTATCTTTGTTCATGCATATATCTAATGAATGAATGGTAAAAAATCTGCAATCCTTAGAAGATAGCATAAATTTAATGACATTGTGAAATTTTTGGTTAAGTGAAATTTCATTTTAAGGAAGTTGTGCATAGTAGAGACTTCCATGATCACTATTCATTAGTAGTTGTAGTCTAGGAACCTTCTCTCTTCCCTGCCCTTTTTCTTTTTTTTTAATAACCTAGGCTAAGGTGCATTGCACATTGTAAAGCTAAATCTTAAATTAGAAATGGAGTTCAAGACTATTGTTCGAACCTACAACAAACGTACAACAAATTTCCATCTTCAAAAAATCCATTTGCAGATCCAACTCCCTTACAACCTAACTTTTGTAAGTCTGCTCTATGATTCCCAAAAAATCCATATCAAACATCAACTGAGATATTCTATGCAAGTCATGACCTGACACCCGAGAGACCTTGGGGTGATTTTCAGCAACTTGTTTATTTCCTTTTAAGAGAGGTAATGCACCTACGCATTTCTTGTGTTGAGAAAGTGTGCAAAAAAACCCATCAACAGAACTAGTGCTAGAAGGAGGGCTTTTTTGGAGCTAAGCTAGATCGAATTGGGTCTTTCTCCCCTAAGAGATTTTACAGAATACTACGGTCTACACAAATAAAGGGGAATTTCAAGAGCTACCTCCCCCTACCCGAGCTAAGAGAGCCAAAAGAGGGGAAGCCTCCACCTCCAACACATTTGACTAGCCCATTTTTCTTTCACCTTCATCTCCTTATTCTATCCATTTGTCTCCATCTTCTCCATCATCTTTGGTAGCACCTTCTCCCACTCATCTACTTCAAAAAGACTTTCAGACTGTCACTTCTACCGGGCTAGATGCTACCTTCCAACCCAGCACAGTCCCACTTCTAGGAGTTGTTCCATCAGCTGTAGATGCCCCTTTATAGCCACAAGTCAATTTGGCACAAATATATCCACCACCCCCTCCAATGGCATGGTTGGGTAATAATCAGTCTCCTTTGGCCTTCAACCTCTATCATGACATGCCAAAGAATGCTAAGATCTTTTGCATGAAGTTCAATCCTCGAGACCCATAGAGGATAGCAGAGGAACATGTTAGGATTTTTGAGATAGCCTTGAAGACTATGCAAATCATATACAAGGATGTGGCCTACTGGCTCTTTCCCTACTTCTTGGGTGAGGAGGCCTTTTACTGGTATGCCAATTTTCCAACATGAACTATCAACATGTGGAAACTCCTAAAGAATTCTTTCCTCCAGAAGTTCAAAACCCCAATCAGCCCTTCGGAGTCATACTGACATTTTATGTCGGTCCAAAGGGAGATCAATGAACCAATCAACTACTTTAATGATAGATTCCTAGAGCATATACTCGATTATAGGATCCGTACATGTTAAATGATGTTACTATTTTACTTGTCTACTATACAACATTGGACAATCTTACTACAACATTAGTGAAAAGGATGCGACCTCCTCCTACCAGACTGGTGGATGCTTATGTCGAGGTCGTCATTGGTAGTACAGACTTGGGACAAAATATTTATGGTTTTTTGCCCTCTTGGGGACATCCTTCACAAATTAAGGGCTTACTCAAGCTCTATAGCATCAAACACGCTTCATGAATCTGGTACCGCAACTACCTATAGTGCCTCATTCAGGATATCCAATGAACTAGGCACCTCTGATTCCATAATACTTGTTGCCCTAGTCATAACAGGTCCACTCTCAACCACCTCAAGTTTCGGCATACCTTCAAGACTCCGAATTCCTGCCTACTCATCAAAATTAGCCAGTGGCACAACCATTTTTCCTTCAAAATTAAGCCTCACAGCCGAGCAACACAGAGAAGGATTAGATCAATGAGATGATAGAAATGATCAAGAAAATTTCCACGGAGATGAGTCACTTGAGGAATCAAAACAATTGGTTGTGAGTTCATAGAGAAGCATCTAGACCAACCTTAATCAGGACAACTATGACAGCTATGACAACCATGACAACCACGATACTGGCATATCCTCTGGATAGACTTATGATAGGGGTCAAAATTCAAGGCAAAACTTTGACAGGAGGCCCTCCCAAAGACAAAATTAGACAAAAAACACAAGGCCAAACAATGGCAGTGTTCCTACACCCCTAGACCAGCCCAACAATAATGGCAAGACTACAATTGAAGTCTATTTAGCTGAGACTACCTTGTTTGGTTGGTGTCATATCCACAAAAAAAGTCAGCATTCAGAATTGGATTGTTTGGAATTCCTAATGGCTATTGAATTTTTTTAAATTGAAGTCCAAAATGTTGTAGAGAACTTGGGATGCAAAGACCTTGTCCCTTTTGAGCCATACGATTCTCCGGTGCTGGTGGTCAATCAAGCTCCCTTCCCAAAAGCTGAGAGCAACATGTCAAAGTAGGAAGACGTCACTACAAGTAGCAATGACAAGATGGAAGAGGTAATTATTGAAAGCCCTTTGGCTCAGCTTTTCAATTTAGTAAATAATGGTCTCGTAGATGAGGAAGAGTGTTGAGAGGATGAGGTCCAAATGTTTCATCAAAGGACTACCCCTTATGACCTTAGGAATAGACAAGCTAGTGGGCACACTAGTGGTCCTTTATGACCTCCACTACCCCCAATAATTTTAGCACCCCTTCTAACCCAAATTTTGGTAACAACTCGAGCTATCCACATGTACCTTCCTAGTACTTTAACAAGAATTGGTAGTAAAATCAAAATCAAAATCAACCCACTAGTGCCTCCCAAAATACCACTTATGATGCAGAAGTTGAGAAAATGGGAGAGTATGTTACGGAAGAATTTAAGAAGGTTAAGTTAAGTGTGTCCGCCTTTGAGTTGCTCAAAGTCCCGACTATTAGGAATGCTTTCTTCAGAATGATCAATGGGACTCCTTCATCCAGGTCAACTCAAGAATCTCCCACTAAGAGGGTTTCATTTGAAGATTCATAGAATGAGCCAGTCATTAGATAGGTTTTCAATAAGAAAGCTGACCCCCCTGCAAATTAGAAAACAAATAAGAAACCCACTAAGGAATCAGATCAGAAAAAAGCCCAAAACAAGGGCAATGATAAAGATAAGAGTCAGGTTGCCCAAGTGGACATGTCTGGAGGATTGTTCCAAGGGAAGCTAGAAACTCCTCCCTTCCTGGCTACCATAAGAATATTTAGGAATAATTTGCATAATTTTTTTCTCGATTCGGGAGCTTCTGCCAACATCATGCCCTTGAGCATATGCAAGGCTTTGGGAATAGTTCCAACCCCTTCCCAGTGAAAAGTGACATAGCTTGACAAGATTGAGATCAACATAGTTGGTGAGATTAATAGAATACCCATGCATATTATTGTTTATCCCAAAATACAACAAACCATTGACATCCAAGTTGTAGATATCCCCAACACCTATGGCATAATATTAGGCAAGGCTTTCACCAGAGCATTGAATGGATATGCCACAATTGACTATTCTCATTTGTCATTTCCATGGAAAGGGATGCCAAATTAGATTTGAATAGATTAGGAGATGAAGTTCATGATCATAGAATATGACACAAATGAAGTTTTGTTTGTTGAAACAAAATTGGGAAATTATTATACGGTGTCATATTCAAATGAACAAGAATTATTTGAAGAAGAAGCAATGGGAGAATTTCTTCTTGTATTGTGTAGTCCCCCTGCTAACCTAGCTTGTGTCCCTTAGAGCACAAAAATGATGATCGAGTCAGATGATGAAGAGTCCTGTGAGGATGTTAATCTTGGATTGTTGGATGGCTTCTGAGATTTTATGGAGAAATGTGTACAAGATCAACTCAATTTGGGAGCTAGAATGAATTTCTAGGAACTCCTGCTGCCTAGTTGGTGCTATTGTGCAGTTTTTGCACACACGCCCCACTGAAGTAGGGACCCTCATTTTTTTGGCTTTTGGGTGTCTTGGCCTTTCTATTTTGGGGATTTTTCTTGCTTGAACCCATGCTTTAATGTTTACCTTGCCAGTTGGAGTGGCACATTTGTGAATTTTATTGAAAATCTTAAGATCTAGGTGCATTTCAAACTTTTCACCATTTTCAAGAAAATCCGCCCTGTCCGGATTTTCTCGATTTTCTTTTGGAGTCCGGAGCTAGTTATCTTTTGACCCAAATTCAGGGAAATCCATCATGTCCGGATTTCTCCAAAGTCCATTGCCCTATCGGATCTCCAATTTTTGGTTTTGGCTATCTTGTCAATCGCATTAATGGCGATTGCACGACCCTTTTGGGGCATTTATATATTGAATTTTGGGAAGTAATTGGCCATTTGAGTTTGTTTGTTTTCTTATCATTTGAATTTTGGAGTGTTGGATCTTGGGGCATGTTGCTAGATTGTGCATTTCGAGGTTGTTTTGACTGTTGCATTTGAAATTTGTGTGCATTGCTCGTATCCTACTTGTGTTTGAAAGTTGTATGTTGGCATCACTAGTTCCAATTCTTTTTACTCTCATGGTATGTAAATTTTCTCTTCCCCTTTGTTGGTTTTGATTTTCTCTGCTTTGTTTGCCTCTTTGTCATGCATTACTTCATTATTTCCTTGGGTGTGCATGTCATGTCTGAGCATTTTGGGGTTTTCGTTGTTCTGCCGGTCCCTTAGATTGATCACTGAATATTTATTTTGGTCTGGTATTTCACTAATCTTCTCGACACTTGCTTGCATTTTTTTAAACCTCCCATATTTGTTCATGAGCAATCCATGCCTGCTTTTTCCATGCTTCCATGGCAGAGATTTTAGGGTTCTTGACCTAGCGCATAGCCAATCCCTCTCAAATTGCTGAGAGGAGGGTTTTCAATTCATATTCGATCCATTGGGGTCCATGGTTAGGTCATTGTCGAGGTGCAAACCCTAGGTCCATGGTTGTTTGATTTATTTTGGTAAAAATGAGAGAATGTGGATGAGTTCGGGTTTTTTATGCCTCCGCAGAATTCTGCTTAGTTCGGATTTCCTTGGCTTTGCCGTTCCCTCTTTCTTGCCATTCTAAATCGGATTTTTGTCTACCCTATGAAAATTTGTTCCTTCCGAGTTTTCTCGGTATCTGTCATTGGGTCATTCTGCCAGATTCGTGCTTTGATGGTAATTTATCCCTTTTTCGCTAAAATTCATTTCCACCGGATTTTCTCGGATGTTCCGTGTCTCATCCTTTTTCCTGGGTTGATTATAACTATTGCTTTTTCGCTAAAATCTGCCCTAGTCAGATTCTTCCAAAGTTTTGGGAAGTGATGAATATAAGGATTATGTGAGAAATTTGTTTATTGATAGTATGTTTAAATGATCAAATGAACTTATGCTAAGTACTTTTAATTTTGTTCCTTTATTGAATTGATGGATTGAGTGATATTTTGGGGGTTTATGTGTTTGTCTCGCCGAATTCCGCCTAGTCCGGATTTCCCCAAAATTCCTCTCTAGTCTGCAATACGCGAGGTGGGCTAAATCTTGGACTTTGGTGATATGGATTTCTTAACATTTGTTGCTTCCCTTGGACCTCATTTTAGTCATTTTTATTTGTTTGCAGGCAGGATCAGGATAAGATGTTGCTGGTCGTGGCAAAGGGAAGGCAACAGATTCAAGTACAGAGAGTTCTGATGTCTCTAATGTAGAGAAGGTGAAGTTGGATATAAAGAGTAGGATTCCTGAAAGCAAGCTGAATTCTATTTGGTCGGGAATCACAAATACCAATGTGGGTATGTGGGATTATGAAGAGTTTAAGGCTGAGATGGCAACAGAGAGCCCTCCTTTGTTGGCCAAAAGAACTATGGAGTCCGGATTGGCACATGTAGTAGGTTTTCCTTCCACAGTGTAGTGCTATGAATTGGTGCTTGAGTGTGCTAGAAATTATGATCGGGGGACACAAAGGATAATTGGTCGACAAGAAAGGATTGTGGTAGGCTTTAGCCCTGTATCCATTGCTATGACTTTTGATATGCCTGATAGGTCACATGTGGTGGGTTTTGACATGGACATGGGAAGAAAATACTATGAGGAAAATGTGATCAAATCCTAGTAGGTAATCAACTCTTGGTTGGAGAAGCCCAAGTCTTATTTCTCCAAATTACCAAAGCAGCTATTCAAAATCAAGTTCAAAACGGAGTATTACAATGTCATCATTCTTCTTAGTAGACTGGTAGGATTGAAGAGTGCAGGGGTGCTTGAAATCTAGATGTTTAATGTTATTGCTCAGGTGGAGAAGGGAATTCATTACCACTGGGCAGGTGTCATAAGTGCAGTGATCCATGAGCAGTTGTGCAATGTTTTGCAAACCAAGACCTTCACCATGACCTCCTACTTAGTGTATGCATTGGCAAGGTTTCACCCATATAAGGTGTTGAGTACTAGGGGAACTTTTGGACAAGATGCAATATATGAGGTATATCCATAGTTGCACCTAACTAGGGGAAGCTATAGAAGAGAAAATGATGCTTTCACAATGTATATCGCCAGATTGCTCAAAGGTGTAGAGCATGTGAGGATTTCTGACAGATCTAAAGAATTGATAAGGAGGTATGGGGCATGGTTTATCTAGTTCCCTGCTTTCTCATACATTAGGATTGATGGTTGTCAGAGGGCTCCCTACAGACTCCCAAGGTACCCTATTGATAATATCATATTGTTGGAGGTAACTAGGCAAATTTGTGACTTTGACATAATCATAAAGGGAGATAAACATAAAATGGGTTTGGGGAATGATTTTCCCTTAAAAATAGGAATGAATGAGATTTGTCCTTCTATCCAGTCTGCTCATGCTTCTGAGGAGGAGATGAGTAATTTTGGTCTCTCTTTCCATTCCAAGAGAGCAAGGCTTGACATCAATTGTGAGACACAAAAGAAGGCCAGTAGGGAGTATAGCCATAAGGCTAATATTGAAGATTATCGGGTCAACCTTGGGGATGAATTTGAGGTAAGAAAGAAGAAATTCTCTAGGTTACTAGTGGACCTAGTAAGGTTATATAATGTGAAGGCCATCCCTGACCAAGCGGAAGAGGATGGAAATTTAATTCAGGGGCATGTCTTCGAGGTGGTGAAATATAAGCCAATTGGGGAGATTGACTAGTTATAAGAAGAGAAAACAGAATTGGACCAAATCATGACTCTGGTAATCAAGTACACCAAAATGTGGCTGAAGCACAAGATGCTAGAATTGGAAAGCGAAGGTGTCCAATGCACCTATGAGTTGATGGGAGACTTGGAGTCTCATTCTACTTCTAAGGAATCCCATGAGTAGGATCCTAAAGGTAAGGAAAAAGTGGATTCTCCTTTCAAAATTCAGGTTAGAGATGTTCAAGCTGAGAAGGTGGCAGAAGTAGGTAAATAGAGGAAACCTATTGCTAAGAATAGGAGACATGTCTCGAGGAGAGAATCTGAGAAGGAAAAAGAAGAAAAGGAGGAGGTAGATGTTACTCCTCCATTGACAAAGAGAAGAAGGCTTGTGAAGCTATCACAGAAATAGGAGAAGGCTTCTAAAACTAATAGGGAGGTTGAACCACCAGTGGTAGAGGTGGAGAGTTTAGGGGAAAGAACACAAGTATACATGAGGAGGTCAAGGAATCCTTCCCCAAAGGATGTTGCTATAAAGGAGGATGTTCCTATGATTGCTCCCATTGCTGAATAGGAAAGTGTCTCCATTCCTCAGGATGGTGGTAGTGTACAAGAAGATCCAAGGAAGGATGAAGATCCTAAGGACTTGGGCAAGGAGGATTTCAGGAAGGATACCTCCACAATGCAGAGGAAAAAATTGACAAGGTGGTCCAGTCTCCCTTAGTAACATATGCAGATTCACCTGTGAGAGAGCAATTGAACAAATCTCCTTAATAGGAGGAGATGCTTGCTAAGATCTCTTCACCGGTGTAGGTTGTTGTAGAGGAGAAATTGCAAGACAAGGAGAGTCCTATCATGGATATCCCTAATGTGCCAAGTGTTGAGAAGGATGCCCATAATGACTAGTAGGAGCAAGATAAGCAAGATACAGTGTCCACTGAGTCTATTGTTCCAAGTTGGTTGAATAAGGAATTGAAAAGTAAACTGGTAATAGTGGAAGATGGCCCTCCTAATTGGGATGACTTAATTGTAGAGGAGCAATTGCAAGACAAGGAGATTCCTATCATGGATATCCCTAATGTGCCAAGTGTTGAGAAGGATGCCCATAATGACTAGCAGGAGCAAGATAAGCAAGACATAGTGTCAACTGAGTCTATTGTTCCAAGTTGGCTGAATAAGGAATTGAAAATTAAATTGGTAATAGTGGAAGATGCCCCTCCTAATTGGGATGACTTAATGGCCAATGTTGAAAAGGGAAATATTAAGAAGAAGGCAAGAGTTGTGTCCTAGATTGAGAGAGATGGGTCAGGCAATAGAGTGGCTCACATTGCTACCCCTTCTTCGGATAAGGATAGAGATAATGTAACTGCCAAGGATTATCATGTGTAGACTTTTGACTTAGGGCATGTATCTATGGAACAAGACATTGAGGAGTATGAAGGCTCTAGTGCAGTAATTGTGGGAAGATTGAAGAAGGATATGCAAACCAGGCATGAGTTGGAGAGAGAGAATGAGAAACTGAAGAAGTACTTGCAGGAGTTGATGAAACCCTTGCAGTCCATTGGCTCTTCCTCCTCTGCTATAGGTTTCTTGCCTCAGGAAACAATCTTCGATCTTGATAAGATGAAAGGCACCACACTTGCCATATTTTCTTGGTTGCAAGGGGTTCAAACTAAAGGAGATGTTTTCATTAAGGATATCTTGTCAACCAAAGGGGATGCCATGAGATCAGTGGACTGGTTGAAGACTATGCTAGCTCAAGACAAGGAGGATACTGATTTTCTACTACAGAAAACCAAAATGATCATGGAGTTTACTGAAGATAAGCTGGTAAAGAGTGGGATTCTTCCTTTCTCAAGGGTTTCTTAACCATGGGAATGGTTCGAAATCTTGCACATGAGGCAGAAGGCCTTGAAAAAGATTCACAAACAAGGAAAGCAGATTGAGGGAACTTTGACTGATATTCATGATAAGTGTATTTCATTCTCTGAAATTATGATAGGAAGTAAGAAGTTTTCTCTGAAGCATCTTAATTTGGAGGAACTTAGGAAATGGTGGAGAGATGTTTATTCTCTAGTTAGTGAGGGACCAGTCACTGAACATCAATTAGATGATGTTGCAACCTATATCACAGTCATCGAAAGATACTTAACTAATAGGGCTGATTGGGAAGGTACAGTGAGGTAGGAAAGGGATGATATTATATCTCTTGGAAGAAGAGTTAGGGTTTTGCCTATGCTACCTGTTGCTGAGCTGGACAGAGTATTGTTGGCCATGCATGGTGAAGAAGATTGAGCTAAGGACAAGGATGGGGAGTAGTTATGTAGGGTTACATTGAGATTTGTGCTTCCCATTACTCACATGCATTTGGCTGACCCTTTGATGCCTAGGCCAACTTTGATGAAATTGATGTTAATTGCACATTTCATATTATATTCGAATATCTTTTGAGGCCGACCTCTTGTAGGTCATGTTTTATTGTAAATTATTATTTTTGGGCTGAATTGTCTTAAGGATTCTCTATAAAATAGGCATGTTGCCTCATATGAGAGATATAGATAGGTGATGCATGATATGCATAGAGAAGCATAATAGAGATTTCATATTTAAGCGAATTAGGATTTGTGTTCAAGCAAGTAATGTAATAGAAAGTTGGATTGTTGACATTTTGGATGACTTAATATAAGAAAGGATATTGTGATTTGGTATCTATCTTGTGGAGTTTTATTTGGCATGGTTCTTGTTTTTCTATCATTAAAATTGCTTAAGTTCATATTTAAATGGTTTGGTGATGTTTAGGGTTTCATGTTTGGAATGTTTGCAGTGATCCCTAGTCCATACTTTTTGCAGTTAGCTTATTGTTAGCCACTTTGCAAAGTTAGCCTGGACTTAAAATTGTGCTGTGTTCAATTATAAGGATTTGTTCAAGATTGCTTCAATGAATGTTTGTGATTTTAAAATCTTTCAATACCTTAGAATATTGCACTATTTTTGTGAAATTTCAGATTTATTTGGATTGAACAGGAATTAGTTTATGAGGGATCAATCCATTTTGATCATTTTATCTTTTGGAATTATCAATCTTAGGGTTAGAAGCAGTCTTAGAATTATCTCTGAAACCTTCATCTTTTGCTATTTCTTTATTATCTAGGTTCAATTATATATTCGAGTATCAATTCATTGTTTAGATCTGATAAATTCAAAGTCCAATATTTTCTTGTAGTAAGGTCCCTTTGTGATTACCAACATTTTCACATTTATCTCTAAGTTGTTTTATTTGCATTGTCAAGACCTGACATTAGAGACCTTGGGGTTATCTCTTTTCCCATAGAGATTTACCTTTCAAGAGAAATAAGATATCATATTTTGTATGAGTTGTTGCTATGCAGAAAACATCATCAATAGATTGGCACTAGAAGGAGGGCCTTGAATAAGCAAGTTGGAGTGTTTGCTAAATGCCATCTCTCCTGAGAGGCTTAGAAGAAGAACTAGATCTACTCCAGGAGGAGAATAATTTCAAGAAGGACTAGAGGAGGGGAAGAATCATCATCTGCCCACCCACTTCCATCATCACCATCATCTTCATCCTCTTCTAACTCTAAGGGAATTCCTATCCCATAGCCACAACCAGCCATAAATCGGCCATTATCATCTCCACCCCCACCAATGGCTTTCCTTGCTAATAATCCATCTCCATTAATCTTTAATAATTACAATATCATGCCCAAGAACCCTGAGTATTTTTTCTCTAAGTTTCATACTCATGACCCCAACAGAACAATAGAAGAGGATATTAGGATTTCCAAACCTACCTAAGGGATAGAGGAATTAACCATGAGGATGTTGCATATAGGATTTTCCCTTATTCTCTAGTAGAAGAGGCCTTTTATTGGTACAATCACTTACCTGCTGCTTCCATCCATAATTGGACTAATCTAGAAACTGTATTTCTGCAAAATATCAAGATTTCCATCAGTGCTAATGAGCTATACCTACAATTTATTGGAGTTAAAAGAGAAATTATCAATCCCATAGGATCATTCAATGATAGGTTCCATCGAGAATACACTAGACTCTAGGCACCTTATGCTGGAAATGAGAATACTACTTTAGAAGTTTACCTCGAAGCCTTAGATAGCCTTACAACCACTTTCCTTAAACAAAGGACTAATCCTTCGAACACTTTGCTCATTGCATATGCACAGGCTGTAAAGGTCAGCATGGACTTGAGGCAACACTTATCAGGACCTTTACCATCCTTAGGACCTGTTGCTCACCCTGGACAAATCCAATCCCTTAACCAGGCTTTGACCAGTCATGCCCCCATAATGAATCCCATACCTTCATTGCCTTTAGTTCCTCATCGAGGTCCTCCTTTAAATCAAGCTCAACCTATGACCTCTTATCCTCAGCAAAGAGCTAATCAACCCCTTCATTAGCAACAAGTTGGTTTTCCTACATTTTGCAAAATTCATAAGTTTTGAATCAAGTTGTTGGTTGTTGTTGGTTCTAGAGGCATACCTAGATACTCTTCTGGTAGTATCAATCTGGCACCACCTAACAATCTAGATAAAGAAAGATTGGATGAGTTATCTGAACAAGTGAAAATGTTGAATACGAAGGTAACCTATTTGAGAAATCAAAATAGCCAGCTTCAGGCTACTCAGAAGAACATGCAATCTAACTATGGCAGGGAAAACATAAAATTTGAAAGAGGGTAGTATTTTGATAGAAATTAAAACTATGACAAAGGACAAGGTTCTGGTCATAATTTCGATAAGAGACAAGGTTCTGGTCAGAATTTTGATAGAAATCAATAAGGTGGATAGGGATTCGATAGAGGGCAACCACCTAGGAAGAATAGGTCAAGGAATACTAGACCTAATAATGGAAGGATTCCTACTCCATTGGACCAGCCTACTACGAGGGAGAAGCCTCCAAATGGTGTATACTTGGCAAAATCAACTTTATCTAGTTGGTGTAGACTCCATAAGACAAGTCACACTCTAAGTTAGACTGTACCAAATTCTAGACTGCGGCTTCTATTTTTTAGTACGAAGTGGAGAATAATTCCACTAGTCAAGAAATTATGCCCTCAAATCCCTATGATTCTCCAGTGTTGGTGCTCAACCATGCCCCATTCCCCAAAGGTGAAGAAAATGAACCATAAGAAGAATCCAGTGACTAGGACAATGAGGCCGAGTAGGTGCTAAATGAGGATGAGATTTCCCAGTTGTTTAGTGAGGAAAATGAGAATGATAATGGCCCCTTGGATGAAGATGAAGCTAGTATTGAAGAGATTCAGATGTTTCAACAACCAAAAAATAAATATGATTTGAGAAATAGACCTAACAGGGGTCCATAGGCTAGAGGTCCTTTCACTACTTCTATTCCTCCTAACAATTTTAATACTCCACCAGATCCACAAGCTAGTAATAATCCACCTTATCCCCATGTGCCCACACAGTACTCATCAGAGGGAAACAATGTTGAAGCGTCCAAAGATAGGCAAGCCGACGGCTACAAGGAAGCCCATGCTGACCTGAATGTAGAGCAATTAGGAAAATATATGACTGAGGAATTCAAGAAAGTAAAGGTAAGTCTTTCTGATTTTGAGTTATTAAGAGTTCCTGCTATTAGGGATATAGTTTTTGGGTCATTTAGTTTGAATATAGCACCACAAGGGGTAACTGCCAATGAGGATGTTACTAGGTCTTCTAATTCCCAGGTACCTAGAAGTTAGGTTCCACTTGTAGAAAAAAGGAGAGATAAAGATAAAGGTCAAGATGCACAAGCTAACACTCATTTGAGTTTATTTCAAGGCAAGACAGAAACCCCTCCTTTCTTGATTTCCGTTTGTATCTTCAGAAATAATTTGCATAATTGTCTTCTAGATTCAGGAGCCTCTACAAATGTTATGCCTTTTTCTATTTGAAAGGAATTGGGTATTACCCCTATAGATTCTCAAAAAAATTTACTCAATTGGACAAAACAAAGGTAAGTGTAGTTGGAGAATTGAACATGATCCCTATGTAGCTTGCATCAGATCTTAGGGTGCAACAAGTAATTAATATCCAGGTTGATGACATTCTTGATACTTATGGTTCGATCTTAGGTAGGGATTTCACTAAATAATTGAATGGGTATACATCTACAGATCATTCTCATATGTGGTTACCATGGAAAGGAGTTTCAAATCAGATTTGAATTGAAAGAGAGCCCCGAATGAAGTATGTGATCATTGAATATCAAAATGTTTCAAATGAGGTGTTGGTGTCCGAGGTTAGCATGGGAAACTATGTACTAGCAGCATCATTCACAAAGGATGAAGAGGTTTTCATGCTACATGATTCTTTAGCTAAACACATTCCAGAGAGCAGTGCTTTTGGAACACCGATTGAGCAAGAGGATGAGATGGATGACCGTGAGAACAGGCAGCTTAGTCTATTGGATAACTTTCAGGAGTTCATCCAGAAATGTATGGAGGATCAAATACAATTGAAAGGAAGTATGACCTTTGAATAATTATTGATTCCCAATTGGTGCATGATCCATGATGCACCTCATTCCGAGCTAGAATGTGACTTATGTTGGACTGCTATCCGATAGATACAAAAATGCATTGATCTAGTTCCAACCGTTGGGCTTAGTATGCAGGAAGAATTAAATAATGATAAGGGTAAGAGCCTAATGCCTCCTAAGAGGCCCCCCATCCTCATCAAAGAGCAAGATAAATTAAAACCAAGAGAACCTGATGGTTGTTGGACATTAAGATTCAATGGATCTAAATCTAAGTAGGGTGTTGGAGCAGGATTTGAATTAATTAGTACTAAAGGTAAGAATTACTTTGCTGCCCATAGAATCTAGTTCCAATGGACCAATAATGTTGCTAAATATGAAGCTTTGATCCATGGATTGTTAATGGCATCAAGGAAGAAAGTAAAGATGTTGCAAGTTTTCAGAGATTCTGAATTAGTAATTAAACAAGTAAGGAAATAGTATTCATGTTGTGATAGGAGAATGACCAATTATAGGCACAGAGTGTGGGACCTTATTGAGGGGTTTGATTCTTTCAATATCCAGTTGATTCCTCGAAGAAAGAATCAAGTTGCAGATTCTTTAGCATAGTCTGCTAGCACCTTGCAACCTTTATCACTTTTAGGATTGAAGAAATTTACGGTTGAGCTCACTCCAGTACCTTCGGTGCCTAACAACGTTACTAATTTCTAGGTATTTGAAGACGATAAACATATTTTGGACTTTATTACAAGTTGTGATGTGTTCGCTTCTCAAGTCATTGATGAGATAGAGCCTCAAGAAGTAGAAATCAACTTTGGAGGAATCATTAATCTGAAGACCAATACTATTCCAAGAGTTATGGTGCAACTTGAATGAATTTTTGATTTGGATAGGATAAGAGATCAGGAGCAACAAGCTAAAAGGCAGTCTCTCAGTAGTCAGTGTGAAACCTATAATATGGGGACACCAAATGACATGAAGAATTTTTTTATTGGCAAGGTATGTACTCCAATAGAAAGAAAGGGGATTATTGATACCTTACATGCATATCATGATGTAATAGCTTGGAGTTATGAAGATTTGAAAACATATGACACTTCAATCATTACACATACCATCCCTTTTAAGTCAGATGTCAAACCATTAAAGCAGAGATAGAGGCCAATCAATGCACTATTAGAACCCATTATTCAAAAGGAGGTGCAAAAATTGCTTTCAACACGCATTATATTTCTAGTAAGGCACTCTACTTGGGTTGTGAATTTGGTTCCAGTAAGGAAAAAAAATGGAGAAATCAGGCTATGTGTAAATTTTAGGAATCTAAATAGAGCATCAGAAAAGGATAGTTATCTAGTTCCTTCACTGGATGAGGTGCTTCAGATCGTTAATGGATCTCAAATGATGTCCTTTTTGGATGGGTATTCTAGATACAGCCAAGTTATGGTGCAGTATGAGGATAGGCACAAAACTTCCTTCAATACAAAATAGGGAACTTTTTCTTATAAAAGGATTCCATTTGGGTTGATCAATGCTAGAGCTACATTACAGAGAGCTATGGACATTGCTTCTAAGGACATAATTGGTAAGTGCATCATTATTTACATGGATGATTTGGCAGTTTTTTTCCAAGCAATGAGGAGATCATATAACATTTTTATGCAAAGTGTTCCAAAGATGTAGAGAGTTTGGTGTTTCACTTAATCCAAGGAAGTGTATTTTTGGAGTTACAGAAGGAAAGTTGTTGGGACACATTATCTCATAATAGGGTATTGCTATTGATCCTGAGCGAATACAGGCTATCTTGAAGATTCAACCTCCTGCAAATAAGAAAGAGATGAAGTCATTTTTTGGTAAAATTAACTTCGTTAGAAAATTTATCACTGGATTTGCAGAGATAGTTAAGCCATTGAATGCTATGCTAAAACAAGAAGCAAAGATAGAGTGGAATGTAGAAGCTAAGGAAGAATTTATAGAAATCATGAAAGTTATTATTGAGGCTTTGGGGTTAGTGAGTCCTGATTATGCTAAACCTTTTTACATATATTCATTCGCTTCTGATCACTCTTGTGTTGCAATGTTAACTCAAAATTTTGATGAAGGCGATGAGCATCCTATAGCCTTCATGAGTACTCCTTTGAAGGATGCAGAATTAAGATATCATAATGTAGAAAAGGAGGCCTATGCTTTGGTCAGAGTAGTGAAAAAGTTTAGGCATTATATTTTGAGGAATAAAGTTTTTGCCATAGTACCCGATCCTACAGTAAAGTTGTTGTTAATGCAAAATGAGTTAGGAGAACGAAGGGCCAAATGGGTGACTATGTTGCAGGAATATGATATGGAAATCCAACCCATGAAATTAGTGAGAGGACAAGGACTCACAAAGACAATGGCTGAGACAGGTCCTGATCTCACAGCTCAACACTATTATCTTCAAGAAGTATCTCCAGGAGATTGGTATGATGAAATCATTTTCTATTTGTTGAATCAACAATGTCCTGATCACCTTAATACAGTTCAGAGGCGGACTTTGTGCCTAAAGAGTTGAATTTTTATGATGAAAGGAGCTATCTTGTATAAAAGAAATCATGAGGGCATATACTTAAGATGTTTGGTAAAAGAGGAAGTTGCCAAAGTGATGATTGAATTTCATGAGAAATATGGCACAGGCCATGGTTCTACATTAGCCACTGCAAACCAGATCTTAAGAGCAGGCTATTACTGACCTACTTTGTTCAAAGATGCACACTAACATGTGAGGACTTGCCACATATGTCAAACCACATCAAGTAAGGAAAAACATGTAGCTCTTCCACTTCAGCCGGTCATAGAGGTAAAACCATTTTCTCAGTGGGGTATGGACTTCATAGGTCCAACTAGTCCTCCATCTTCTGTGGGTCACAGGTATATTCTTACCATAACTGATTATTTTACCAGATGGATAGAGGATCTTGGTTGTAAACAATGTACTTCAGATGTAGCAATCAATTTTCTCAAGTTTGGGATTATTAATCATTTTGGTTGTCCACTATCTCTGGTTTATGATAATGGTCTTGCATTTGCATCACTAAAATTTTCTAATTGGGCATTTGATCATGGGATTGTTATTAAATTTTCATCCAATTATTACCCCCAGGGTAATGGTCTCACTGAGTCTTCCGATAAGAACCTACTGACAGTTATCTGTAAGTTGTTAGAACAAAATCCTAAGGATTGGCACACCCAACTCCGATTTTCTCTCTAGGTTGATCGTACTAGACAAAAGGCATCCATTGGAACCTCTCCCTATCACTTGGTGTATGGTTTGGAACCCATGTTTCCTATTCAATTAAATATCCCTACCTTGAAATTTATCAACGAATACTACAATGAGGAAGATAAGCATGAAGCCCGTTTGCCTAATTTGTTGCACCTAGAAGAGAAAATAGATGAAGCCCTAGGAAACTTGGCTAAACATCAGGGTGTGGTGAAAAGATGGTTTGATAGGAGAACTAAGGTGAAGGCCTTTAGAATTTCCAACTTAGTTCTCTACTAGGATAAAGCTCATGACCATAAGGGAGAACATGGTAAATTTGATAAACTTTGGCTTGGTCCTTACCAGATTTTGGAAATTTTGGGAGATAATGCTTTTCGCTTGAAAACCCTCACTGGTGAGGATATCCCGCTACCTATCAATGGGTATTATTTGAAGCATTATTTTCAGCCTTGAACTATTTATAGTTCATCCTATACATATCATAGAGTAGGTTTGTTTTCTGCTGGTTTGCTTTACTTGTTTTTGCTTTGGTAGTGTAGGTTTTCTTTGGTTTGTTTTGCTTTCCATTTTGGTTTTCGCTTTTGGGTTCTTTGCTTTATTGGGGTTGTTGCGTCTGTACAATAGGCTATTTGCTTGGGATTGTTCTGGGAATTTCTTTTATAAACTCTAATCATTTTTTTAGATTCAAGTGGTAGAAGTCTTCTATTTTGATGTTCCTTGTACTTGGAATTAGAATCACTTGTTTTGGATACACTTTGAAATATATTTGGGTCTCACATCATTCACATTAAAATTGAAAATTCTAGAGTTGCATAGGGTTCTTGGGTAATTTGGCCTGGTGAAAAATCTTATATTCTGCTTTAGTGCCACAGTGTTCCTCATCCCTGAGTGTGAAGTTTCATTACTTACAAAGGTGAGAGAAAATTTTTATAAAGTAAAAAGTAAAAGGAAAGAGAAAAGGAAAACGTTGAAAATCTAAATAATCTTCACCTTATCAGGGGTATCCTAGTATCTCTACTGGGGCTATAGACGCCTGACTGGAAGTAGAGCTATGCTTGGGAGGGTCATAGCAATAACCTCATCGGGGCTATGGACACCTGACTGGAAGTGAGGCTCTATCCAGGTTGCTTTTGGAGTTAGAACTTTTATGTAGCTTGGTCAGATTTTCCTAGGTTCCCATTGTATCTAAAGAATAGAGAATAAATGTGCAATACACACACTTGGACCCTAGTATAGGAAAAGGTCTTCTTGCTTGTGGTTTCTGAAACTTTGTTCATGGGTGCCCCGATGAGACAATTGAAACCAGAGATTTTGGGTTTTTTATTCTAGTTTGTTCTTGAAATGCTCTAGAACATTTCCCCAGTGGAGTCGCCATTTGTTGTGCAGTTTTTGCACACACGCCCCACTAAAGTAGGGACCCTCATTTTTTTGGCTTTTGGGTGTCTTCGCCTATCTATTTTGGGGATTTTTCTTACTTGAACCCATGCTTTAATGTTTATCTTGCTAGTTGGAGTGGCACATTTGTGAATTTTATTGAAAATCTTAAGATTTGAATGCATTTAAGACTTTTCATCATTTTCGAGAAAATCCACCCTGTCCATATTTTCTCAATTTTCTTTCAAAGTCCAGAGGTAGTTGTCTTTTGACCCAAATCCAAAGAAATCTGTCGTGTCTGGATTTCTCCAAAGTCCATTGCCTTGTCAGATCTTCGAGTTTTGGTTTTGGCTGTCTTGTCGATTACATTAATGGCGATTGCATGACCCTTTTAGGGCATTGATATATTGAATATTGGGAAGTAATTGGCCATTTGGGTCTATTTTTTTGCTTATCATTTGAAGTTTGGAGTGCTGGAGATTGAGGCATGTTGCTAGATCATGCATTTCGAGGCTGTTTCAACTACTGCATTTGAAATTCATGTGCATTGCTCGTATCCTACTTGTGTTTGAAAGTTGTCTATTGGATTCGCCAATTCCAGTTTGTTTTACTCTCATGGTATGTAAATTTTCTCTTCCCCTTTGTTGGTTTTGATTTTCTCTGCTTTGTTTTCCTTCGTGTCATGCATTTCTTCATTATTTCCTTGGGTGTGCGCATCATATCTGGGCATTTTCGGGTTTCCATTGTTCTGCCAGTACCCTAGATTGATCAATGATTATTTATTTTGATCTGGTATTTCACTACTCTTCTCGACACTTGCTTGCATTTGTTTTAAACTTCCCATCTTTCTTCATGAGTAAGTCGTGCCTTGTTTTTTCGTGCTTCCATGGTAGAGTTGTAGGGTTCTTGACCTAGGGCATAGCCAATCCCTCTCAAATTGCTAAGAGGAGGGTTTTCAATTCATATTCGATCCATTGGGGTCCATGGTCATTTGATTTGTTTTGTTAAAAATGAGAGAATGTGGATGAGTTCGGTTTTTTGATGCCTCCACAAAATTTCGCCTGGTCCATATTTCCCTGGCTTTCCTGTTCCCTCTTTCTTGCCAGTTTACACCAAATTTTTCTCTGCCTCGCAAAAATTTATTCCTTCCGGATTTTCTCAGTATCCATGGTCAGGTCATTTTGTCGGATTCGTGCTTTGATGGTAATTTATCCTTTTTTCGCTAAAATCCGTTTCCACTAGATTCTTCTGAAGTTTTGCGAAGTGATGAATATAAGGATTATGTGAGAACTTTTCTTATTTATAGTATGTTTAAATCATCAAATGAACTTATGCTAATTACCTTTAAGGTTGTTCCTTTATTCAATTGATGGATTGAGAGATATTTTGGGGGTTTATGTATTTGTCTCGCTGGATTCCGCCTAGTCCTGATTTCCTCGGAATTCCCCTCTAGTCTGGAATCCGCAAGGTGGGCTAAATCCCAAAATTTCATGATATGGATTTCTTAAAATTTTTTGCTTCCCTTGGACCTCATTTTAGTCATTTTTATTTATTTGCTGGAAGGATCAGGACAAGATGTTGCTGGTCGTGGCAAAGAGAAGGCAACAGATCCAAGTGTAGAGATTTCTATTTTCTTTGATGCAAAGAAGGTGAAGTTGGATATAAAGAGTAGGATTCCAAAAAGCAAGCTAAATTCTATTTGGTTAGGAATCACAGATACCAATGTGGGTTTGTGGGATTATGAAGAGTTTAAGCCTAAGATGGTAGCACAGAGCCTGCCTTTGTTGGCCAGAAGAACTGTGGAGTCCAGATTGGCACATGTAGCAGGTTTTCCTTCTACAGTGCAGTGCTACGAATTGGTGCTTGCATGTGCCAAAAATTATGATCGGGGGACATAGAGGATAATTGGTCCGCAAGGAAGGATTGTGGCAAGCTTTAGCTCTATATCCATTGCTATGAATTTTGATATGTCTGATAGGTCACATGTGGTGGGTTTTGACATGGACACGACAAGAAAATACTATGAGAAAAATGTGGTCAAATCCCAACAAGTAATCAACTCTTGGTTGGAGAAGCCCAAGTGTCATTTCTCCAAATTTCCAAAGTAGCTATTTAGACTCAAGTTCAAAAGGGAGTATTAGAATGTCATCACTCTTCTTATTAGACTAGTAGGATTGAAGAGTGCAAGGGTGTTTGAAAGCTGGATGTTTAATGTTATTGCTCAGATGGAGTAGGAAATTGATTACCACTAAGTAGGTGTCATAAGTGTAGTGATCCATGAGCAATTGTGCAATATTTGCAAACCAAGACCTTCACCATGACCTCATACTTAGTGTATGTATTGGCAAGGTTTCACCCATATAAGGGGTTGAGTACTAGGGGTACTTTTGGACAAGATGCAATATATGAGGTATATCCATAGTTGCACCTAACTAGGGGAAGCTATAGAAGAGAAAATGATGCTTTCACAATGTATATCACCAAGTTGCTCCAAGGTGTAGAGCATGCGAGGATTTCTGATAGAGCTAAAGAATTGATAAGAATTATACAAGAAGATCCAAGGAAGGATGAAGATCCTAAGGACTTGGGTGAGGAGGAATTTCAGGAAGGAGACCTCTACAGTGCAGAGGCAGAAATTGACAAGGTGGTCCAGTCTCCCTTAGTAACATTTGCAGATTCACCTATGAGAGAGCAATTGAACAAATCTCCTCAACAGGAGGAGATGCTAACTAAGATCTCTTCACCGATGTAGGTTGTTGTAGAGGAGAAATTGCAAGACAAGGAGATTCCTATCATGGATATCCCTAGTGTGCCAATTGTTGAGAAGGATGCCCATAATGACCAGCAGGAGCAAGATAAGCAAGATACAGTGTCAACTGAGTCTACTATTCCAACTTGGATAAATAAGGAATTGAAAAGTAAACTAGTAATAGTGGAAGATGCCCCTCCTGATTGGGATGACTTAATGGCCAATGTTGAAAAGGGAAAGATTAAGAAGAAGGAAAGAGTTGTGTCTCAAATTGAGAGAGATGGGTTAGGAAATAGAGTGGCTCACATTGCTACCCCTACTCCAGATAAGGATAGAGATAATGTAACTGCCAAGGATTACCATGTGCAAACTATTGACTTAGGGCATGCATCTATGGAATAGGACATTGAGGAGTAAGAAGACTCTAGTGTAGTAATTTTTGGCAGATTGAAGAAGGTTGTGCAAACCAAGCATGAGTTGGAAAGAGAGAATGAGAAACTAAAGAAGTACTTGCAAGAGTTGATGAAACCCTTGTAGTCCATTTGCTCTTCCTCCTCTGCTATAGGTTTTTTGCCTCAGGAAACAATCTCCGAGCTTGAGAAGATGAAAGGGACCACACTTGCCACAGTTGCTTGGTTGCAAGGGGTTCAAACTAAAGGAGATGCTTCCATTAAGGATATCTTGTCAACCAGAGGGGATGCCATGAGATCAGTGGATTGGTTGAAGAATGTGCTGGCTCAAGACAAGGAGGATACTGATTTTCTACTGCAGAAAATGGGAGCGATCATGGAGTTTACTTAAGATAAGCTGGTAAAGAGTGGGATTCTTCCTTTCTCAAGGGTTTCTGAACCTTGGGAATGGTTCGAAATCTTTCAAATGAGGTAGAAGGCCTTGAAAAATATTCACAAACAAGGAAAGTAGATTGAGGGCACTTTGACTAATATTCATGATAAGTGTATTTCATTCTTTGAATTATGACAGGAAGGAAGAAGTTTGCTTTGAAGCATCTTAATCTGGAGCAAATTAGGAAATGGTGGAGAGATGTTTATTCTATAGTTGGTGAGGGACCAGTCACTGAACATTAGCTAGATGATTCTGCAACCTATATTGTAGTCATCGAAAGATACTTAACTAATAGGGATGATTGGGTTGGTACAGTGAGGTAGGAAAGGGATAATATTAAATCTCTTGAAAGAAGAGTTAGGGTTTTTCCTGTGCTACCTGTTGCTGAGCTAGACAAAGTATTGTTGGTTGTGCATGGTGAAGAAGATCGAGCTAAGGACAAGGATGGGGAGTATTTATGAAGGGTTACATTGAAATTTGTGCTTCCCATTAGTCACATGCATTGGTCCGACCCTTTGATGCCTAGGCCGACTTTGATGAAATTGGTGCTAATTGCACATTTCATATTATATTCGAATATCTTTTGAGGCCAACCTCTTGTAGGTCATGTTTTATTGTAAATTCTTATTTTTGTGCCAACCTATCTTAGGGATTATCTATAAAATAGGAATGTTGCCTCATATGAGAGATATAGATAGGTGATACATGATATACATAGAGAAGTATAATATAGATCTCATATTTAAGCGAATTAGGGTTTGTGTTCAAGCAAGTATTGTAACAGAAAGTTGGAATTGTTGCCATTTTGGATGACTTAATATAAGAAAGGATATTGTGATTTGGTATCTATCTTGTGGAGTTTTATCTGGCATGGTTCTTGTTGTTCTATCATTAAAATTTCTTAAGTTCATAGTTAAATAGTTTGGTGATGTTTAGGGTTTCATGTTTGGAATGTTTGTAGTGATCACTAGTCCATACTTTTTGTAGTTAGCTGATTGTTAGCTGCTTTGCAAAGTTAGCCTAGACTTAAAATTGTGCTTAGTTCAATTATAAGGATTTGTTCAGGATTGCTTGAATGAATGATTGTGATTTTAAAATCTTTCAATACCTTAGAAGATTGCACTATTTCTGTGAAATTTCAGATTTATCTAGATTGAACAGGAATTAGTTTATGAGGGATCAATCCATTTTGAGCATTTTATCTTTTTGCATTATCAATCTTAGGGTTAGAAGCAGTCTTAGAATTATCTCTGAAACCTTCATCTTTTTCTATTTCTTTATTATCTAGGTTCAGTTAAAGATTGAAGTATCAATTCATTGTTTAGTTCTGATAAATTCAAATTCCAACATTTGCTTGTAGCAAGGTCCCTTTGTGATTACCAGCATTTTCACATTTATCTCTGAGTTGTTTTATTCGTATTGTCAAGACCTGAAATTAGAGACCTTGGGGTTATATCTTTTCCCATAGAGATTTACCTTTCAAGAGAGATAGGATATCATTTTTCTATGAGTTGTTGTTGTGCAAAAAACATCATCAACAGGTGCAGGGTGCACAATGTTGCCCATTCAAAGTTTGAATGTTGTTTATGCCAAACAGAAATTGAGCATATCAAAGGAAAGATCGCTCCAAGGGAGGAAGATCAGTTGACATCACCAGATCACATACATTTGGAATCCTCACAACCTCAAAAGGTTTCTGAAATGAGGTTGCCATTAAAAGAGAAGGCCATATCTGTTAATTCCAAGATCGAGGACTCTCTTGGGTTCTAGACACTGCACTTTGATGGATCCAAATCCAAGCATGGATTTGGAGATAGCTTTGAGATAATTAGTCCCAAAGGTAATTCATACTTCTTGCTCATAGAATTCAATTTTATTGCACTAATAATGTAGCGAAATACGAGGCATTGGTCTTGGGGCTCCTCATGGCATTAAGGAAAGATATTAAAATGTTACATTTCTTTGGGGACTCTGAGTTGGTCATAAAAAAAGTAAGAAAGATCTACTCTTGCTATGACCAAAGACTCACTAATTATAAGCATAGGTTATGGGATTTGTTAGAGGGACTACATGCATTCAATATCCTATTGATCTCGTTCTCTCAAAATCACACTACCAATGTCCTAGCACAAGCAACTAGCACCTTGTAGCCACTGTAATTGTCTGGTCTCAAAAGATTTACTGTTGAGCTCACCTCCATTCCATCAGTGCCAAATAATGTGGCTAATTTTTTAGGTATTTAATGATGATAAAAACATCTTGGATTTTATTACCAGCTCAGATGTGTTTGCTACTCAAATAATTGATGAGGTTGAGCCTTAAGAGGTCGAGCTAGATATGGAAGGGGTCATCAAACTCAAGAATAACACTATCCCGAGAGGAATGGTCCAACTAGAGTGGATATTTGATCTAGATCAAATCAGAGGATAGGATAAGGAAACAAAGAAAGACACCAACAGTGGCCAGTGTAACACCTATAACCTCAGAACAACTGAGGATGTTAAGAATGTGTTTATTCTAAAGGTGTGCACACCAGAAGAAAGAAAGTGTATAGTGGATGCTTTGTGGAAGTACCATGACATCATTGCTTGGAGATATGAAGACCTAAAAAAATATGATACATCAATCATCACCCACACCATCCCTCTTAGACTGGATGTGAGACCATTTCGACAGCGGAAATGCCTTGTCAATGCTCTACTAGAACCAATCGTATACAAGGAAGTGCAAAAATTGTTGTCCACTAGGATTATTTTCCCAATTAGGCACTCTACATGGGTGGCTAATTTGGTTCAGGTTAGAAAAAAGAATGGTGAAATTAGGTTGTGTGTTGACTTCCACAATCTAAATAGAGCTTCAAAAAAGGTTAAATATCTTGTGTTGTCATTAGATGAAGTATTGCAGATAGTTAATGGTTCTCAGATGATGTCCTTCTTGGATGGGTACTTAGGGTACAACCAAGTTATGGTGTAGTACGAAGATCGACATAAGACAACATTCACCACCAAGTGGGGTAGCTTTTCCTACAAACGAATTTCATTTGGACTCATCAATGGTTGTGCAACATTTCAATGTGAAATGGACATTGCCTTCAAGGATCTAATTGGAAAATGCATAATCATCTATATGGATGATTTAACTATATTCTCAAAGCAAAGAGGCAGTCATGTTGCTGATTTATGCAGAATTTTCAAAGGTGCCAAGAATTTGGGGTGTCCCTCAATCCGAAGAAGTGTATCTTTGGGGTCACTGAAGGAAAATTGCTTGGACATGTCCTCATAGAAAAGGGAATCTCCATTGACCTTGAATGCATCCAGGCTATCATGAAGATCTAGCTGCTAGGCAACAAGAAAGAGTTAAAGTCCTTCTTTAGGAAAATAAACTTCATCAGAAAATTCATCACAGGCTTTGTTGAAATCATCAAGCCACTCAATGCAATGTTAAAGCAAGATGCCAAAATTGAGTGGATCCCAGAAGCAAAGAAGACTTTTCGAGAGATCAAGAAAGAAATTAATGACACACCTATGCTGGTCAGTCTCAACTATCTAAAGTCATTTTATATTTATTCATTTGCTTCAGACCACTCATGTGCCAAAAGTTTGGCTTAGAAAGACGATGGTGAGAATGAACACCCGATAGCCTTCATGAGTGCCCCATTAAAGGATGTTGAGCTAAGATATTACAATGTTGAAAAGAAAGTGTACTCTCTCATCCATGGATTCAAAAAATTATGGCATTACATCTTGAGAAATAAAGTATTTGCCATTGTGCCTGACCTTGCTGTTAAGACATTGCTCATGCAAAATGAGTTGAGAGAACATAGAGACAAATGGGTGACCTTGCTACAAGAGTATGATATAGAAATTCAATCGATGAAATTGGTTAGAGGGTAGGACCTTACCAAAACAATAGATGAAGCAGAAACCGAAGTTGGACCTAAACTCATGGTTCAACAATACCAACTAGAGGATGTCTCTTCGGGAGAGTAGTATGATGACATAGTGTACTATCTGTTGAATCAAAAATGTCTACCCCACTTGCATGGATTCCAGAAATGTGCCATTAGACTAAAGAGTAGAAACTACATGTTACAAGGAGCCATATTGTACAAGTGGAACCATGAAGGCATCTATTTGAGATGCCTTGACAAAGAAGAAGCAAATTGGGTCTTGAAGGAGTTTCATGGTAAATTTGGCACAAGTCATGGTTTTGGCATTTCTACAGCCCATCAAATCTTGAGAGGTGGATATTATTGGCCTACAATCTTCAAGGATGCTCATAATCATGTCCACACATGCCACATTTTCTAGACCGTAGCGAATAAAGAAAGGAATGTTGTTGTCCCACTGCAACCAGTGCTTGAGGTGAGACCGTTAGCGCAATGGGGTCTCGACATCATTGGTTTAGTAAGCCCACCATCATCCATGGGTCACAGGTACATTCTAACCTCCTATGATTACTGTACTAAATGGATAGAAGCTATTGCATATAGGTAATGTACCATAGAGGTAGTTACTGAATCCCTTGAAATTTTTATTTTAAATCGCTTTGGTTTCTTGTATGCATTGGTATGTGATAATGGCCTCGCCTTCCTATCACCTAAATTCTCTAGTTGGGCCTTTGACTATGGCATTGCCCTCAAATTTTCATCCAATTACTATCCTCAGGGCAATAGCCTTGCAAAATCTACCAACAAAAACTTGATCATCGTGATTAAAAACTGCTTGATAGGAACCCCAAGGACTTGCATACCCAGCTCCATTTCACCCTTTGGGTAGATCACACCCATCACAAGGCTACCCTGGGTGATTTCATATCCATCAAGTCTAGGGTTTGTAGCTTGTCTTATCAATACACCTAAAAATTCCCACCCTCTAGTTTATCAATGATTTTTACAAAGGAGGGGACCATAGAGAAGCTCGGTTAGCTGAACTCTTACACTTAGAAGAAATACGAGATGATGCAATAGAAAATTTTACCAAGCATCAAGGCGTAGTCAAGAGATGGTTCAATCATTGAGCCAAAATTAAGGCCTTTAGAATTGCAGATCTAGTCCTATTTTGGGACAAGGCCCACAAAAATAAAGGGGGACACAGCAAATTTGACAAGCTTTGGCTTGGACCCTTTCAAATATCCAAAATTCTGGGAGACAATGCTTTCCATTTGAAAACTTTAACTAGTGAAGATGTCTCATTGCTTGTCAATGGGAAACATTTAAAGCATTACTTCCAAGTCTGAGCTCATGAAGAGCTATTCATGTAAATATTTATACATAGGTTAGAATAGGTTGCTTTGGCTTGCCTTTTGTTCTATTTTTTTGCATTGCTTTTTTTTTCTCATCTCCTGGTTGTTTTATTATTTTATTCAGAGGCTTTTCATTCCTATTGTGGTGGTCATGCTCATTCAATGAATGGTTCACTTTCCTACTCACTCTTAGTGTTCATTGGATAAACATTCATTCTTGACTATTAGTCTTTGATAGCTGCCTAGAAGTGGATGGTTTCCTCATTTGAACTTTGTTCTAGAACTTGATCCTTGGTAGAATCCTTTTACATTCATCTCACATCTTGCACAAAAAAAATTTTAATTATTTTTGAAGGGCCATGCAATGGTAGCTATGATAATGTGGTAAGTGAAAAATATTAAGTCCCCTCCAGTGACCACTATGGTTCTCAAATCCATCATAGGCTTCAGTGCTTACACGGTTGAGAAAAAGAAATAAAGTGTAGAAATAAAATCCAAAAGAAAGAAAAAAAGAAAGTTTTGAAATCAAGCAACCCTATGGGTGTGTGGGTAACTCTATCGGGGCTATGGATGTCCAGCTGGAAGTAGACCAATATCCATGAGGTCACAGTGACAACTCCACCAGGGCTATGGATGCCTAACTGGTAGTGGGCCAATTTCCAGGTTACTTTTGGTGGTTGGAAAATTCATGTAGCTTGCTCATTTGATTAGCCACTTCTTTTCACTATTCTTGAGGAAGGGAATGAATTCACTACACACATTTCTGAGATGTTTCGTGGGTTGATTCAACTAAGGATCTTGTTCTCCTAGTTCACTTTTGGATATCAGCCCCCCTGGTCTACAAAACCAAAGATTCTAGGTCCTAAATGAATAATTATCTCTTGAACACTTAGGATTATTCTTCCAGTAGAGTCACCATTAGTTGTTCCCTTCGCGCACACACCCTATTTGAAGTGGGGACCCTCTCTTTCTTTCGCCATGTCAGGTCATTTTGTCACTACGTCATTTTGTGTGCCCCCATTTTGGTGTCCCAGATGGTCAGCATGCTTTCAAAGTTTCATCTTAGGTTGACCGTGTTTCCCCCCCACACCCCCCCTCAAATTTGCTAAGTCTTGTGTCCTCCTAGAGTTCCTTTGGCACTTTGCCTTTTGTAGGCTACCATGGGACCTCCCAGGCTTGGCTCACTAGGTTTCCCCTGTCAAGTTTCTTTGTTGGATTTTCTCTTTCAGACGGCCTTTGGTCTATGTCCTTCTGGTGTCTGAGTTTTGGCTCCTTAATCTTCATTTCAAACTTGCACTAGAAACAATCATCCATCACACTCTCTGGGCATGGCTTCCTAGGTTTCCCTGTCGGGTTTCCTTGTTGGATTTTCTCTTTCAAACGATGTTTGGTCTGCATCCTTCCAGTGTCTGGGTTCCAACTCCTTAATCTCTATTTCAAACTTGTGCAAAATTCGGCTGTTCATCACACACTCCGGGCCCAGTCCATTGGGATTCCCTACCTTGGATTCCTCTGTGTGTTCTCCGTTCCAAACAGCCGTCAACTCACGCTCATCTACTACTTGGACCCCAAGACCCTATTCACCATTGATTTCCCACTTAGAATTTTTTGGACGGTCATGACCCCACGTCTTTCGGACCTCCCACCATCGTCTTGATTTTCAAACCCACCAACCTTTTCATCCATCGTACCTACATTAATTAAGTGCATTAATTGAACTTAGGGGTATAAATAATCCTCTCGACATGCCATTTTCACATGTCAGGAAGATCAGAAGACAACAATGCCTCCCCAGCCTTTGTGTCTAAGACCTCCCTCCATCATTCCTTGCAGATTCAATGTCATTCATCGGGTTCTCAAGGTGAGTCTGCCATCCAACATCTTGTCATTTATTTTAATGATTTCATGCCTAAGTGATAGATAAAAGGGCTAAAATTGTATGAGTTTGATAAAAGAAGGATTGAAGTAGAAAACCCATGACTTAAAATCTTCAAAAAATCCCTGAAACACTTAAAACTCAAACCCAGAACTAAATCTTCCCATCATTGTTCATCAGACTGGGCGACAGTGCCCTCCAAGACCAAGACCTCCCATTTCCTTAGCCTTTAAACTCGAAACTTGACATAAAATTGACTTAATGGAAAAATGCCTCGTAGGTTCTGGAATCTGAAACTCTGCCTCCAGATTGTCACCTTCCCTTTGCTATTTTGAATGGTGTTTTTGCCCCATCCACTCGATCTTCATGGCCTAGCCTTTTGTTCAATGCTGAGTTTTCTAAGAAAAATTGAAGCATCCTTGTGCCCTTCGAGTCCTGGTTCGTGGACCTCTGTCCGTAGGCCACCATTCCTATTTTTTCGTTTCGAATGGCCTTTGGGCAACTGCCTTCTAGCTCCTAGGTCCCGAGAACCTCTGACTTCTACATGAGCAAGGACAAGTTAAAATCACAAAAATTCCAAGTCCTCAACCTTCATCGGACCTCGACCCCTAGACTTCTGTCATTGGGACTCCATCCCGTTTCAGCCGTCCAAAACAAAAAACCCTGAGCATCCCTCTGGCTTTTGGGTCCTGATGCTCCAATTGTTGCCAAGCATTTAATGAAGGAAACATAAGGAAAAACTCCTACTTGGGTCTGGTCCCCTAGGTTGATCCCATTGGACTTTCGTCCGGGGTTTTCCATTTTTCACAGCCATCCTCCAGCGGCTTCTTGGCCTTCACGGCCCAAGTACCCAAATGACCAAAGAATTTGCAAACTTTACCAGATGTCCTTCATCCTCGTGGGTTTTGAACTTCAAAACTCTGACCCTAGAACACCATTTGTCCAAAGCTATTCCAAATGGCTAACACTTGGTAGCTTTCCCTCTTCATGGTTCTGGGTGCCCTAATGATGACCCAAATGCCTTCCAATTTGGAACAAACATTGACCCATGTACTGAAATTTCACCTTCTCCCACATGAACACTTCAAATTATCCAAATATGAGGTTTAGAGAAACCATCCAGGTCTCCCTACCCTGTTTGCCCTCCAAAATAACATTTTTGACCAGGGAAGTTTGGCCTCTGGGGCCCATATCATCCAAACTCCCTCCAGTAAACAACTGATAGTAATTTTGACTAAGTGTTAGATTTTTGAATGATGAATTATCTAATCTAATGATATTTTGCAAGGATTTGGCTAACCATTTATGTCATCATGCTTACCCTACCTTTGTGTGCAAGATATATGGAATCGGGTGCAAAGGCCTCAGGAGCAGTCAAGGACAAAGGAAAGAGAATTGCCAAGGCTCCTCAATGTAAAGAGGACAAGGATCAAATGAAATATCAGTTCCAAGGGGCACCACTGTAGTCTAGAATCACCACTAAGGGGAAGGATATCTTTGACACCAATACTGGGCATGTGAATATTGATGATTTCATATAGAGGGTCATAATCAACCCATAGATAGATAATAAGAAATTGATCAGAAGCAAAAGGCTAGCTAAGGTTGTCGATTTCCCTCCCACTTTGGTTGCCCCAGAAGTAGTAATGGCTTGCAGAGAGGCATATCAGTCGGAAACAAGAACTATTGTTTACCGAGATGGGAATGTGTTGGCTAATATGTCAACCTAATGAATAATGAAGACCTTCCATATTCCTGTCTTAGGGGAGATGGAACTACCAACCATCAAGGAGTGTAAAGAAATGTTGGATGAGGACCCCATGAGATGCAAAAATCTCATAAATCAATACTGGCTCAAAGATAAAAGGGGTAGTGCTGAAAAGGTTCCTTAGGAGCTCTTTCGTAGAAATTTCTTCGAGGATTATCATGATTTAGTCACCCTATTGAGCAGAGTAATGGGCCTCCCCAGTGCGGCCTACTTTTAGGAATGGATGGTATATTTTGTCGAGCAGATTCTTTGTGGAGAGGATACTACATTCTATTGGGGAGGGATAATCAGTGATTTCTTCCATGAGAAATTCATGAACATTAAAGAGACCTACAAGTTCTATATGAGTTCCTACCTGGTATACTCACTAGCCAAATGGAGGCACTACAATGGTTTATTTAGAGCTCTAAATGAAGAACCTGGCAAGGAGCTCAAGGTTTATGATAGATACCCCCAACTACAATTCAGAAACTTCAAGAAAGACTATTGTAGGGTAAATGATGCATTCATAGCTTACATCATTAAGCTACTTGGGGGTGACTTTGGGAGAATATTTTCTTGTTCTGCTCAAAGCCTTTCTCAAACAATATGCTTTTCTATTCGTTCAAAATCCTAAGTTCACATACATTCATGCCCAAGGATTTTCAAAAAGACCGAACAAGCTGCCCCAATATCCTAATGATTGGATGATATTATTGGGGCTCTCTCAGTAGCTGTGGCACATTCATGCCCTTCTAACAAACAAGCATCTACTGGGAATCCCTTATCCCCTTACACTCAGTTGGGGAATGTATGAGCTCTATACTTCCCAGTGTGCCCACAATTTAGAGAAGGAATTGGATGAATACCATCTCAAATCCCACATGGCTAGACCGTGGATGGTTCCATATGGCCACATCAGAAAAGCAATTGGACAAGAGTATTCCCATCTCCATAGCATTGAATATTTTTGGGCCAATTGAAAGAATGACTTTGAAGTGAGAATAAGGCACTATATGCGGATGACCACAGACTTTGTTAAGAGGGTGAACCTATTCCAGGTACCCGATCAGCTAGAAGAGGATGAAAATATTGTGATAGACCCCATGTATAATGCCATTGCAAATTTTCCACTTCCATTAATTGATTGGGATGAGAAAGAGGTTGATGACCTCGACATTCTTACCAAGTCCGTTGAGGCTCAAACAAAAATATGGATTGATGGGAAAGTTGCTTGATTGAAGCAATAAGGGGTCGTCCTAACATACAAGGTGCTCGAAAGTGATCCAAGTGGATCAAATGGTGGGGTCATTGCTACATCAGTAGGAGAAATGTCAAAATCCCTTCCATCCATTCTTTCAAGAAAGACAAAAGAGACTGATGATCAACATTTTGATCCAAAGGTGTACGCTAGAAAGGCCTCAGAAGGTGAACCTTCCAAGAAACATAAAAAATAAAGCAGCATCACTGAATTGCCTATGATTCAAGAAGGTCCACTCCATGAGGGAGAAGAAATGGAGACTGATCAAACAATGTCTCCACCTATCTCATCTATTGTTGTGACCATTTCTCTTGCCGCTACCACCCCATTTACCCCACACACAACAATCACTACTTCTCCACCTATAGTGGACACCGTTGTCCACCTTGTGTCTAGTTCTCCCATTGTGCAGGTCATATTAGTGGATTCATCCTCCACCACCACTTCTCTAATTTCCTCATCATCCATGTCTCCATCTTTTCCTCTTCTGACTACCACCACAGCAACTGCAATGCCTACCCTCTCCCTCCCAGAATCTTTTGTTAAGTATATGAAAAACGTACCATCTGAGTTCTCGAGAATGTTTGCAAACCCGATGGTGTAGGCTGCAATTTCCCAAGTGATAACCAATCTCCCAATTCCTCCTCCTCCTACTGAGCCACCCACGATGGAAGCCACCATGTAGATTTCTAAGGAGTTGGACCGACAACAACAGATGGAGGCAGCCAAGGGGTTGGAAGAAGAGGCAGACGATTATCATGAGCACCCCATGTATGAAAATTGAGTAATTGATGAAGTCACATATGAATCTTTTGGTGATGATGGAAAAGGTTTGGATACAAGGATTATGGAAGAAACATATGATCCTAAGCTTGAGGTAGATTTGGTCAAGCAACTCAAAGAGATTGAAGATAAGGAGGCTGAAAGATAGACTATCATTGCAGAAGAGGTTGCCACCATAGAAATAGAAGGTGACAAATCTCTAGTGGAAGAACATGATGAAGAGGTGCTCCCTCACGATGAACAAGAGGAAAAGGAAAAAGATAAGCCTGATGAAGAGGCTGAAGTTCATGAAAACCAAGAAATTGAGCAGCCCGAGGAGCATGAGCACCATGAAGAAAAGGAAGAAAAGGATGCTAAATGGGAAGACAACCCCAAGAAACACCTACTCATAAAATTCCCTATCAAACACACGATGTTCATTCAAGACTCTGATGAAGACAAGGAAGAAATGAGAATAGAGCAGGAGGAGCTAAATGACAAAGAGATTGATATCAGAAAGAATGAAAAGGAACATAAGCAAGAGTCACATAAAGAAAAGTCCTCGATACCTGACTGGTTGGAAAAGAAACTGGAGAAGAAGGCTCCCGCTCCTAAAGACCCAAAAACAAGGTTGGAGGCTATATTGGCCCGAGCCCAAATTAGCACCAAGAAGGAGAAGAAGCCCAAAATTAGGTGAAAGGTAACAATGGATGCCTCAGGATCCAAAATGGTGCAGGTAGCTACGCCAATGGTGGGAGAGTAGGGAATAAGTTATAATATCTCCACCATTGACTTGGGAGTCACCACTAGGGAACAAAAGGTAGATCACCTCCAGGAATCTATCACCACGATGGTGCATCTTATTCAACAAGATAAAGTTTTAAAAGAGGAGCTCAAGGCATAGGTGGTTGATCTAACAACTTATATCAAATAGTGGTACTCAACAAAAGAATAGCCTACTACATCCTTGGCCCTACCACAACAGTTATCCAAAGAGTAGATAGACAAATTGGAGAAAAGAAAGAACTTGGATAAAACCATGAAAAGTTGGTTCCGACAGGTCTTGGATATTGGAAACATGGGCATCAATCATGATGTTCGAACAACAAACAAGTTCTTGGATATATGAAAGTATCTTGAGGGTATAAGGGATATTTGCACTAACTTCCCAAGGAAGTAGGAGTCTTCCTACCTGAAGATTGACGCTATCCTCAAGCTACCGAGTGAGATTTTGGAGAAGGATTTTAGATTCAAAGAAGATGATCATTGGTTGATGGATGTCTTGAAGCAAGATTTTGACAATCGGAAGGAAATGTTGGTGCAAGTGCTCAAAAAGGTAGATCCAGATATAGATTGGGCCAAGGAGGTTTGGTTGAACTATGGCCAGTATTTGAAGCTAATGATAGGGTACGATGTGTTCGTTGTCTGGATCAACCCAAAAGAGGTAAAGCCAAATTTCCAAAAGAGGATAGAAGATGGAATGTCGGCTGAAATTACTATTCATTTCATGAGTTTGGCTGCCCGAGACTTCATCTAGTCTAAGTTGTTCAGGGACCACACTGCCAAATATGATGAAGACTGGAAGAAGCTCATTGACAATTCCAAGGAATGGAGTTACTAGGTGCTGAGATCCGACATCGTAGAGGTTGATAAGCTCCAGCTGGTGATCCTGAAATTCATGGAGTATGTAGCCTTGAAGAAGCAAGAGAGCAACCCTACTATTGATGAAGAATTTCTGACAAAATAGTTGCAGCAGAAGGGCAATCAACAAGAAGACAAAATGCTATAGTGTTGCCACTAAAGACAAAATAGGGAAAAGACATAATTGTATTTTAAAATATAATATATATTATGGGGTAGGTAGAACCCTAAGTTATAGTGAATTGTGGCCACACAAATGTAAATCAATCTTGGCCACATATTCTACTTATGGGACACTATAAATAGGGGACCTCCTCTCATTTTCAAGAGAGAATTGAGTTGTTGTAATGACATGCTAAAAAAAAATTAATAGAAATACATTGATTTTGGTGGATTTATGAGTTTCTTTGCGTGTTTCATGATTCTTCTCTCATAGTTAGATGATTTAATTAGATTTACTTTGCTATTCCATTTCCTTTTAGTTAGCTTTGATAGATTTAGTAATGTTGTTGCATGGTTGTGAAGATTTTTGTTTTGTAGATGCCTTCCTTGTCCATACTTTTGGTTGTTTGCTGCTAGTAGATGGTTGTGTAAAGTTAGTCTAGACTTAAGTTCGAAGTTACCTTTAATCTTTATCTTTTTCATGCATATATCTAATGAATCAATGGTAAAACATCTGCAGTCCTTAGAAGATAGCACAAATTTCATGACACTGTGAAATTTTTGGTTGAGTGAAATTTTGTTTTCAGGAAGCTGTCCATAGTAGAGACCTCCATGATCACTGTTCATTAGTAGTTGCAGGTCTAGGAACCTTCTCTCTTCCCTGGCCCTTTTTCCTTTTTTTCAATAACCTATGCTAAGGTTCATTGCACATTGTAAAGTCAAATCTTAAATCAAAAATGGAGTTCAAGACTGTTGTTTGAACCTACAACAAACATACAACTTTCCATCTTGAAAAACTCCATTTGTAGATCCAACTCCTCTCCATCCTAACTTTTGTAAGTTCACTCTATGATTCCCAACAAAACCAAATCAAACATCAACTGGGATATTCTATGCAAGCCATGACTTGACACCCAAGAGACCTCGGGGTAATTTTCAGCAACTTGTTAAATATTTCCTTTCAAGAGAGGTAATGCACCTACGCATTGCCTATGTTGAGAAAGTGTGTAAAAACACCCATCAACAAGTAAGATAAATAGAGTATACTATGTAAATAGGAAGTCTATAAATTATTTTGGCACATGTTTCCATCAATGACAAAGGGGGATATTGTTAGAAGAATGAAGAAGAAGACATCTCTTGATATAATTATTTTTTTCATTGATGTCACCATGATATATGAGTTGCAACTGCAATATTCAAAGTTATGTTGATCCGGTATTCTGAACCGGTAATGCATATTTTTCCTTTGATATTTTTCTCTTGATTTCCCCTTCGATGATAGTTGTTACTTCAATGTTTGGGAAATGTTTTTTGGTTGATAAATGCATGCATGGATAGGATCTCATGCGTTTAGATGCCTGTGGTTATCGTCGACATCATTCTGGTGTTTACAATTTTGTTATTAGGTCTATCTCTAGCCGACATAATAAGTAGTTGAAGGTGAAATGGATTCAATCTTGTTTGTGTAATCCATGCCAACATTTAATTGCGTACCACACATTTTAATTACCCTTGAGAATTTTTGTGTTTAATTGGATCCGACCTAATTGTTACTCATGGGAAAATCAGATATATATATAGGATGTCTTTTAGAGATAGATGAATTAGAATGGTGTATGGGAATGTTAGTATATTATGTGTGGATGCAAAAAGTGCGAAGAATTCTCTGCTGGCATGCAAATTTCTTGAGCTTCAAAGGAACTAAACCTACACTTTGAGGTGTACTTAGATCAATTCATTCTCTAGTTGTAAGCCATTTTTGTTTCTATATTTTTTAGGCAATGAGCCTCCATTTTTGGACAATGAGTCCCGGTAGTGAGCCACCCTTTCGTAATATCTTATAACCAGTTATACTATATTGTGATTTAATCCTCACCATGGTTTTTCCCATTTTGGGTTTTCCACATAAAAATCTTGGTGTTCTTGTGTAATGTGTTCCATGTTCAATTAATGCTTCTGCTTATCTTAATTATAGTATGCATTGGATTAATTGGATGGTATTTGTTCAATAATTTTAAGAAGATATTGATTCACCCCCCCTCTTAGTATCTTGGATATTTAATAAGTTCAAGTTTAACTCATATTCAAATTTAGGCCAGCGTATTGATACAGAAAGCCTAGATAAGCCCTAGGGAATGACAAGATTCAGAGATACCATAGGATAAAAGGACATCAAGATCAAGCATCCTAATGAGACCATAGGTAGGAACTTAATCCACTACCCAAAAAATGCACCCTCAAATGAGAGAAAAAAAACACAGGCCCAAATGGGTGAAGAAAACACCAAAAATATAAGGGAAACACGTAAACAAGACAAAAAAACACACCAAGAAACAAGAAAAATGGGAAGAATGTAAACAAAACACAATAGAAAAATGAGAAAACATGCAATCAATCAAACACCTTGAATGCTCCACATTCTTCTCACAACCTTTACAACTCAAATTCATAATCACAAATATAATAGTGTCCATGCGAGTTTTTCTATTCTAAAAATACAAATAAACGAATGCAAATGACAAGAAACACAAAAAACCACTCAGATTGGGAAAACAATGAAATCTAAACCAGAACAAGAAGTAAAAAAAAATTATACCTTGTCTAGATTTTCTCCTTGGTTGGCCCTTGATTAGCTTGATTTTTGTGCTCCTTTTGATTTTTGACAACATAAAACTTACAAATGCATGATTATGATCATGGAGATGGATGAAATATGGTGATAATGGTGGATTTTGATGCAAAAGGGGATGCTAAAGGTGCTGCATCAATGGTGTAGTGAGATCTACTTTGAATGCATGAAGTGTTGAATATGAAAAATAACTAAGTCATTTTATAGTCATTAGGAGGGGAAGGGAATGGATGGCTAGGATTCAATCTAGGGATTAAATCCAAGGGCTAAGATGCCTTGAGGCATCTCAACTCATGACAAGATGAAAATTTTCATCCTAGGGAGAAGGGGAATGATGAAATGGAGGTGAAGTGGCAGCCATGTGGAGGCAAGTACAAAAGGTAGGACTTGTCTTATCCTCCCCAAATCATAGGAAGGATGTGACAAGAGATGAATTTAAAATTCATCAAAAATATCCATAGGTTTTAGAGGTCTTGGGAGGACCAAAAGGAATTAAAGATTCCCATTGTAAGGTCCTTGGGATTTGAAGGAGGAATTAAAAATTGAATTTTAATTCCTCCAAGGATATAGGGAGAATAAACTGAAATTAAAAATTCCACATATGCTTATGGGGGGAATAAATAGGAATTTAAAATTCCTTGGGAAAGGGAGATCACTTCTCTAAATGTAGAAATACTTTATGAGGAGGTTGACCTAGGTACATGTCATAATTGGAAATAATCCTAGATTAAGGGTTAATTAATCAAGGATTATGGTTGTGCAAATGATTAGTCAAATTAATGGAGTGATTAAGGGAAAGTGGCAAGTTATGGAGGATGTGACACTAATTTTAATTAGTGGCGTGCAAATCCTAATTGTGGGTTAATTAGATTAACCTAGATTAAGAAGGGATTATGGAGGATGTGACATGAGGAGAGAGGAAGAGATGAATTAAAAATTAATTTAATTCATGTAGGCTAAATGACTTAAATTAAAAAAATTGGTCTATTTATTTGATTTAGAGAGGAAAATGGTAAAGTATCTAATCAATCAATTAAATGCTTTAGAGGACATTAGGGATAAGGAAAATATTAATAAAATAATGGAATTATTTAATTAATATAGGTATTAATGCGAAATAGATGAAATAGGGGATAAATTTGACCACATGGGAATGGTCAAATTTAGATGTCTACATTTTGTCCCTTTTTGAAATATTGTTTAAAAAATAATATTTCAGAGAAAAATAAAATATACGCGACTCAAAGGAAAATGTTGACCAAATGCCTCGGTATAGTAGGGAAAATGATATAGAGAAAAATGGAGGAAATATGGAGGATTATTCCCCCTTGAGAGGGTGGATAGGGAAAAAGGGGCCTCGAGTAGCATCTCGATAGAGGAAAAAGGGTGGCACCATGAGAATGGTGGCAAAAATTGGTGAAAATGGCTTTTGAACGAAGGAAAATGGACAAACGGGGTGCAAATGGCCATCAAAATAACTTCCATACTATCAAATAACCCTCCTCAAAAGGAATCTCTCAATGATGAACCAGGTCCTCCCGATCAGATACATGGACTAGCAAAGACATGGCATCTCAGTATCATCCTTTTCCCAAGCCCCACAACCAATGTAAGGATTCCATACAACTACCTCGATATCATCCAACATCCTCCTCCAGTACTCCAATTTTCCCAGCCTATTTTAGAAAAATGGACTTGTATAACTGTGAACATAACATCTCTTGACAGGTCATTGTCTATCAGCAATGGGGCATGTGATGGATATATTCTCCCATGCCTAGACTTGTAACAATGTCATTCCATCTGACAAACTAGGCCCTCTAAGGTACATAACCTTGTGTAAATCATGGTATAGGTGGGCTAACATACACATGCCCCAAGCATATCATGTACCCTACTGGATCATCTACTCCAAGATGTACCCCCATCCGATTGAAAGTCCCTTTGACCTATGGTCGGGACATAAGAAACCTCTGATAAAACCTGCAAGCACGGATGGAAGTGTAGCATATGCATCTACTATATCCCTCCAAGGAATCTCATAACCATAAATCCTCTCATCCTCAAACACTCTATGCAAGGCATCAATACCTCCCTACTCGGTATTGTTGATGATGTTTTCTACACAACAACAACTCAGACAGAATATAATATCCTATCTCTCTTGAAAGGTAAATCTCTATGAACAAATAAATAACCCCAAGGTCTCTAATGTCAAGTCTTGATGATGCAAATAAAACAACTCAGAGATAATGTGAAAAAGATGGTAATCACAAAGGGACCTTACTACAAGCAAATACTGGACTTGAATTTATCAGATCTAGCAATGTGATGATAGTTTAAAACCTAAATCTAACCTAGATAATAAAAGAAATAACAAAATATAAGGGTTTGAGAGATAATTCTAAGACTACTTCTAATTCTAAGATTGACAATGCAAATGATAAAATGCTCAAAATGGACTAATCCCTCATAAATTGACTCTTGTTCAACCCAGATAAATTTGCAATCTTACAGAAATAGTGAAATCTTCTAAGGTGTTAAATATTTTTAGACTATGAATATTCATTTAAGACAAACCTATTGCAATTGAAATGAACAAGCATTCATAATTAAACAAAGCACAGTTTTAAGTCTAGGCTAACTTTACAAAGCAACTAACAATCAACTAACTACAAAAATTATGGACTAGAGATTGTTGCAAACACTTCAAGCATAAAGCCCTAAACATCATCAAATCATCTAACATCAAATAATCTTAATAAATTTCAAAGATAGAATATCAAGAACCATGCCAGATAAAACTCAACACAAGAAAGGCACCAAATCACAATGTCTTTACTTGTATTAAATCATCCAAAGTGGCAACAATTCCAGTCTTATGTTACAAAACTTGCTTGAAAAGATAAACTAAATTCCAACTCTAATTCTTGCTCTTATCACAATTTTCTCCAATGTAAATGTCTATCTAACTAACCCCTTACAAATGAGGCATAACGCCAAACTTATAGAAACCCTCCAAGATATGTTGGCCCAATTAGGGTTTACAATAATAAACAACCACACAATAGGTCAACCAAGAGAAATTTGAAATAACATGAAATGTGCAATATGAACCAATTTCATCCAAGCCGGCCTGGGATCTCCAACAAAGCTCGGTCCAATGCATGCAAAGGAAGAGGAAAAAATAATGGGGAAGCACAAATTCTGATGTAGCATTGCATTAACTACTTCCCCCTTTGTCCTTAGCACACTCCACCTTATCCTGCACCATCAAAAATACCTTGTCCAAGTCAGCAATAGGTGGCATAGGTAAAACCCTAGCTCTCCTCTCAAGGGACTTGATATCATCTCTTGACTGCTTCACCACCTTATCCCAATCTACCTTACTTATTTGATACCTTTCAATAACTACAATGTAAGTTGCAGCATCATCCAACTGATGTTCAGTGATAGGGTCCTCATTAACTAGAGAATACACATCTCGCCACCATTTTCTCAACTACTCTAGGCTAAGATTCTTTGGCACAAATTTCTTTCTCCCTGTCATCACTTCAAAAAAGGAAATACACTTATTATAGATTTTAGTCAAGGTGTCTTCATGCCTTCCTTTTTTATATATCTTCTTCAAAGCCTTTTTCCTTATCTAAAAAATTTCAAACCATTCCCAAGGCTCTGTGATTCTTGAGGAAGGAAGAATTCCATCATTTATCAATTTATCTTCAATGTAGTCCATGGTGGCCTTTATATTTTGCAACAGGAGATCTACATCTTCCTTATCTTGAGCCAACACATTCCTCAGCCAATCCAATGACCTCATTACATCTCCTCCATTCGAAAGGATGTCTTTGATAGCATCATCTCCCTTGGTTTTCACTCCCTACAACCAGCCGGCTGTAGCATGTGTGGTGTTCTTCATTCTTTCCAACTTTGATATTTTTTCTTGAGGTAGGAAGCCTGCAATAGATGAGGAAGAACTCATGGATTGCAAGGGTTTCATCAACTCTTGCAAATATCTCTTAAGTTTATCATTTTATTTCTCCAACTCTGACTTAGTCTGTACCTCCTTCTTCAATCTTCCATGGATTATAGCACTGGAGCCTTCATATTCTTCAATGTATTACTTCATGGAAGCATGCCCTAGGTTGATAGTCTGCACACTATAATCCTTTTCGGTCACATCATCCCTATCCTTATGAGGAGCAGGAGTAGCAATGTGGACTACCCTGTTGTTCGCATCATCTCTCTCAATCCTACAAATGATTTTGGCATTCTTCTTTGTCTTCCCCTTTCCAATGTTTTCCAGTAGTTCATCCCAATTAGGAGGAGTATCATCCACCATGATTTGTTTACTCTTCAATTATTTATCTAACTAGCCCAAAATAGTAGATTTTGATTGTACTTTTTTCTATCCATCTTCTTCCTGTTGAACCTTGGGAACACATTCCTCCATACTTGGCTCCTTAGGGATCTCTCTAACTGAATCATCTTTTTCTTTACTATGCTCCTCCTTCTCATGCATTGGTGAAGGATTCTTAGCTGGCATTTCTTCCCTCGAAAGAGGTCTATCCTCTTCACCTCCTATAGGTGAATCCTCACAAGCCACCAGAGGAGACCGCAAAACCTTATCTATTTTTTCCTCAGCATTGTAGAGATAACCCTCTTGGAATTCCTCCTCTCCATGGTCTTGGGGATCTTCAACATCTTTTGGTTCATCTAGCACATTGCCAGTCTCATGAAGAGGGGGGGTGTCTTAATTCTCGGTGACAGGAGTAGTCATGGGAACATTTCGTTTCGGTGCAACATCCTTGGGAGAAGGAGTCCTTGACCTCCTGGTATATACTTGTTTCTTTTCCCCCGAGCTCTCTACCTCTACCACAAGTGTGTCACCCTTTTCATTTGCTTTATAAGTTCCCTTCTCCTTTTGTGACAACTTCACAATCCTCCTCTTTTTAGGCGAGGGGAGACTGGCCTCTTCCTTTTCTCCTTCAGCTCTTTCAACCTTCATTCTCCTCGAGACATGCTTCCTTTTCTTGTCTATAGGATTTCTTTGTTTCTTTGCTTCTCCTACCTCCTCTACCTAAACATCTTTAAATTTGATCTTGAAAAGAGAGCCCACCTTGGTTTTTGCTTTGGGGTCCTATTCAGGTGATTCTTCAGAAATAGAGTGAGATTCCACGTCTCCCATAAGATCATAGGTGCATTGCACACCCTCACTCTCCAACTCCAACATCTTGTGTTTGAGCCATAGATTGGTATACTTGATTACTATTGTAGACATGTAAAATATACATGCACCTGATTTTGATCCTACTAACATCAATTCATCTTGAATCATACTCTCATCTTATCATCACCCTTCATCCCTTAATTAAATAAGTCATTATTTATTTAATTAGGTCTTTCTCCTCTGGTGATTAAATTAATCAATTTAATTTAATTAATCATCTTTCTCTGTTCATTTAAAATAATTCATTTTATTTAAATTAAATCTCTAAAGTCCTCTTATTAAATTCAATAAATTAAAACATTATTTAATCTTACATATTCCTCAGTTAAATAAATCAAAATCATTTATTTAATTAATCATTTCCTCTCAATTTGATTTAAATTAATTCATAAATTTAAGTCTAAATTGTCACATCTCCTAATTCCTCATTAAATTAATCAAATCCTTGATTAAGTTAATCCCTATCACTAAAATCCTCTAGAGAATGCAACTTGCACAATAAATCAATTACTTTGATTTATTAAATTGCCTATTTTCTCTCAACATGGCATCAAAAGGGAATATTCCCTCAAATTTGAATTCAAATTCAAATGGGTTCAGTCCTTCCAACAAGGCATTCAATGCCTCTTACATGTCCTTGTGCATTGAGCCAAGTGATATTAACTCCATTTCTCTTTTCCCCTCACATGTCACATTCAAATTTCAAATTTGAATCTAATGGCATTTATCATGCACGTTGACCAAAATGTGTTCATTCCTCCTCCATTCACATCTTGACAAGTGGAACTTGGCCATTGGATGTTGAATGATCCCATATTGCTTATTTTCACTCTCTCTTCCATTTTGGAAATCTATAAATGAGAGACTCTTCCTCTCATTCTAGCATCCACAATTTGAGTAAACTTACTCTACTCAAATCCATCATCATCCACAATTCATATGCAAAGTTATTCTCTTCAATTGAGAACTAATTTTGCTCATTTCATTCATACATTCATCACGTTTTCATATTTGCACCAAGGTTATGCTCAAATCTCTTTGGAGATTTGACCATTTCTTCATCAATCTACATTACAAATTAGGAACTAGGAAAGGGCCAATTGCAACACTCCATTGGCATTAATTCCCCCATAAGATCATCATTCCATTAGCTAGATTAGGATTTACTTTCATATTACTTAGGTTTTGTTCTTCATTTCATAATACTAGTTTAAATAGGTGGATTTCATGGGGAATCCTTCATATTTGCATGTATTTTGATCTAACACTAACAATGTTTGTCGTCTTTGTGCATTTTCAGATTTAGGGGTTCACATTTTGGTGCTAGAAGGAGAGCTTGAACCATCCCATCACATTTTTTTTGTGGAAAATTCCATCGTTTTCATGTTTTTTGACCACACATAGGAAATTGCACCATTGACAGTTCATGCGGTGCTGTATTGCACCGCTTACAGAGATGCGGTGCTATATTGCACCGCCTAAAACTCAAACTCCGTCGCACCCACAAACTCCGCCACACTTAGAGAATTGTGTGGTGCTATATAGTGTCACACCTATTCCAAACAACACCACATGGTGCTATATAGCGCCACATCTATTCCAAACTATGCCATAATTGCAAATAACACCGTATATGATTTTTTGTTTTTTCACCCAATTTTAAAATGGTCGTAGCTTGGTCATTTTTTAGTCTTTTAAGAAGATTTTTTTTTGAAATGGGGTAGAATTTCATAAGCTATCCAATGGTGTAGGTTTTTCTCAACTTTGATAGAGTTAAAATTTTCAAACTTTCACCTAATGTCAAAACACCATGAAACTTGGTCTAAATTTTAGGGTTTTTATGCTTAATCTTTTATCTAACCCTCATATCTTCTTATTTCTTGATTTCATATAACATTTGGAGCTTGTATTGCAGGTTTTAAATGGTGATGGAGCATGGAAATGAAAGAATAAAAAATTATCACATGATTGTAACAAGTGTTTTTTAACACTTTGGGAGAAATTATAATCCCTTTCCAAGGATTTGTTTACTTTCATGCTCTTAGGACACTAATTTTCCATTAGGTTCTAAAATTTACAAATCAAATTTCCTTTCAAAATTTGCCAAGGGGCTAAAAATAACTTTAGGCAAACACACTAGATTTTGTTTAAAAGGTAACAATTGAACAAGGCAAACTCACACTTCATTTTGATGCTTAAAAAGAAGTCATCATTGCTTTGAGGTTTAAAATGAACAAATGTTTTCCATGTTTTGCAATCTTTTTTACAAGTTAATATCATTCAAAATGTGTATGCACTTCTCTCATGCTTCATTGCGATCTTAGGAATCAAAAACATTTTTGGTGATATTAGGTTGTTAAAAAGATTGCCTCCACATTTCGATTTGAGAACTTAAAATTGAACAAAACATGTGATTGTGAGCATGACATATTGCAGAGGTTTTCCCCTTTGCTTTTCAACAAGGGTTGTGTGAATGACAAGATATGTTAGCTTGCTTTTGTTTATCTTAGAGGGCTTGCCTTGTGGGAAAAATTAATCACCCAAGGGAATGACCCAACCGGGAACACGCTAAAGCCAAGCGACTTCCAACCGGTATATAAGTGTGGATTCTTGAGGAAAGTTCAAGAATTACGGGGATTATTCTGATGAGATGGACAACAATGGACTCTCGCCGATGTTGGATAATCCCCCATGAACAAAACGCCCGCATTAGAACCATTTTTTTAGAAAAAGGCCAAAACCTTGTCTATCTTATTGGTGCAAAAGGTCATGTCCTTTGAAGCCGCCCCACATTATACATGCAGTCTTGTTGTAGAAATGGAAGGTATTCCATGCAAGATTCATGGGTACTAATGATTGGTTGACCTGAATAAGTGAGTGTCGTGGAGGGGAACCAGTGTGGTCAAGCATTTAGCCATTCGCACAAGATATGCGCAACTGGATTTATCCAAGTGGGAACCCAACAAGATATTGCCTCATCATCCTAAGATTGTAAAAGTGCTTGGAAGAAAAATACATTGCTTGGATCTCAAAACATTTGAAAACAAACATTCACAAGACCTTCAAATTTCAAACCCCTTCTGGGAAACAAATACCTCTTGACGAATTTGGGCACTCTTGCTTTCCCTAGGGATTCTATCCTTAGAGGTTTCTAAGTGTTTATATTCTATTGTCATTTATCTTCAATAAGGTTAAACATAAGCAAATTTTTCCCTATTTTCCTTGATTTCCACAATGGACCTTGTGGGATGAGAACGAAAGTGGGACATGAGACATATAGTTTGAAACATAAGAAAGCAAGTGCCTTTGGTAACAAAGAATTCATTAAGCCAAGATAAAAGAAAAATTGAACCACACATGTGCTTGTTCTATTTTGAGTCATTTGATTTCCACGCAAACATTGGTCTTTTGGTTTGAATTACTCTTAGGGAAAAGCATGTTCTTCATTACCTTGGTCTTGTAAGTAAGTCCTCATAGGGTCATCTAGGATCAAAATCAAACCCATCATCTCTCAAATATCAATCAAATTTCCATCTCACCAACAACTTTTGGAACTTTGCAACATCACTTATGCTAGACTTTTGGAAAATCACCATCACCTTGTTTGACTTAACGCACCTAGTCAAATTATCAATCTTCTTGAACAAATTTACCTCTAGGATAACACAACTTCCTGAGGTCTACTAGTTCATGATCACTTTGATTGGCTTAACACACTTAGCCAATTCATTCTCTTATGCGAATTTCCCTAGGATAACACAACTTCCTAGGGTTTACAAGTTCACCATCATTTTGTTTGGCTTAACACACCTAGTCAAACTATCGAATCAAACCAACTCCTAAAGTCTAGCATTGATCCAAAGTTCCTAAATGTTCAAACACCCATATCACTCACCCTTTCATATTTCATCTCATCATTGATCCTAAAACACCTTAGAGGTTCACTCTCACAACAAGTTCAAAACACAAGAAGAACATGGAGTTTAAACTCGATTCATCCATCATGAGTAATCTGAGTCAACCAAACTATCCAAGTCTCACAATACCAATTGATTATCAAAACTCACATTCATACATGGCATCATTATCTCCTCCAAAATTCAATGATACGAATGTGAGTATGTCCAATCCAAAGTTTGGAACACCTTTCCCAATGGTAGATTTAAATCCACGTCCAAATTTGCAAATCTATCAACCAAACGCTCAATGCATGAGTTTTCCAAACAACACTATCTCGTCAAATCCATACATGCCAAGTACAACTTTACCAAACATGACCATTTCAAATCCGCACTTGGTAAAATTTGTTGTGGACATGTTTGCAAATCCCATCAATGTTGTTCAAAATCCAGGCAGTATATTGATAACTCCATATGTTGATTCAAGTCAAGGTAACACCATGCAAAATCAAAGTTACCTAAATCAAGGAAATATGATTCCCAACCATGTTCAATTTCAATCTATCATTCCAAATCAAAACATCATACCAAATCATCCCATTTTGCCATCGGCATCGCAACAGAAGATGGCAACCATCCAAGCAATCCCAACAATCAACACCATCCCTAACCCACCACCACCACCACCAACACACAACACGGTTAATTCATTCTCCATAATGTTGCAAGCCACACAACAATTTTCCCACCAAAAGGCACTCCAAGCCCAACAAGCCGCACAAGCTGTGTAAGCGGCTCAAGTGGCACAACAAGCACAATTCAAGGCACTATTGCAAGCAATCCATCAACAAGCAACTCAACAACATGACCAACAACAAGCTTTGTTGGAACAACAAAAACATGACCAACAACAAGCATTGTTGGCTTAGCAGAAAATGTAGGCCTTACTCCCACAATAGAGCTTGCAACAAACTCCCACCATAATTGTTGAAAAAAATAATCAAGATCTATCCATCAAGGAACACCTTGAAGAGGTTTCCACCTCATCTAAGGATCAAATTGACATACATCAAGAGCCATTTTTTAGTCATGATCAAGACCCCTGCTACAAAGATCTATTTCAAGGAGTGTTGATTTTATTTGATCCTATTGACATAAACCAAGATCCATCCACCAATAATCATGTTGGAAATGTCTCTACATCACCTAACGAGTTAGAAGACATATCTCAAGAATTTATTCCAAAGCATGATCAACATCTTTCACCATGGTCTAGCAATGATCCTTTCCAAAACATATGGACATCCTTTGAAAAACTTCCTATGCCTAAGGAAGATATCCAAGAACCCCTTGAAAGCAATCCATCTTTTGAAATTGACCCATGTCAAGAACTTGATCCAAAGCATGTTGAAAGCAATTCCGACATTAATCAAGATCAAGAATTTTTATATGCAAGATACTACAATGAGGTGATGGCCACTCTCCTATAAGATGGCACAAATGACGATCATATCCATATAGCACATATTCCTCCATCCACCCACAAGATGCTTTCTTTGAATGGAAACATAGATGATCTTCATTCAAAACAAAGAGTCTCATACTCTTGAAATCATTATTGAGAAACAAGAGTCTCCTACTCTTAACATTGGTACACATGATCAGAATATGGAAAAAATTGGAGACATATACAAAGTTGTGAATCAGAAACATCCTATAGAGACATACCAAAAATAGATCATGAAGAAGGCTTCTATAGAAGTTGTGAATCAAAAACATCATGTGAAAGCATATCAAGAATGAATCATGAGGAAGACTTTTACAAGGACAATGAAGCATCAACACTTCTTGAAGAGGCACTACAATCTGATATCTCACAAGATCAAACCAAAGATATCAATCAGAAAGTCATCCCACTTATGGAAGATCCTATCACTTATAAACTTGGATCACTCACCTTTGCAAGGGAAAATTATCTTATCAATAAGGGAGTTGTCACCTTTGAACATCCACCACAGAGCAGAGAAGGAGCAACACCTTGTTTCCATGGTAAATCATATCCTATTGCAAATAAAAAATTTCAGTAGATGAATTATCAAGGCAGAGGATTAGGCCTACATGAACAGGGTATCCTAGAACCAGTGCAAATTGTTGTCAATCCTAAGCATCAAGGCCTTGGTTATTCGACAAACAAGGGATATAAACATATCAGGGATACTTCAAGAAAACTGGGGGCAACTTCGTCTCAAGCAAACATCAACATAGGGAGCACGAAGAATCCTTATGATGAAACCAATGCCAATACTACAACCCACCACATCATTAATCTTCATCCACCCATCACCCCATCCATGAATTGGGACCAACATAAAAAGAAAGAGTTGAATCAAAGCAAAAAGATTTCTATTAAAGAAAAAGTAGTGAAGCATGAAGGACAAATCAAATACAAGTGGATACCAAAGAATACAAAGAAAATTATCCCTATCAAACTCCATCAGTCAAAGAAACTATGGGGAAAAATAGAAAAGGGAAAATTATCCATCAAAGATGTCCAAAAAGGAAAAAGCAGGCTTCTCAAGTGACATACAAAGTGTATCGAGTAGTTGGTCCTAATTCAAAGCACACTTTTGTATCCACTCATTATTGCTCATCTTCCCAAGTTTGGAGAGTCAAAGGTTCCAAACTGTCAACCGATCCATCTTTTATTCCTAAATACACTCCACCATCCATGCCTCCATGCATGATATCCAATTCTCGCATTGACCATGTATTGGCAACAACCCTTCATCATAAGGATTCAGAAGGCACTCTATCACGATGTGCGCATAAAGACAAAGTTAACCCCGGTATCAGTAAAATAGATCAGGGATCTCAAAAGTTAATTACAAGTGCACGTATCTTGGAAAAACAACTTCTTCAAGTAGGATACCAATGGCACATTATGATAGAAGCATCTACAATAGCACCACCAGGTGGTTCAACATCAGCTTAAAATCTCTCAGAAAATACAAAAAAAATAATATATATAAAAATATAAAAATAAAAAAAAATCAAAAAAAGGTTTGAAAATAGTAAAGAAAAAATTGTCCTCTAGCAAAAACCATTTCGGTGGCGCTTTGGACAAGTACCATGATGAAAACCTGGCAAATGGGCGTCATGTGTAGAATCGAGCATCTACATGCGCCAGTTCAATAGAAAGCATCTTATCACATCCATAATAAAGCTAGCATTCCATCCATATCATTTGTTCATCCATGAACCGTTTATCCAACACATTTCCATTTATCTACCTTATCTTGATCTTGATAAAGGTTTGTTGCACACTTGTTTATGGTAAACATCTTGACATGGGTCATTTTCATTGATCCCATCCTACCCAATGCTATTTGAGCAATATCCAAATGAGAATCCTCTATTGAGAGCACCCTTATTTTATTGCCAAATAATTCATATCCATTCTATCCAAGAATCCACCCATGGTCGTTCAAACATTGCTAGACACTGGGGGCAGATAATTACATCTTGCTTCAAGAATAAATCTTGATCTATATCTTCACACTTATGTGGTGATCCAAGTATTGGCAAACATGAAATCAAATTGGTTAAAGCATTTGTGAGCCAAAAATCCAAATCCCTAGCCCATGGCATATTTTGATAGCAAGACGACATTCCTTATCAAGCTTTATCTTTCATCAAACATCAATCCAAATAATCAATATCAGTTGCATCTAATGTGTACTTCAACGTCACATCAAAATCATCAAAGCTATTTTGTTACAAATCAAGCTTCATCAATCTTGATCAATTGAATCCAATCAATTATCACATTGTCTGACTTAACACACTTAGTCAAACTATCATCTTGTGCACGAGTCTACTCTAGGATAACACAACTTCCTAGAATTTACAAGTGCATTATCATCTTTGTTTGGCTTAACACACTTAGCCAAATTATCAAATCCATAATCGCCTCATTTGGCTTGACACACTTAGTCAAACCATCCTCTTATGTACAAGTTTATTCTAGGATAACACAACTTCCTAGATTTTACAAGTGCATTATCACTTTTGTTTGACTTAACACACTTAGTCAAACTATCAATCCATTGATTTGATCAATCAACCTTAAGCTTGGTTTTCAACAAAATCCCAAAATAGAGCATTGATATCATCACATATCCAAATTGTCAAAATCATGCAAAAATCAAAAATAAAAAACATTCAAAAAATTCATCAAAAAATCAAAAAACATGTCAAAATATCAAAAAATTAATCATAGAGTCTTATTAGTTTTTTCACCTAGTCAAACTACATCGTCTCTAAGCTTGAACGTATGCAAGGTTGATCTTTGATCATCCCTCAAGATAGTTAGAGTCAGTCCTTAGGCATCTTTCACATTGGCAATCCATTTTCCCATCCATCTTTTCATCAAGTCAGTCCATCACCTTGTCGAACTACGTTGTCTCTAAGCTTGAGCTTAGGAAAGGTTGATCTTTGATCATCCCCCGAGATAGTTAGAGTTAGTCCTTAGGCATCCGTCGCATTGGCAATCCATTTTCCCATCCATCTTTTCATCAAGTCAGTCCATCACCTTGTCAAACTACGTGGTCTCTACGTGTACAACGTAGGCAAGGTTGATCTATGGATCAACTCCCGAGACCCCTAGGATAGGTCTTTAAGTTAGTCTCTTCGCTTTAAATCTTGAAAATACCAAAAACATTGAAAAATGTGAAAATACTAAAAACAACCTCAAAATATCTAAAAACCCAAAATGGTGCATCCATTTCATCTTGCTTTCACCTGTAATTGTCATCATTTCCAATAAATCAAACGTCACCTTCACCCTTTGGTGAGTCATTCAGAAGCAAGTTTAGCAAGTTCAAAAAGTGAGCACTCTAATCGTCAGAGTCTTGAAAGTCTAAATCAGTGAGTCAACAAGTTGGTCAACTCAGAATATCAATAGCTTATCAACCAAATCAGTCCCATCAAAACCCTGATCACTACATTTCCTAGGATGAATCCTTCCCATGATGGACATAAGCATCAGGTACCCCACATTAGTTTAGCCTTGGCTAGTGGTATGAAGAACATTAGATTGTTTGTTTACTTCTCTTGGTCTTTTTGACTTATCTTATTTTGCGCTGATTTCGAGGACCTCTCGATGATGCCTAAACAAAATAGGTTTAGAGAGAAAGGAATGGGGCAATGATCATTATCTTTTTCATCTAATGTGCTTGTTGGATATCCTTGTAAAATAACTTAGCCATGCCTCCTTTGTTTGGTTTGTAGGGAGGATATTTTAGGTATCTTGTTGACCACATAAGAAAGCTTTCTTTCCTATGTTTTGGCCCAAGATGTTTAGAATGTTTGAACTACATCCTGAATGAAGTATGCATGCTGAGTGTGAACAAGAATACTCCTATCTGATTGACGAGTCAAAGTCCATCATACTAGGTACAATGCCATCCTGGTCCTTTATACCTTGATGCATTGTACCTATGTGTGTTATCAAACATAAAGCAATTGACCCTTTGAAAATCCAAACTCCTAGCAATGCAAATATCATCATCATCAGTAATAATGTGAACTTGTGTGGATCCTCTTCCATCCATCTTATTCTTCTTATTCTTCTATCTTTACTAACATTTCTATCTAAAATCGATATGTTGTATCAAAATATACATGAGGCTACCCATGGCTGATGACTGTCTATACATCATCAGAATTGTCTACATAAAATAATTATCTTGAGTCCTCTAATCAATAGAACCACTCCTCTCGCATTTTATTGTGATCTCAATTGGAAAATTGAACATTTCCACTTGATCTCTTGAGGGGGCAATATACCAGCGTAATCCTTCTGCTGGGGCAACAGTGGGGCATCTGAAAAATTGAGAAATTTTGAACTTTGATCACATCAGTTTATTCTTTGAATCAATGCAACAAGTACATTGCTTCAAAGAGGGGTAAAATGTAGACATGTAAAATATACATGCACCTGATTCTGATCCTACTAACATCATTTTTTTCTTGAATCATACTCTCATCTTATCAACACCTTTCATCCCTTAATTATATAAATCATTATTTATTTAATTAGGTCTTTCTCCTTTGGTGATTAAATTAATCAATTTAATTTAATTAATCATCTTTCTCTGTTCATTTAAAATAATTTATTTTATTTAAATTAAATCTCTAAAGTCCTCTTATTAAATTCAATAAATTAAAACATTATTTAATCTTACATATTCCTTAGTTAAATAAATCAAAATCATTTATTTAATTAATCATTTCCTCTCAATTTGATTTAAATTAATTCATAAATTTAAGTCTAAATTGTCACATCTCCTAATTCCTCATTAAATTAATCAAATCCTTGATTAAGTTAATCCCTATCACTAAAATCCTCTAAAGAATGCAACTTGCACAATAAATCAATTACTTTGATTTATTAAATTTCCTATTTTCTCTCAACATGGCATCAAAAGGGAATATTCCCTCAAATTTGAATTCAAATTCAAATGGGCTTGGTCCTTCCAACAAGTCATTCAATGTCTCTTACATGTCCTTGTGCATTGAGCCAAGTGATATTAACTCCATTTCTCTTTTCCCCTCACATGTCACATTCAAATTTCAAATTTGAATCCAATGGCATTTATCATGCACATTGACAAAAATGTGTTCATTCCTCCTCCATTCACATCTTGACAAGTGACACTTGGCCATTGGATGTTGAATGATCCCACATTTCTTATTTTTACTCTCTCTTCTATTTTGGAAATCTATAAATGAGAGACTCTTCCTCTCATTCTAGCATCCACAATTTGAGTAAACTTACTCTACTCAAATCCATCATCATCCACAATTCACATGCAAAGTTACTCTCTCCAATTGAGAACTAATTTTGTTCATCATTTTGTCACATTTTATACCAAGTTTATGCTCAAATCTCTTTGGAGATTTGACCATTTATAGATTCACATATCAGTGCTACTTAGGAATTGGGAAAGGGCCAATTGCAACACGTCATTGGCACCAATTCCCCCATAAGATCACCATGCTCTTAGCTTAATTAGGATTGCTTTCATTATTATTTAAAGTTTTGTTATTTTCCTAATTTTAGCTTAAATAGGTGGATTTCATGGGGAATCCTTCATATTTGCATGCATTTTGATCTAACACTAACAATGTTTATTGTCTTTGTGCACTTGCAGGTTTAGGGGTTCACAACTATAGTCATGACTTGTTCTAGCTCTGTCTTATCTTCCTCTAGCCAATCAACCTCTCCAACTGGCTTATCTTTCATAGCCTCAAAGTTATGGCCTCGAACCAAATTCCCATCCTCCTCTACCTGATTAGGAACAAACCTTATGTTGTATAGTTGTACCAAGCTGACTGGTAACCTGGAGAACTTCTTCTTCCTGACTTCAAACTCGTCACTGATGTTGGCCTAGTAGTCCTCTATGTCATCCTTGTGACTCTATTCTTTGCTAGCGTTCTTCTATGCTTCACTGGCTATATCAAACCTATATCTCTTGGATGGAAAGGAAGACCCAGGGTACTCATCTCCTCCTCAGAGGCATGGGCCGAGTTAATAGAAGGGCAGGCTTCATCACTGCCTATCCTCAAAGGAAAGTCACCACCAAATCTTGTCTTGTGCTTCTCCCTCTTCACAATTACATCAAAGTCACATATCTTTCTTGTGACCTCCAGGAGTACAACATGATTTGTAGGGTACCTAGGGATTTTGTATGGAGCCCTCTGAAAACCATCAATTATTATGTATGAAAAGGTGGGGAACTGGATAAACCAAGCTCCAAACCTCTTAATCAACTCCTTGGCCCTGTCTGAAATCTGAACATGCTTTGCACCTTGGAGCAACCTAGTGATGTACATGGTGAATGCATCATTCACCCTTTTATAGCTCGTGTTACCCATGTGCAGCTATGGGTAGACTTCATAAATTACATCTTCTGCAAACACACCTTTTGTGCTCAATCCCTTGTATGGGTGGAACCTAGCTAAAGCATAGAATAGGTAAGAAGTCATTGTGAAACTCTTAGTTTGTAGGACATTACACATATATTCATGAATCATGGCACTTATAATGCCTGTCCAGTGATAGTCTATACCCTATTCCATCCTAGAAATGACATGGAACATCCAATTTTTGAACATTCCTGCACTCTTCAACCCTACCACCCTACTAAGAAGGGTGATAACATTATAGTACTCTTTCCTGAATTTAAGTTTGACCAACTGCTTGGGCAACTTGGAGAAGTGGGACTTAGGTTTTTCCAACCAAGAATTAATGACCTATTGGTATTTGATGGTATCTTCCTCATAGAACTTCTTTGCCACATCCATGTCAAAATCCACCACATGAGACCTATCAGGCATGCCAAAGGTTTGGGCTATAGACACAAGATTTAGATTTGCCACAATTCTCCCTTTGGGACCAAATATCCTTTGTGTACCTCTATCATAGTGTCATGTAGATTCAAGCACTAGTTCTTAACACTACATTGTAGAAGGAAATATAGCTACATGCACCAATCCTGATTCCAATGTCCTTTTGGCTAGTAGAGGAAGGTCCTATGCTACCATCCTTGTCTTGAACTCCTCATAATCCCACAATCCAACATTTGTATAAGTGACCCCTGACCAGATGGAGGACAACTTGCTCTATGGAATTCTACTTTTGATATCCATCTTGATTATTTCTACCTCAGAAAGAGAAGACCCCTCCGCACCTAGATCCACCACTTTACCCTTGGTTCCACTTGTCATCACCTTACCTGACTCAGCCTACATTCGACAAAGAAACCATGATAAAGATCATATTGAACACAAGTTAATCAATCACAAATGAAAAATTCATCTTCAATACAAGTCCCATGATAAGCAACATGCTCGAAAACCTCATAAAAATTAACCATCTCAAAGTTTGGGTATTCGGCCCTCCCGCGGAATTCAGGCCAGAGAGGAATTTCGGGAAATTCCCAACCATGTAGATTTTAGCAAAATAAGCACAAAAGCATCCAATAATCATTTAATCGACTGTCATTAACCAAGAAACAACATGATACATCTTCAAAAATAAGTCCAATTCAATCATCAAATGCATACTCATCATGCAATCTCTTAATTCTCCATTTTCAACAAAATCTCAGGAAAATACACTAGAGATGGAAATCCATGAAAATGAAGGAGCCAAGAACTTTCAAAAAAATCCCGAAGGCATAGATTCCAGCGAAACTAATGTAATTTTCACAATTTAGGCCCAATTTCGGGAAATTGACAAGGTGACAGAAAAACCAAGGAAATTTGGAGGTAGAGGAAATTTGCGAGGCAAGCAGAAATTTGGATCACGGCATATTTTGAGAAAACAAAGAGAAAATTAAAAGTTGGGGAATTTCGACAGATAAGGAATTTCGCAAAGACTTTGAAAACCTGGATATCCATGTCTTCTCTCGACCTCACTCAAATTGATCAAACAATCACACATTTGAGGATGTGGAACTTGAAACCAGCTCGATTTGAAAATCCTATAGATCATCTTTAAGTTTGAAACTCACCCTAAGGTAAATTGAGAGGGACCGATGATGTCGTAGGCATGAAACCCTAAAATTCTGCCATGATCATGCAGGATAAGCCTGGGTTCAACTTGCTTGTTTGCAAGGTTAACAGAAGGTTTGCTATGGCCCATACCAGCAAGTTACCACATGATGAAATCAAAAGACAAGCTCATAAATCACTTGGGATCGACACTCAAATAGAATGGGATAACCCCCAGCTTCAAAATACTCAACACCCAAACATGTAGGAACTCAAACCCAAAGCACACCCAAAACACCAAAGAAGCATGTGTATTCAACAATCAAAAGCAAGGCAATGCAAACCACATGGAGGGGCATCAATCGCCAAACCTGACCAGATCAATACTCTGACTCATGGCACATATGCACAAATCACAAAGCAATTCAATTCATTCATTAATAGAGAGAAAGCATCATGTACATACCATGAGGATAGAGAAAGTCAAAACAACAGAAGCTAGCAAGAAACCCCAAAGTCTGAGAAAAGTGCAAATGGCTACAAGAAAACCCAACTACAACAATCGATCTCAATTCCAAATGCACAATCCAACAACAACACTCAAGATCAAGCACTCCAAAACAATAGAAAGCAAGCGATAAAAATTTAGTGGCACAAAACTCCCAAAGAAATGATTTAATACCCACCGCAAAAATCATACAATCGAACATTAATGCAATCAACAAGATAGGTCAAACCAAAACCTGAGAATTCAACAAAGCAACGGACCGTCGAAGAAATTTGGTCACAATGGAATTCCACGAAGGACCAAAATTGTTGAATCATAGTGAAAAGCAGTCGTCGTCGGGTTTACAAGGAAACCAGGGAATTTCATTAGGAGTGGATTTTCCCGGGAGCAGTGAAAAACCTAGAATGAGTCCAAAAATTAAGTTTTTCAATATATACCATAGGGGAACCATCCATGCAAGCAAGATAAACATCCAAGCACATGCCCAAGCAAGCGAATCCTTAAAAACCAAAGGGCCAAAAGACCAAGAACGAAAGCAAAAAAGAGCAAGAAAGAGGGTCCCCACTTTCAGTGGGATGTGTGTGCAAAAAGTGCACAATAGGTATGATCATACAAAACAAGCTCTCCAACCACCAAAATCCTCAATATATGGTATACATCCTCTGGGGTCACTGTCATCTCACTAGTAGGAAGGTGAAAGGTGTTATGCTCACTATGCCACCTCTAAGCAAGGGTTGTCAAGAGTCCCTAATTAATCCTAATTTGGGGCATATATAATAAGGAAGATATTCTAAAAGGGGAAATCAAACCTATCTTAGGTTGTGTCAGCTACGGTATTAGATCAAATATCCTCAGAAATTGCTCGTGAATCTAAATATTTTCCAAAGGCTCCTTTAATCACAAATATTCATTAATCAATTAACTTTTAAAATCAATCGAAATCAGTCAACCTATCAATCTAATCAGCTCTAGTGAGAATTTGATCATTTCTTGTGAGCATCAATCTATCAATCAAAATTTCTTATCATGAGGTTAATCAATCAATCTATCAATCAACATCGCCTATCATGAGGTTTATCAATCAATTTATCAATCAACGTCGCCTATCATGAGGTTAATAAATTGATTTATCAATCAACCTCGCCTATAATGAGGTCAATTATCATCAATCAATATTTGAATCTCACCTATCACATGATCAATAATCATCTAAATCTATCACGATCAAAAATCAAAATCACATCAAAGGTAGACAAGATAAAAAAACATCAAAATTGGGGAGTTAACTCACAATTTCATCATTCAGACTTGCATGCACTAAAATAGTTTGACAAAGTGCAAAAAATATCAATGCGCCATTTCAATCTATCAATGCACCAAAATAGATATTCAATGCACCATAAATCTATCAATGTGCCAGAACAGATATTCAATGTGCCAGAATATCAATGTTCCATTTCAATCTATCAATGCGCCATAAAGATATTCAATGCTCTATTTAAGTCTGTGTGCTACTACATTGTTTTTATGCGCTAAATTCCTACTTCTATGCACTAAACAAGAAAATAAGCTAAAACAACTATCTAATGTGCTACATCATAGTGTTAATGCGCTAAAGCAGAAGAAAACAAATTCAAATGTAAAAATGGAGGGAAAACAAATTGCATGAATTATGAAGAGGTTCTAGGGGTACGTATTGGAGGTCCATATGTTGTCGGGCAGTTGTGATGCCACACGCGCTTGAAATGGTGTGTGTGGTAGGGAATCACTATTATTCTCAAATTGCAAGATATGCTCAATCATTATCAATTTCCAAACTCAAAATGCACAAATGAAACTTCTAAATCCATTTCTTATCCTTTTAAAGGTTAATTAAGTGGAGTTTTATGGAATTGATTTATTTTATTTGCTAAGAGGGATTAATTCATTATTTCATCAATGGGGCAGCTTCATCAAAGTTTGTTGGGAGATTAATCGCTTCATTATCAAATCATCATTGACTCATAAAAAACTCATAAAAAAATTCAAAAAACTCATAAAAAAATTCAAAAAAATCATAAATATTCAAAAATTCATCGATTTATCTCCCGAGGGGGCAAGCATCCGTTATCATTTCAAAATCAGCATCTGGGGCATGTCAAAAAAAAATATCTCAACACTAAATCGAGTTGTTGAAGCAATATGTAAACACATCACTTCAAAGAGGGGAAAAATGTATACACCTAAAAATGGTCTAGATAAACCTGAATAATTAAATACAATTATTTGATTAATTAACCTTTATTTCATCTACTTATAAATAAATAAAATATTTATTTATACAGTTCACATTCTATATTTCTTATATCTTAATTAAATAAACAAATTCAATAATTTGTTTTAATTCAGTTATCCAATTCTTCTATCCTATTTAAACAAACTAAAATCACATAGTTTGTTTAAATATCATCTCCCTTTTATTAAATAAACAAATTTCAAAATGTTTTATTTAATAATATATCTTCCCCCCCAAAAATTGAATAAATTAAATATTCAATTGAGCACATCTCTACAATTTTTCTCTTAACAAAGTTAAAAGCTTCAAGTTGTATTCAATTGTGCTTTTCCAATTAAACACATGTTTACAACTTTTCTCTCAATAAAATTGAAAGCTTTAACTTGCATTCAATTTTACTTGATCTTTCCAAATAAAATTTTTACAGTTGGAAATGGTTGCTTCATGGATCCAGAATTTCTTCCTAATCATTTTCCACAATGTTTTTCTCAGGGAAAGCATTTCCCCTTCTTCCTCACCAAATTTTGCATCTTCTACCATTGATTCATGTAAACCAAATATGAACCATTGCTTGCTGCCACATTAGGAATTGTCTTTGGAAATCTATAAAAGTAACCTCTTTCTATAGGAAAAGTATCCCACTTGCATGCAATTTTAATCTGCAAAAATCATACTAGAGCATTTAGCATACAACATTTAGCAATTATCAAATAAAAAGCATTTTAGCAATCATATTAGATCATAATTATGTCACAACATATCATGTTAGTTTCATTTTAGTTTATCATAGCATATCATATTAGTATCATAGCATCATAGCTTTTATTATTATTATCATAGCTTTCATTATCAATCATATCATCATAGCATTTCATTTAAATCATCATTCTCATTCTCTAGGTTGTCATTTTAACAATCACAGTTACAGAGCAATGGAACAATTTTAGAGAATTTATTATCTTTGAAATAGATTAAATCTATTTTTTGAATTCTCTAATAACGTTGCATTAAGGTTGTTGTTAGTTATTTCACTTAACGCATATTTTCAACACACAATAGTTTTTCAAATATTGCTACCTTTTTTCACTTTGGACTCTTAAGGGATATCACTAGTACAATGTAGGTCAGACTATTTTGAAATGTTTGGGCGTTAAACAATACCATGTCTAGCCTAAATTTACCCATCCAAATGTGTTGGAACTACCAGTTTGGTTGCACGAGTTGCAAAACAAAATTTACACCACTTTGCAACTTTACACAACATGCATTTGACACTTTTTCATCAACTAAAAATTGGACAACATGGGCAAAGACCTCAAAGATATCAAAAAATAAGATAGGTTATTGTAGATAGGCCTTACATGATCCTATAGTCTTAGATGGAATGTTTCTAAGTGACACAATTTTGAGTAATAGCTTGTCGAAGATTGTTTCCTTTTGCACTTTGGACTCTTAAGGGATATTCTCGGTACATTGTAGCTCAAACTATTTTGGCATGTGTTGGGTGTGAAACAAGACCATGCCTAGCCTAAAAAATACCCATATAGACATGTTGGAACTATTAGTTTGGTTGCACGAGTTGCAGAATGAAAGTTACACCCATTTGCAACTTTACACTACATGTATTTGACACTTTCCATCAACTGAAAATTAGACACCATGGGAAAACACCTCAGAGATATAAAAAACTGAGAGAGTTTATTGTAGAGGGGCCCTACATGATCTTGTAGCCTTAGATGGAATAATTCTAAGTGACATGGTTTTCTAGTAACAGCTTGTCAAAAATTGTTGTATTTTTTCACTCATACAATGTAGCTTGAACGGTTTTGGCATGTTTAGGTGCAAAACATGACCATTCCTAACCTAAATGTACCCATCCAGACATGTTGGAACTATCAGTTTGGTTGCATGAGTTATAGAAAAAAAGTTACACCCCTTTGCAACTTTCATGATGAATCTTAGTGTACTTATGTATTAGGGTTAAATGATGTAGATTATATTTTCATTATACATCAAACTTTTATGCCATGCATAATTCATTTTTTATGCATCATAATTAAATGACATTAACTCTTATCTTTGATTGTTCAAATGGAGTACGACACACGCATTAGGTTGAATGGTATATATGACAACATCCAAAAAATATATATTTTGTGTTAAACATACATCATAACTAGTGTTCATTATGGTGTTCTTAGTGTGTTTATTCATGCATGTTGAATACAAATTTTTGAGTGAAGATTCTAATAACATATATGCCCATTGGTCTTTGCTGACAATGTCAACATTAATTTTTTTCAAGAATAACCACATGACATACACACCTACCCACAATGATGATATAATAAACATCCATAACCCCAACATGATTTACATTTAGTGAGCAAATGTGAACTATCAACCTATTATTTCTTGCCATGTTTTCCACTTGGTGAAAAAATGTGAACTACCAACCTATTCTTTCCCACCATAGAGTCCTCAACTACATTGTGAAACATATCACAAATCGTTAACATTGGTAAAAGACATTTAACAATATGATTAGTAACATCTTTGATATTGTTGCCTTTAACAACCCCACTACAATTGAATTTTGCAAATTCTTGACAAAGATTTTGACCATGATATCAATGACTAAGAGTGTTCACTTACTAATAAATTTTTTACAATATGCAAACATTCCTTTGTCTTTAAATGTGGAGGAAAAAATGTGTTATGTGCCTTCCTATTATGATAGCTTCCAAAAAAGACTTAAGTTGCTTCTCAAACTCAATTTTTGATAGTTGATAACACCAAAGGACATAAAGAGAAAAAGAACAATCTTATCATTAAAATAAATGATAGTTAGAGATAAAGAGAAAAAGGAGAGTCCTTATCATTAAAATAGGGAAGTCATAGTCTTCTTTAAAGATGACAATAAATAGCTATGCATTGATAAACATGAATAACCTTTAAGAGGAAAAAGATCATTAAAGTGGACTATCAAGAGAAGAATCCATGTAAGGACAACACTATGGCAATGCATCATGCTATCAAAGAGGAAGATTTTTGATCTAGTAAGGGAAGATAATAGTATTCAAGCCACAAGATAAATGACACTCAAGATCATGAATTTCATGAAAGTTTTTATTGTCCATAGTTTCTAGTTTTTGTAATGTTCCTAATTAGAAAAATCTACAAAATGGATGATTTATCAAACATGTGCAAGCTTAAACAATAATAAAAGACTGATTTAGATGCCAAACCCTAGCTGATTAACAATAATGCAATATTGTAAACCCTTGTACAATAAAACTTACAATTACAAATAGCAAAGTAAAACCCTCATAATGCTAGTATACATCCCCAAATGCAACTAAGTCAAACCCTTGCATCAACATCAAGAAACCCTCACAAATGACTATAGTAACACTATACCAAGCTGAAAATGACTTTGAATCACACCATGAGACAAGGAGTGGTAGAAAGGAAGATGGAAGGTATGTTGGTTAAGAAGGACAACACTCAAAGGGCTAAAATAGGGAAGATTTAAAGGACAATAATTTTGTATCTCTAATAATAATTTCTAAACATCAGTGGCCATGAGACAATGAGGGGCAGCAATGAAGATTTTAGGTGGTGGGGAGAACAAAATCAATGTAATAACCTTGGTTAAAGTAGAGTAGATAAAGCATGACAAAGTGAAGGTTGTGTTATTTCTTATGCATATTAATATGCATATAGTGGATAGTCATGTGTTGAGAAGGGTACACTAATACTCTTTCAACCACTAATATAGTCTAACTATCAACTGCAATATATGAGTTAGAATAAAGCTGAGGTATAAATCTACGAAATAATATGATTTAAAAAATTGAACCTTTACAATATATGTGCTTTCTAATTTCCATAGTAGTTAGAATAGAATATAATGATACATAATTTAATAACCATTAAACAATGATCAATAACATGACTTTGCAAATTCAATGTGCATACTTACAAATCAATCCAATGAACCATCTGTGTCTACTCTACTCTTTAGTGTGTCAAGTATTGCCTCATGGCCATATTCACACACCTTCCACAAGTTCTTGTTTGGAGGTCTACCTCAATATTTGATCAAATGAATGTTGGTTTCCATGACAAGGTTGGAGTAGTGAAGAAGCTTCTAATGCATGTAAAAGTCCTCAAACAACCAAACTAGAGCATTCTTAATCGGGTACCTTCTAAGCCATGTTCCAATAACAACCATCAAACCTGTAGGATATTTTATGTTTTCTCCATCTATAACTAAGGCCTCCATTTTCTTTTAGCCTCGATAAAATGACACAAGTAATAATTTGTTCCCTCTTCATTGTCTTCATCTACAATCACCGCATAAATATGACCTGCATTGATATGTTCTTCCAATTAGATGTATTTAATGAACATCATAATAAAATAACAAAGTAAGATAAAAGTTGGAATTTTGTATTAACTATGCAAGAAGATATATTTCCTAGTTCTATTAGATCTAATGCATGATCAAATTCAATGGATGATTGCATCTCCATGATTTTTAGAGTTGTTGGGAGCTGATACGTGTCAATTGGTTTTAAACTTCTTACAAACCAATCATCAACCCACTCTTTTGAGTTGCAATAATTCCATGCTTGAAGTGTACATGCAAAAAAAAGCATGCCATCTTCCATGTATGGATAATCCATGTATCTACATTGGAGCTTGTAAAAGAGTGTAGCTCACTTGATCTTATCAGTGTACAAAATTCCTCATATTTTGCAATGTTAGTATCATCTACCAACCAAAAAAACCTACAAACTAAAGAATTACCTTCATTACTTGGACCCATAGAATGATTACACCATTGGATAATTGATTTAGCATATGTCAACTTTAAACTTTATTTGTACTTTAACTCTTCTTGTGTGAAGGCTCTATTGATACATGCACCTACACCATCATGCTCCCCCTTTCCATGCTGGACCTTTGAGAAATTCCACATATGTTGAACACCATTTATCCTATGCATCCTTCTCAACTAGTAAAACATTTTGGAGTTCTTGAATTATGATGTATAGTTATTCGACCATTTGATATACTGACTAAATGATATGCCCCTGCTAGCCAAATCAACATAGAACATCTAAAAAAAACTTTACACAAAATTTGTAGAATGTGTGCAATCATCATTGATGTAAAAGTGATAATCCCTCAATACCTTCTTGTTATCCTTTGTACTATCATTGCATGAATGAATGCTATATGCACAAATATAGCAACCTATGTGGATTTGTAGTATTGTGATTGCACCTTGTTCTATGGCTATAGTGTGTAGTTCTCTACGAAGTCAACAACTGAAACGATGCTATGAAGTGTAAATGTGTTCTTGCATAATTTGAATTGTGAGTCCAACCATCGAGCTCGATGTGTATGCCTTGCATACTCATAGACCACATGATCATGAAAATTTCCCATAGACTGATACATTGGAATCTTATCACTGGCCAATTCACACATATTTTCTTCTTTCCCATCTTTTAGACTATAGGCCACTATCTTGTATTTTCTAAATTCCATAACTTCATTTCCAACTACACGTGTACTAGGCATGTGTTGAAAAATTGGAAAATTTTGCATGCCACCAAAATGATCACATGTGCCATCCAAACATGATTTCTTGTAAAATATTTGACCATCCAATATTTCACATAAAATGGTAGATAAGAAATCCCTTGAAGATCTAGGCAGAGGCCTTATGTTACATTGTTGCAAAACATTTTTAGAATGCATATCTACACATATACGTTGATAAACACCACAATGGTTAGAAAACTCAATATGTTCTCTACAACAACAAGTAGTGCACGTGTGATTTATTTTTACATAAAAAGGCTTTAACATTTTAAAATACCTTTGACATATTTTAACTTGACGATACATCTCTACAAATTTAGCAAAAAATTGGGTTTGAGTGGTATCCAAAAAATGCTTTGGATGTGGCTCATAGATTTGACTACCAATTCTCCTTCTTACAAAATCTCTTTGATTGGGAGAGACACTTGTGTTATTCTTCCAAAAATATTGTATTAGAGATCTCAAGACTTGAACAATTTCTTTATCTTTTCATGGTATTCTACTCGAGAATGCCCATAACTCATTTCTATTTGGATGCTCCACTCTTTCACAACTTCTTTTGGCTCTCATGAGAGATTATCTACTTATTTTCAAATATTTACTCATCTTTCAAAGGTTCGTCTTATTCCTAGTTTGACTGCTTAACAATGTTTTCTTCATCACATGTTGTGTCGCACAACTATCTTTCATGTGTGAGGTAGAACCCACACTCTCGTATGCACTCATCATATTAGTTAAAATAGATTTCTCACTTGATTCATCTGATGTTCTTAGCCCAAGAATCTTCATGGTGGGCCTAAAGATGAGTTTCCTCATCATTTCAACAAATAGTTGACATCTTCTAGCCTCACTTAGCTTCTCAAAAAATAAACTCCATATCCCCTTCAAATATCTTTGACATGTACATTATGGAATCTTAATAGCCATTGGTTTCAAAAATTTGGCATTGATATTAATCAAATATTTAGGTTTTTTATGCAAAAGTCTAATAGGAGTTCTCAAAGGTAAAGTTGTTTCAACATTAGGGATGTCAACAACATCATGGATATATGGCATACCTTCAATCAGAGATAAAATCAATGACATACCTTGAGATTGACATATAAACTATGTTGTACCTCCAACTTGAGATGTGGTATGTGGAGAGTATTCAAGTAGAGATGTGTTTTCTGATGTACTTTCAAAACCGCATGTTGTTGATGGTGTGTCTTCAACTGAACATGTGATTGTTGATGTACTTTAAACATGACATATTGTAGATGGTGTTCATTTAACTTCACTTATGGTTGATGATCTGCCCCCAACTTCGGGATTCATTTCTCTCCTTGCATAGATTTTTTGCCTCCATTCCCTTTGTGCTGCCAATTAGACATCTTGCTTAGATTGCATGGGAATTTCCTCCTCTATGGGTTGTAATTTCTTTTCTTCATGAATTTTCCCTTTTTCTTCTCCTCTCATTTCATTTTTAGTTTCATTTTCATCTGGCATTAGAGGATTTTCTCATTTCCTCAACATGATGTTAAATGCTACATGTTCAAAAAAACACAAAGAAAAAAAGTAAGTAATGCTTGATAATACCAAAAAATGAGAAATATGGACTCATATAATCAAATTTCATCTCTAACTTCAAAATTTACATGAGGGTAGCAAAAATACATGTTCATGAATACTCTTTCATGAATAATACATTTTCATGAAGGGCAGAAAAAATAATCTTTCATGAAGGGTAGCAAAAATACTCTTTCACGAAGGGAAGCAAAGATAATCTTTCAAGAAGGGAAACAAAAATATTCTTCCAACAAGGAAGTCCTTTATAATTTAATTATGTTAAAAATGATAACATGGATAAAATATAGTCATAAATGAAGCTAATAAATTTTATCATGAACCAAATATAGTCATAATGGAAGCTAGAAAATGGTGATAACAACAATTAGATGACTGTCCTAAAATACAAGGTTCATTACAACTGTCATAAGAAGCATTAGAGGATTGTCCTAAAATTTAACATTACAAATTGATAGTAGTCACGAAAGATTTTCTCAATATGAAACCCCTCATATACAATAAAAATATTATGTATAATGATTATTGTTACCAAATTTTCACCTACAACTCAATTTGGTAGAGTTGAAATAGTGGATTGCATCTAGAGGTGAAAGGTATTCAAATATTTTTGCTAGAAGTTTAATCATTTCCTATAAAGAAGGATGCTAAAAGATAGAATTTAGTTTTATTACTCAATGCCTTGCAACATAAAGGAAACTACATAGAATTACAAGATATTGTTGTCATTCATTTTTGTAATGGAATATTCACAAGACTACAAAAATATTGTTGTTTCTATACATTGAAAAGAAAAGAATGATAAAATTTCCAACACAAGCCATAGGAGTAATTGAACTAAAGCAACATGTAGATATACTATACATCTAAAGATCAAAGTAATGAAAAGGGAACATAAAGGAAACATATCCATCATTACCTGGCAAAATCTTGGGTGGGTCTTCATGGTCTTTCGCTCCTCCTCGCTCCTGACCTTCAGATGAACTTTCATCATGATAAAAGGGTTGGTTAGAGCTCCGGATATGAATTACATTATATGCTCTATCAATAGAAATATAACATATGCCTATGATGCATTAAGTCAGTTGACCAATTATCAAATATATGCAAGAGAGCCTAAAAAAATCAAGCATCAAAGGAGCATTGAGCTTCATTTTTTTTATCTAACATGTTTCACTATGCAGGTATAGGTGAAATATTGTTGCTGATTTATTTTTGATGACATTTTAGCATGTGGTGAAAAAATCAGCTCCCACAAGGGTTGAGCCAGCATGCTGCCCCTAAGTTCGAAGAGGGGAATGAGATAGGAAAAAATATTCAGGATAGCTCAAAGGAAAGCATTTTTAGCTTAAGGAGCATTTCCCAAAATGATTGTGAGAATCACCAACTCATTGTCCATTTAGGATTGCCAAATCAAAAGGATCAATGGGATAAAACTTCCATCTTGAAATGGGAGTCACAAATGAGCAAAGATCCCATTAAGGATGTTGAACTAATCTATAAAATACAATAAAATACATGATTTTCCCATTAAAGAGTTCTAGTTTGCATACAAATTTCCATGTTGTCATAGTTTGGCTTAGTTGAATGGTGTTGTCATCATTGGTTTTCTATCTTTACTGCTGCTATATATTAATATTGTTGTTGTTTAAGATATTCAAAGTGCACATTTTCAAGGTACAACCATCAAGAAGTAAGAAGTAATGTCAAATAGTGCTCACATATAAAGGACAGTAAAGAGTGCATTGTTCATGGGGTGCTAAAATTAAATGATCACCGAGAATTCATTGTAAAGGTTTACAATATCCATGATGGGATATCAACTAAAATAACATGGGGAAAATTTTTCAAAGCATTGAATACAAAATTTTCAGCTCATTAGATTGTGGGAAAATGTTGGAAATCAATCCTTTTTTGCACGAGTCCACATAAGGTGCATTGAAATATTGATTCTTTTGATATCTCAAGAGTAAAGGAAAATCAACATATTCAAGTTGCAAGTAGTGTTTCTACATAGAATTCTCTAACCAAAAGAATACTACCAAACTTGTGATTTGTGTATACATAAGAAGCATAAAGAAAAATTACATATTAAGGAGTCTTGCATTTTCTATACACATGTTATGCCACAATAACGGTTCTGGAGAAAGACCCTAAATGGTATTTTGAGTTTCATAAAAGCAATAAATAGGTACAAAAAAATGAAATAAATTGACAAATCCCTGATGCCTAGAAAGAAAGAAAAGAACATCCATTTATTTCTTCATAGAATGGAAATACAAAATACATTGGCAGCCATGAAGTTTTTTGAAGAAAGAATGCAAGTAGAAAGACACCCAGAATATACAATGGTTTCAAGGTGGTGTTTCAAGAAACAAACCTAGAATGGAAAATTTTCTCTTATTTTCTTTTAGGTCGAGCATAATGGAGCCATGGGTTTTGGAAAACCCCATATCATATTTACAACAATAATGAATAAAACCCAGACCTTGTGTTTAATATCAAAGGATTTGCAAGAATGAAAGAGTTTGTAGTGAGGTTGAGCCAAGGGTTTCATCCTATCAACAAGAAAAGAGAAGCAACGAGTTATGGTTTTGAACTTATCTTCTGAAAAATTTAAGTAGAGGATCCACATAATAAAGAAATACAAACTGCAACCATGGAGTGTAGAAGAGCTTCAAAAATAAAGAACCATGGAAGAGACAAAACTTCCATTCATTTTGTAATGATGGAGTTCAAAATTGAGCAGCTTGTTCAAAGAAAATAAAGGAGAATGCAAAGTTTGATTGAGGAAAAGCTTACCCAAGATTTTGGTTGATTTCTCATAGAGAAAAATACCTTCAAATTCCTAAGTAAAAATACTCTAGAAGTTCCTCAATGGTGACCACGAAACATAGAGAAGGGTTATGTCAAAGCATGGAGGAGAAAAAATTGAAGAAATAGCAATGGCCACAGGTAAAAAGACCCTGAAAATGAATTATCATTATAATTTACGTGACAAAAACTTACCTAGCTCTCCTTCAATGCTGAACCAATAGAGATTTATTTTCATGAAAATCTAGAAAGTGACAAGAAGATGGAGATACTCGAGCTCAAAACCTTAGCTCGATGGTGGTGGTATGCAGAGCATTTTTTTCTAAAAATCAAAGATGCAAAATAATGTGAAATGTTAGGGCTCATGGAGTTTTGTGGTAGGGTTTTCAAATTTTCCCTAGGTTGACCGCATTTTTTCCACATTGATTCAAAAATATCATGCCCTAACTAATATTTTGGTCTTTCACTTTTTTGTCGAGTCTTTCATGCCTTAGGTTTCTTTTAATTTTTAGAGAAAATCATATGGCTATGTACCTTCATTTTATGATTTTATAGAAAATAAAATGCCTAAGCCTTGAATACCTTAGTGTTTCTGAAGTTTTTTACGATTCTTGAATAAAATTGAATATCAAAGGGAGATATTATATACTTTGCAAAATTTGAGTCAAAATTATAAGTGCCTTCTATTTGTTTTGTGAGGTTGTCAAAAATCAAGTCTTTTTCCCTCTTTATTTTTTGAAATTTGAAGCTAGAAATATTGTAAAACAATATTAAGACAATGCTTATATAAATTTCCTCAGTAATTATTATTTAAAAATGCAATAAAATGAGAGCAAGTGTTGAGTGGAACTTTCTTTTTTAGTTTGAGTCTCATTTCAGCAAAATAGAAAAAATAGGTGTAACTGAACCTTCTATTTCCATTTTTAGTCAGTTCTGACTTGTTTTTTGAGTCCTCTTAGGTTGACCTATTTGGGAGGGAAAGTTTCCATCTTTTGTCATTCAGTTCTAAGGCAATTTGGGCTCTATTTTGGAGGATTTTTCTTCTTGCTCAAAAATGGCATTGAAGTTTCTATTTTGGAGAGCAGTTCTCTTAGATTTTTCCTTTCACACTCTTGGAGATGCATTGGAGGTATAATTTGGAGAAAAACCTAGTTTTTATCAGTTCATATTTGCTTCTTACTCTCTTGAATACTTCAAAAGATCTTTGTAAGCCTTGATTTGTACTCAGATTTTCATATTCTCATACTCCTATGAGATCAATAAAAGCAGTAGAGCATTCCTATCTCATAATTTTGGTCTCATTTTGTAGTAAACGATTTGATGTTTCATTGTGATTCTAAATGTTGAATCCCTTTTATGTATCGGTATTGCAAATTTGTATGCAAAATTTCCATATGATGTAGGTTGTGTGTTGTGTTTAGTCTTAAAAACTTCATGCAAATCACTTTTTTGTTGTATGTATCGTATGAGGTTATGAAAGTTAGTGTTTTGAGAACTGATTGTGAGTTAAGTTGGTGAATAAGTTTAAAGTTCTGGTGCATCACCCTTTATGTGTTAGGATTTTCATTTCAAGTTATCCTTCTCCCTTTTCCTTAGAAAAGTCATTAGTTTAGGTGATTTTCTAGGGGAAACAACCCTTTTTGGAGATTCATTCTTGTCATAAGTCACCCACACTTGAGAATGTTTCCATGTTTCAACAAGATAATTGAGTTAAACTTAGCTAGGGTACAATCTTGATTGACAACAATTATACTATATTTTGGCTCGCAAAATAAGTGCAGGAAAATAATCAAGAAGGAAAAGATAAAGAAACAAATGGCTCCCTAATTTTTATAAGAAAGAATAGGGTGTGTGTTGGCAAGGAGCAATAGGTATATGTGTGTATTTTTATATATACATGTAAATTATTGTGTTTTCTATAAAAATAGTGTAGAGTGTGCTAGCTATATGAAGTCACCTAAATCAAATTATTGTGTTATGTGTGGCTCTAGAAAAGTTGGATTGAGTAGTTATAGGACTACTTATAGCAAGTAATGTTCACTTATTTGATTGGCCACTCATATCAAGCTTTCAACATCATAACCACCTTTAATCTGATTGTGAGGGGTATTTATTGTGGTTTTGAGTTCAAAAAAGGTGTCACTTAGGAGTGGTGCCATCAACATGGTATATGAGAAGACAACAACTCTAGGAGAAATAAATTTGTTTGTGATTTAAATTTTTAAGAGTTCGGTGATATTTTTGTTCATGTAGAGAACCAAGTGGGTTATTTTCCTTACAATAAAGAAGGTTGTGGCTAGGAGAGTTGTATAGCTGAGAAAGGGTGATTTGAGATAATAAGATATTGAATGAGAAGGAGAAGAGAAACATAGGTTGTTGCAATAGGATATGATGTAGGCAAGGTAAATGAAGCAATAAAAGCTATAAGAGGAGTAAAAAAAAGGATGTATGTCTTGAAATGTTGAAAGGAAGGAGGTCATGCTCATGAAAAGGTAGATAATGATAGTGGGGATGAAGGAAGATATGTTTTTTTAGTAGTGTAAATTTTGAAGAATTTGGAGATTATGGTGAAGGCTTAAGGGAGACTAAGGCAATCCTAGAAGTCCTAGAGAATGAAGAGGTTTTGAGGTTACTACTTTTTTGCTAATGGTAAATAGCTTTATGTGGTCAACTTGAACCCCAACAAACTAGCTATGTCAACTCACTTCAATCTAAATGATAATTTTCTACATAATATAGGTAGTAGGCAATTGCAACTTAAAATAAAAGGAAAATGAAAATAAATTGATCTATGTGACAAGAAAAGGAAAATCATTTTGAGTTTTTGACATCCACCTACATTCTAGCCAATATAGAGTGAATCAATTTGTTGGTTTTTAGGTCATTTTCTAAAAAAATGAATGCCACTAACCATGATGGAAATGGACCACAATAAGAAATACAAATGGAATACATAAGCATTTTTTTTTTAAGTTGAAATCCTCTATATAAATTTACTCAAATTCATCTAAATTATGTCCTGATTTTTAGTTTGTTTTCTTCAAACTCCTAAAAAAATAACTTTTTTTATGCAACTTCTATCTTATTCAATGTTGAATTCTATGTAAAAATATTATGATTAATAAAATTATGAAAGGAATCTAGTTTACATTGTCAAAACTAAAAAAAACTTAATATAAGTATTTCAATTCTACAAAAATGAATATAATACTTGAGGTAATCAAATATGTTGTAGAAAATTCAAATTATATTCATTTACATTTTCCAACAATCAAATTGGTGCTCAAAAGGTGATGGAACATGCATAATATGGTACCACAAGAAGTCAACCACATAAAAAGGTTTTTTGTTGTTGGAAAATGCGTAGAACTAGACAAAGAAAGTGAATTGTGGGATTGTATCATGGGTCAACTCCCTTTTTATCCATTTTTGGCAAAAGCCATTTGGTGCTCACCAAATTTGGCAAGTGCCAAATGTGTTGCATGATAGGTTTCCTATATGTTGAATGCCAAATGAATTTTTTTTAGGCTTTACCAAGGGAGAGAGAAGAGTGAGAGAGACCTAGTAGAGTACAAAGGGATGGAGGGAGACGTTTAATAAGATTTACTGATAATGAAAAGGATAAGGGATAAGAATGGGAGAGACCTAGATGAGTTGTAATGAGATAAGAAGTGAGATATGTAGAGATGGCTAAGGGATGAAGAGGCAAAGAAATATTAAACCCTGAAGCCTTAAACCATATTACTTAGAAACTAATCTCTCAACCCTAAATCCTTAAAACCTATACCTTAAACACTAACCCCTCAACCCTTAAACCCTAATCCCTCAATCCTATAACCCTTAAACTTCAACACTAAACCATAAGCCCCAATCCCCCATTCCTCAACCCTTAAACCCTCATCATTTAACCCTCAACCCTTAAACCCTAATCCTTCAACCCTCAACCCTTAAACCCTTAATCCATAAACCCTTCAACCCTAATCCCTCAGGCCTATACCTTAGACCCTAATCCCTCAAACCTTAGTCACAAAACTATCAACCCTTAAGCCCTAATCCCTCAACCCTCAACCCTTAAACCCTTAATCCCTAAATATTTAAACCCCAATCCCTCAATTCTATAAACCTCAACCTTCAACCCTAAAACTTCAACCCTCAACCCTTTAACCCTCAACCCTTTAACCTCACCCTTTAACCCTTAAACCATAATCCCTCAATCCTATAACCTGCATCCCTCAACCCTCAACCCTTAAACCATCAATTGTCAACCATTAAACCATATACCCTTAATTCCTCAACCCTCAACCCTTAAATCCTAATCCTTATACTTATACCCTCAACCCTAATCCCTTAACCCTCTACCCTCTACCTCTAAAATCTTAAACCCTTAAACCTTCAACCCTCATCCCTCTACCCTCAACCCTTAAACTCCAACCCCTCAATCTTATAACCCTCAACCCTCAACCCTCAACCCTCAACCCTTAAACCCTAATCCCTCAATCCTATAACCCTCAAACTTAAAGACTCAACCCTAAACCCTATCCCTCAATACTAAACCCTTAAACCCTCATCCTTCAACCCTCAACCCTTAAACCCTATAACTTAGACACTAATCCCTCAACCCTTAAACCCTAATCCCTCAATCCTATAACCCTCAAACTTAAACACTCAACCCTAAACCCTACCCCTCAATACTGAACCCTTAAGCCCTCATCCTTCAACCCTTAACCCTTAAACCCTAATCCCTCAATCCTCGACCCTTAAACCCTTAATCTCTAAACCCTCAAACCCTAATCCCCCAACCCTTAGTCGTTAAACCCTCAACCCTTAAACCTTAATCCCTCATCCCTCAACCCTTAAACTCTTAATCCCTAAATCCTTAAACCCCAATCCATAAATCCTTAAACCATAATTCCTCAATCCTATAACCCTTGACCTTTAACCCCCAACCTTCAACCCTCAACTTTCAACCCTCAACCCTTTAACCCTCAACACTCAACCATTAAACCATCAACCCTCAACCCTTAAACCATATACTCTTAATTACTCAACCATCAACCCTTAAAACCTTGACCCTCAACCATCAACCCTTAAACCCTAATCCTTATACTTATACCCTCAACCCTATACCCACAACCTTCAACCCTCTACCCCTAAACACTTAAAGCCTTAAACCCTCAAGCCTCAAGCCTCAAGCCTAATCCATAAACTCTATAGCTTAGACCATAATTCCTTAACCCTCAACCCTTAACCCTTATACCCTAATCCCTCAAGCCTTAAACCCTTAATCCTTAAAACCTAATATCTCAATCTTATAACCCACTACCTTCAACCCTCAAACTACAACCCTCAAGAATTTAACCCTCAACCCATCAACCTCAACCCTAAAACCTTAAACCCTAATCCATCAATCCTTTAACCCTCACTCCTCAACCCTCAAACCTTGAACCATTAGCCCTCAACCCTTAAACCATATACCCTTAATTCCTCAACCCACAACCCTTGAAACCTTATCCGTCAACCCTCAACCCTTAAACCCTAATCCTTATACATATACTCTCAACCTTAATCCCTCAACCCTCAATCCTCTACCCCTAAACTCTTAAACCCTTAAACCCTCATCTCTCAACCATAATCCCTTAAAACTATACCTTATATTGTAATCCCTCAACCTTCAACCTTTAAACTATAATCCCTCAACCCTCAACACTTAAACCCTAATCCCTCAAACCTCAACCCTTAAACCCTTAATCCTTAAACCTTAATCCCTCAATCCTATAAACCTAAACCTTCAACCCTCAAACTTCAACCCTCAATCTTAAACCCTTAAATCTTAATCCTTCAATCCTATAACCCTCAACCCTTAAACCCTAATCCTTATACCTATACCCTCAACCCTAATCCCTCAAGCCTCAACCCTAATCTATAAACTCTATACCTTAGACCATAATCCCTCAACCCTCAATCCTCAACCCTTAATCCATAAATCCTTAAACCCTAATCCCCCAATCCTATAACCCTCAACCTTCAACCCTCAAACTTCAAACCTCAACCCTTTAACCGTCAACTCTTTAACCTCAACCCTCAACCCTTAAACCTTCAACCCTCAACCCTCAAACCTTAAACCCTAATACCTCAACCCTTAAACCCTTAATCCCCAAACCGTTAAAACCTAATCCCTCAATCCTATAACCATCAACCTTCAACCCTCAAACTTTAATCCTCAACCCTTAAACCCTCATCCTTCAACCCTCAAACTTAAATCCTCAACCCTTAAACCCTCATTCTTCAACCCTCAACCATTAAATACTAATCCCTCAACCCTCAACCCTTAAACCCTAATCCCTCAATCCTATGACCCTCAACCTTCAACCCTCAAACTTCAACCCTCTGCCATTTAACCCTCAAACTTCAACCCTCTACCATTTAACCTGCAAGCCTTTAATCTCAACCCTTAAACCCTAATCCCTCAATCCTATAACCCTCAAAATTTAACCCTCAACCCTTAAACCTTAATCCCTCAATCCTATAACCCTCAAAATTTAACCCTCAACCCTTAAACCCTAATCCCTCAATCTTCAACCCTTAAACCCTCATCCATCAACCCTCAACCCTTCAACCCTAATACCTCAATCTTCAATCCATAAACCTTCATCCCTCAACTCTCATCCCTTAAACCCTCAACCCTCATACCTCAACCCTCAACCATTAACCCCTCAATCTTTAAACCCTCAGGCATCAACCCTCAAACCCTAAAACCTTAGACCCTCAATGCTTAAACCCATCAATTGTCAACCCTTAAACCCTAATCCCTCAACCCTATACCTTAGACCATAATCCCCCATCCCTCAACAATTAAACCATAAACCCTTAAAGCATAATCCCTCAAACCTCAACTCTTTATCTTGTATCCCTCAACCCTTAACCCTTAAATCTTATACCCTTAATTCATCAACCCTCAACCCTTAAAACCTTGACCCTCAACCCTCAACCCTAATCCATCAACCCTCAACCCTTAAACCCTAATCCCTCAACCCTCAACCTTTAAACTCTCAACCCTTCAACCCTAATCCCTCAACCCTCAACCCTTCAACCCTCATCCCTCAACCCTCAACCCTTAAACCCTCAACCCTTAATCCCTCAACTCTCAACCTTTAAAAACTCAACCCCCAACCCTCAAACCTTAAACCTCAACCCTCAAACTTAAACCCTAAACCCTCAACCCTATACCTTGGACCCTAATCCCTCAACCCTTAAACCTTAATCCATCAACCCTCAACCCTCAACCCTTAAACCCTCATCCCTTAATACTCAACTATATACCTTGGACCCTAATCCCTCAACCCTTAAACCTTAATCCATCAACCCTCAACCCTCAAACCTCAACCCTCAACCCTTAAACCCTCATCCCTCAATGCTCAACCCTAATCCCTCAAACCTCAACCCCTAAGCCCTCAACCCTATACCTTAGACCCTAATCCCTCAACCCTCAACCCTCAACCCTCAACCCTGAAACCCTCATCCCTCAATGCTCAACCCTAATCCCTCAAACCTCAACCCCTAAACCCTCAACCCTAATCCCTCAAGCCTCAACCCTATACCTTAAACCTCCAAGCCTCAAACCTTAAACCCTAATCCCTTAAGCCTCAAACCCTAAAACCTAAACCCTTAAACAATCAACCTCGACCCTCAACCCTAGTCCCTCAAGCCTATACCTTAAACCCTAATCCCTCAAACCTAAAACCTTAAACCCTAATCCCTCAACCCTTAAAACCTAAACCCTAAGCCCTTAAGCTCTAATCCCTCAATCCCTAAAGCCTCAACCCTCAACCCTTAAACCCTCAACACCCAAGCCTCAACCCTTAAATCCTAAACCCTTAAACCCTCAACCCTATATCTTAAACCATAATTCCTCAACCCTCAACCCTTAAACCCTTAACCTATAAACACATAACCCTTAAAACCTATTCCCTCAATCCTCAAGCCTTAAAAACTAATCCCTCAACTCTATAACCCTCAACCCTCAACCCTTAAGCCCTCAAACCTTAAACCCTAATCCCTTAACTCTTAACCCTTAACCCTCAAGCCTCATCCCTCTACCATATACATTAAACCCTCCCCCTAATCTCTCAACCCTATACCTTAAATACTAATCCCTCAACCCTAAACCATAAACCCTAAGGAGGGAAGGCAAGGTACAGAGGGTGGGAGAGAGGTGGGTAATGAAACAAGGAGGGAGAGGTAGTGAGGTAAAGAGGGAAGGAGGGGGAGAGAGAGAGAGAGAGAGAGAGAGAGAGAGAGAGAGAGAGAGAGAGAGAGAGAGAGGGTGGGAGGAAGAGGTAGTGATCGAGAGAAAGGAGATAAATGGTAAAAAATCAATAATAGAGGGAGAGAGAAGAAGAGAGAGGTAGGGAGGAAAGGATATAAATGGGGGTAAGGATGGAAGGAAATATAGAGAGGGAGATAGGGACAGATATTGTGAGAGACCTAGAGAGGGGAGAGAGAGAAGAGAAGGAGAATGAAAGGGAAGTATCGATAGATGAGTAAGAAGCAATGGAGGGAGAGCTACACATGGAGGGAGTGAGAGACATAGGGAGGAGGAGATAAAGAGGTAATGACCTAGAGAGGGGGGGAAGATGGAAGATGAGAGAAAGAAGAATGAGATGCAAGATAGAGGGAGGAGAGAGGTTGGTAATGAGACAAGGTTAGAGAGAATTGGAGATGGGGAGATAGAGAGAGAGAGAAGAAAGAGGTGAGAGATAGAGGTGGGAGAAAGGTGGGTTATGATACAAGGAGGGAGAGACTTGGATATGGGGAGAGAGAGAGGTTGGGAGGGAGATGTAGTGATCGAGAGAAAAGAGAGAAATGGGTGAGAAACAGTAATAAAGGGAGATAGAATAATACAAAGGTATGGAGGAAAGGATGGAGATGGGGTTAATGAGGGAAGGCAAGGTATAGAGGGTGGGAGAGACCTAGAGAGGGTTGAGAGAGAATAGGGTAAGTATTTGTTAAGAGGGAAGGAGAAAAAGAGGGACTGAAAAGTAAAACCTCGACTATCCATCATAGATCATATACTATAAACTTTAAGCCTTATCAAAGTGGGGTAGTGAGAGACAAATAGAAAGTAGCGAAGTTCATTTTTTTTTTAATACATCACCATTTGGTGAGTGCCTAATTTGGTGATTTCCAAATGCAATGCAACATTTGGTGAGCACCAAATTTGGTGCTCACCAAATTAGCTACATTGGGAAATACCAAGCACATGATTTTTTTAAAGGGTAACAAAATTTCACATAATGTTGGCCATGCTAACTGTTAGGTTTGTACATCTTTCTGTTAGTGTAATTAATATTTAATTACACTTGCATAACTTTACTTAGGTTTTGCTTAGGTAATAATTAGTTTACTTATTTAATAAGTAAGATTTATTTAGTTGAGCTATTTTTAGGTCAACATTAGGGTTGCATACATTGCTTTTATAAAACAATTCTCTCATTGTAATATTGAATTCTTGAATAATATCATTTTGCACATCTGCATGCAAAGCTCTGCTTTTTTTATGTTTTCTCTTATATGGAAGGTGTTTAAGTTTGCATGTCTGATCTAGGGTTTCTAACATGGTATCAGACCCTTGACATGTAGCCCCTTCTCAAAATCTGGAGAAAACCATTACAGATTTCGTTTGGGGTTCCTCGAGGATTTTTTACCTTGAGTTCATATATGCAGCATTTTGGATCAGATCGGGCCTCACCATTGGATTTAGAGCACTGGAAAAAGTCAGGTTTGGCTTTTATTTTGCAGATTTTGGTCATGATTTGTCAGATCTGTGAGGGTTTCAAGCTGTGTGATTTCTTGGAAGCTCTGGAGGTAGCCATTTTTTTGAAGCATTTTGAGTAGAAACAGAGGTCACCGTTGCATTTGCAGCAGCCAAAAACCCTAAGATTGCCTTTCGTTTCATCAATTTTGGCGAAGTTGATTCGGAAGGCAAAAACTAATTTGCCAAGAAGGCCATACGGCCTCCCCAGCATGCTTTTCGAGGCACAGATTTCGAAAAAAATGCACGAAAATAAAAAAAATTGCATTTCTTGGGATTTGTGCTAGTGCCTCCAATGTTGCAGGTTCCTACCACCACTGTGCCACTGGGCAGCCACCCAGCAGCCATCGCCGCTGATGGCTCCCCCACCCAGCTTCGCTGGTCGGACTAGCCCCCACGGGCTTTATGCAGCCAGACCGCGGTCACATGGGGGACCGGGTGCTATGCACCCAGCCCCCAGCCGACCTCCCAGCATTCCGCCGGTCATATGGGCGACCAGGGGCTCCACCCCAGCCCCCTATCCACCAGCCCCTAGTCGCATGCAGGACTAGGGGGCCATTTTTTTTTAGCCCCCTGGGCTGCCTGCAAGCCTTATTGGCCATTCTGGAGCACCTTTGACAAAATTGGGCATAACTTTTGCATACAGTGTCCATTTTTTGCAAACAAGATACTGTTGGAAAGCTGATTCCAGCGCCAATCCAATGGTATTGGTAGTTTTTTTTTTATTTTGCTCCAAATTTATTTTTCAAGTCTTTGAACTCGGATGTTCTATTTTTCACTCCGGAGGGCATATCTTTTGACTCAGTGATCCTTTTTTCACCATTCTTACGGCATTGGAAAGCTGGTTCAGTCCTCTACATAGATTTGAGGTTTATTTTCATTTTCTATTTATGCATGTTAGATATTCTCTCCTTTTGCAATCATTGGGTATTGTAATAAATGAACTGATATAAAGTTCCTTTAGGGGGGTTTCTTGCATAATAATCTTCATCATGTTTGATGGCAACTCACATGGGTTGTAATTTGGTTTCTTAGTTTCTTTTGGCCACATTTTTGTCTTAGCTTGACACATATCAGATTCTTTTTGGTTCACACTTTAGATTCAGAGCCTATGGTTAGTGATCCGCATCGGATCCATCTTAGTTTGAGGGTCACTAAATTTGTGGTTATTGTTCCTAAATCTGTATGGTACTTTTTCCCATAGAAGAGTTTCAATCTTAGTTTTGGCATTGGCATCGAGATTCATGGCTTCCAGATTTTGTCATCATCATTTCATCTACTGTTGCTCCATAGATTCCAGGGTTGTTCCAGTTTGGTGTTTTCGAGTGTTCCATGGCATTGGATCTGCTGTCACATTATTATGATTCCGATATGGTTTCTTGTAGATAGAAGTATCTTTCCTTGCTTTCCAGATTACGGTTCCAGTGTTACTCCATAGTGTTCTTCCAGTGCTTCTTTGCAGTAGTCATCTCATTGTAGGGGGGGTTGTCCCACTGGGTTGTCCTTCTCTACCTCATTATTGCATTTGTACATGGGTACCTGATCAGGCCTAGTTGTCGGGACCCATTCATGCTTTCTTGCATTCATCTTAGTTTTAGGTGCATGCTTATTTAGTCTCCCTAAGTTGCACTTATGGGGGGTTGTTTGTGTAATTAATATTTAATTACACTTGCATAAATTTACTTAGGTTTTGCTTAGGTAATAATTAGTTTACTTACTTAATAAGTAAGCTGTATTTAGTTGAGCTATTTTTAGGTCAACATTAGGGTTGCATGAATTGCTTTTATAAAGCAATTCTCTCATTGTAATATTGAATTCTTGAATAATATCATTTTGCACATTCGCATGCAAAGCTTTGCTTTTTTTATGTTTTCTCTTATGTGGAAGGTGTTTAGGTTTGCATGTCTGATCTAGGGTTTCTAACACTTTCAATGAAAGTTTATAAAAATTATGATGACATTAGACTCTCTCTTAGCTATCTAAATATATAAAAAAAATTACATTATGATTATGTTAAGGTTTTCATCCATAACTTCTCTTGTTAGTGCCTTCATTTTTTTTTATCAAAAATCAACATGTGCTAGTTTTGGAATAGGATTTTACTTGTTCATCAATTTTTTTTAAAAATACATTTTTATAAACTAGACCTCATTCTACATGTAATGTAAAAAGTATTCAATTTTTTATTAGTTTTCAAAAAGAATAGGGGGGAGCATGCTCAAATTTTAGTTTTTCAGGATGTGTCCACTTTGAAAATTCATAAAATATTATATATTCATTAAAAAATAATCCGAAAGAATAGAGATAAACTACATGGTGTTAGCTAATTTCTCACTATTCAGATTTTTGAATTTCTAAAAAAAAATTCATGAAAAAGGGAGGGGCCCACAAATGCTATGTTGTTTTTTTTATAAAAGTAGGACCTATTTTGGCTCCCCCCTTTTTGAAAACCTTAATCTTCATTATTTTCAAAAAAAAATAGTAGCTTAGAAAGTAGACTCAAAAAAATTCAACTCTTGTTCTTGTTGCATCCTCAAATTTTGAGCGTAACTATCTTCATTTTCTTATGAACATCAGACTTTGCTAATTTCAAAAAAAGAGTGGCATCTTAAGAGCCATTTTTATGTCACAGATTGGTGCACACACCCACATTATAAATGGGGGTATAAATACAAAAATGAGGTATGAGTTAGGCAAGCCCCTATACAAAACAACCTTTCCCCCTCTTTTCATGTGTGTAGGTCAAATTTGACAGTTTCGATAGAAGATAGTCTTGGGGGAGTGAAGGTAAGATTATAACATAAAACCTAGAATTTTAGGTCTAGAAAAGAAAAATCTTAGTCAAGGGAACCCACCACACTTGACTAGCTATTTTAGACTCAAATTTATCGCATAATTTCCTCTCTTTATCTCATTCTTAGATCTTCCTTCTATTTTGAAAATTTTAGTTTCATCTATGTGGAAAAATTATGTTTTAAGATTGAATTGCATTATCAAATTAAATCAATTAAAGTACATTATATTCAATTAATTTCCATATCAACAAAACAACCAGCTCTAAGGAATATTGGCTCTCCTTTTATGTTGTTATCCAATCTCATACCCTTGCTGATTTTATTTTAATGATCTAAAAATTAGATCTAGGATCCCTTTTCACTCAAACATCTAGAATCCAAATCTCTAATAGTCTTCATATTAGAAATTAACTATAAAGGATTAGAGTATGAAAAAACTCTAGGGATCTAAATAAGGAATATCCTACAAATGAATTTACACTACCAAATATAGATATCATTGTTGAACTCACAACAATCCATGAAATTTTATCCCTAATGGATGTTTTTTAATGATAAAAATCAATATTCAAATTTCCCTCGAAGACTAGCAAAAAATATCATTTACCACTCCTTGGGTCACTTTCTATCATTAGGTCATACCAGTGGTGCTTAAAAATGTAGGGGCTACCTCTGAAAGAGCAATGACAACTCCATCTTTCATGATATGTTAGATCATATCATATAGAATACTATGTAGATGACCTCTTAGCTAAGTCAAAAAAAGGGAATAACATCCATAGATTTTTGAGGAATTATTTGAATTCTAAGTGAATACAAGTTGTAACTCAATCCTAATAATTGTTTCTTTTTTGTCACACATGGTTGATCCTACCAAATTCATCACCATCTTAGAGATTACACTCCATTAAATTATCAAATAATTACACAAACTTTAGGGAAAACTTCAGGCCATCAAAAGGCTCATTTCATAGTTAAGAAACAAGTGTTAATTGTTCTCTTATCTCTTGAATAAAAATAGTTATTTTCACTAGGATAGTTATTTCAATGAGATACTGATAAGATAAAACTTTTATCTTGCATCACCTTTGGTACTTATGGTACCAATTCAATGAAACCATTATAATACTATACATTTTCACAGTATTAGTTGCATTGGTGGCACTTTTCACAAAATATGATTTTGAAGGTTGAGAAAGGGCCATTTATTATATAAGGACATTAGTGGGCTATGAGATTAACTATAAATAAATGGAACATGCATGTTTAACTATCATTTTAAATTCCCAAAAACTCTGACACTACATGCCAAGTCATAAAATCAAGCTCATTTAAAAAATTGACCCGCTAAAATATTTTCTTAGAAAATTTGACATAGAATATGTGGAAAAAAGAGAAATAAAAGGATAGGTCATGGTTGATAAACTAGAAAAAGGCATAATTAATAGATAGTCATCCTTTTTTCACATACTTCCTTTATGATTTTATCTTCACTCTAGATGATTCAATATTTTAAAAATTAAAATTTGTAATTCTTGTGTGAATAAAGGGTCAAGTGTAGGAATCCTATTCATCACCCCTCAAGGTGATTTCATTCACAAAGTATTTATATGGGGTTTCCCATGTACAAACAATATAGCAGAATGTAAGGCTTTAATTAAATTTCTCACAATATAAATGCAATAGAACATCCAACATATCCTAGTTTTTGGATATTTGTAGCTCATTATCAATCAAGTCAATAATGAATATCAAACCAAAGATGATAAGCTAATTCCCTACAAACAAATTATAGATAATTTTAAAGAATATTGTATCTCCATTTAGTTTGAACATGTGCTTAAATTAAATGAAAAAGGAGCATATACCACAGGTACAATTGGATCCCTTCTAGATATTCCATAAACTAGCTAATGCTATGAATTATTAGTTGAGAACCTTTTGGTCCCCATGTATGATATCCTAGAATTAAAGTTTATTTATGAGCTTATTGGTCACAACAATCCTTGGTACCATGATATATACAATTACCCCCATAATCAAACTTTACCACCCAAACTATCTTGCACACAATAAAAAACCTCTATCCATCACCCATCTCATTTAACCATCCTTAGTGGAATATTAAATAAAAGGATATTTGACAGTACCTTAGATGCCTTGATTTGGAAAATGATTCTCTCACATTAAAATAGGTGCATAATGGTATGTGTGGTGCACATACTAGAAATATTATCTTAGCTAAAAAATATTGAGAATAGGCTACTATTAGACCACCATGGAGCAATGCCAATTTATAAAAAATGTTTAGCATATCAATAGAATATATATTCCATTCATGTACCATCACTGACATTGCAACCCATCACCATTCCCTAGTGCTTTTGATAGTGAGGCCTTGATCTCATTGGTAAGATACACTCATCTTCCAATAATGGCCAAAAATTCATAATCATACCCATTGAATACTTCACCAAATGGGTCAAATCTACCCCCTTACCTATACCATTGGATATCATATCTCCAAATTCATCCTTCATTACATTATCTCTTTCTATGGTATCCCTTTTTCTATCATTACTAATAATGAAAAATCATTCAAAAACAATAAATTTTTTACCCTCTATGAATACGTCCAAATCCAACATCATTGGTCCACTCTATACTACCTAAAAATTAGTGGTCAAATAGAGGCTTCTAATAAAAAATTCTATAAAATATTAAAAAGTATAGTCAATGATGTTGGTTGTGCCTCACACCTATATAGCTTAATCTTTACCTCTATGTATATCACACTAGAATGTACACACCAACTGATCATGTGAATCCATGTTCCTTCATCTTTGGCTCTAAATTCATCTTACAAATTAAGATCGAACTTCCATTTTTGTGTATCTCCTTATGACACAACATTGATGAAGAGGAGTCTTAGGGTGCATGCTTCAATGAGTTAGAAATTTTGGATGAGTAGTTCCTGAATGACCTCAATCACATTTAGTCATACAAAAATTGCCTCCATAGTAGTTACAACAAGAAGATCAAAGCTTGAGAGTTTTATATTGGTTATTGTAGTGTTGAAAAATGTCATGTAAATTTTCACACTTAATTTAGGAATAATTAATGATAAATTAGACTTAATATCACCTTGATCTAGTGTTGTGATGAGTCTTACACATCCACATTAGGTTTTGGGCCCGTTTAAGCTAAATAAACTTAAATCTAACCTAATTTAGTTTTGTAAAGTGTAATTATTTGCACCTTCACATTAAACTTAGGAGGCTTGTAAACTAAATGGACCTAAATCTAGTGTTGTAATGTGTTGTACACATTCACATGGGATTTACAACCATTTTAAGCTAAATAGACCCAATTATTCCTTAATTTAATGTTGTAAAGTATATTTATTTACACTTTCACATTGGATTTTGGGCTCTCTTTCAGTTATGACCTTAATATCATCATTAATAGGCCCCTAAGACCCTATATTGTGCATCCCAAGGCATATTTCAATCAAAATCTTGACAATATCAATAAATAAACTTAATTTCTTCACTTCTCGATATTCTCTCTTCAACTCATCCCTATGGGACCCATATGGCACCTTGGGTGTATGAGTCCCATATAGGTGAGACCCATATGCCACAAATGGCGTATGAATCCCATTTGGCCTATTCTTAAGGTTGTGAGTGAGAAAATTGGGTTTTAAATTCAAATTTCATAAATGTTGACTTGTGGGATCCAATTAATGGGATATTAGATGGATTGCCTATATAAATGAGGTCTTAAATCATTATTTAATTAAGAATTCATGATAGTAAGTCAAGCACTTGAGAGTTAAGCATTCCAAGACTTCACAAGATCTTCAAGAGATTATTCAAGGTCAATCTTAAAGCATTCAAGGGAAGAATTCTCCATCAATTATTGCAACAATCCAAGATCCATCATCATGTCAAGTTTATCAAGCATAAAAAAATGTTATTGAGCTAGTTTTGTGATGCAACATTGAAGATCCAAGATCAAGAATTGTTCTACACCTATTGTTAAAATCAATATCTACATCCTTCATGGCCATTTCATGTTGAGTTCCAGATTTACAAGACATCATTTACAAGGCATCATTCAAGGTATCATTGTTCATGTTTCATTTCCTATGTTTTATGTTTCATGTCCTTGTTTCATTGTTTCATTATTTGGTTTAATTACATAAACGGGGTTTGACCAAGGCAAACCCCTACTCACTAACAATCAACAATTTTTTATCCTCTTTACATGTGTGATTGCAGATCTAGGTGTCTTGGAGCTTGAAGGATCATTGGAGATTAGGTTACAAGCTTGGAGAAAGTTGTTGGAATTGTTCCCTCATTTGCAAGGTTGTAATCTCCACTAAAAAGTCATCTATAGCCTTGAAATCAGGGTTTTAGATCCGAAAACAATGTGGAATAGAAAGAGTAGACATTGAAGACTAGGTTCAAAAGTTCCTGAAAACCCAAATTGGACTCAAGCTAATCTTGGCATATGAGTCCTAGTTTAGGTCATTTTTCATATTTTTGCACTTTCGGATACCCTTTTTCCAAAAACCAGTTCTTGTACAAAAACTCGGATCTGGGACTGATAAGCCCAAACTGGCGTATGAGTCCGAATAGGTCAAAATTTCAATATTTTTAGCATTTCAAAGCCCATTCAAGTTTGCTTCAAGTTTCCAGGTGCACACATTCCATCCTACAACTTTCTATTTTGTTTTACATGCTTTTCTAGGTCATTTAGTGAAATACTGTACCATATTAGGGTTCAACATTACATCTTGTATTGCATTTGCCTTTCCAAGTCTTAACTTGGTGGTGAACCCTTCATTAGTTTACAATCAGATCCTAGGACAACCCTATAGTTAGATCTCTTTCTCCTTGGCATACTTAAGGTTGAGATCTCTAAGGTCATCCTTGAATGAGGGTGTGGAGTTTTGTTATTCTAGGTCCAAAACCCTATAACCCAAGAAAAATTCTTCCCTTCATTTTGGTGAACTTACATTTAGAACATCATAATTATGATTTGGAGTGCATCATCATCCTAGATCTTGCTTGCATGAACATTGTGTTAGGGTTTTCATTAGTTAATTAAAATTCTAGGGTTTCTAATTTTGCATTAGTGAAAGTGCATATAGCTTGCATTTTTGCATCTCAAATCATTGAAAAGCATATAAAATATGCATTTGCACTTAGGTTACAGATCATATAACATAAAAAGCATAAAAAATACTTAAAATTCCCTAAAAATTGTGAAAAAACCCTATCTAGGACTCATATGCCCCTCTGGGAAAATTAGTCCCAGTCCAGATTTTAAATTGCCTTTTACAACATTAAAAACATCATTTTTGTGCTTCCTAATCTTGCTGGTAACATATAGTATAAGTCTGGAAATTTTTAGAAACATCTGTTTTATGTATCTAGGTTAAATCATCCATGAAGTGAAGTCATTTTTAAAGCATTTCAAAAATCATTTCAGTATTAAAAGTTTTAGATCTATAGAGCATTTGTTTACATTTCAAAAAAAATGCATAATTTAGATAGATTACTTTCTCATGTTAGCATGTTTTATTTTCAATCATTTAGTGTTTCTAGAATATAAAATGTCTTGTATGATTCTATTTTCCCTACTCATGTGCATAATCTAGGAAAGAAAAGTAAAACCTTTGATAAGCATGTCGGATACCCTCCTAGCATTTATTAGATTTGTAAGAATGTCATAACACAAGAGGATGCAAGCATATACAATGATAACAATCATACTTGTTCTTCTCCCAATACCTCTCCTATTAGTGACGAAGGTATCTTGGTGAAAGAAGATACAAGCATTGAGAGTCTTGATTGTCCCTCTCCTCCTCCCCCTTTGTAAGATATTAGAAAACAAGAAGATGATATCATAGACACATTTCTAAACATCACCTTACCTAGTCTTCATTCATCTCTTGCTTATGAAAATGTTTTAGTGAAAGAGGATGAAATCATAGGTAATCATGAAAATCAAAATTTTCCTTCTCCTAATATCCCTCCTCAATATGACGAAGATAGTTTGGTGTTAGAAGATACACTTATTGAGAGTCATGATAATTTTGTTCCTCCCTTCCCTTATGCTCCTACCATTTGGAAAGATCTATTTAGTAATAATGAAAAGCATAGTTGTCCTTCTCTTCGTGCCTACCCTACTTGTGATGAAGCTACTTTACAAAATTTTAACCAAGGAATTTGATAAACATTTTATAGGCTCTCCTACTAGGGTAGATAGTATGGCACAAGAGAATGAGACCATAGAAAAAAATAACAAAATCATGAACAATCATGATGATCACATTTTTTCTTCTCCTGGTATCTCTATTATTGCTAAAGAAGATACTTTGATGTTAGAGAATACAATCGATGAAAGTCATGAAAATATTAGTTGCCTCTTTTCCCCTAGGGAAAATATTATGGAACAAGAGCATTCCATGATTAACAAAAAAGACAATCCAACCATTGATAACTCTGTTACTTGTGATGAAGTCATTTTAAAAGAGCCAACCTTTGAATGTCATGAACATCTATTTTTTAGTTCTCCTAAAAAACTCTCCTCCTAGGGAAGATATCATGGTGCAAGAAAAGGATAAAATTGACAATAATGATATAGTGCCCTTAGATGAAGATGATGAAGTAACATTAGAATCTCCTTCACTAAGGTAAGTTAATATTTTCAACCTCAACTCATCCTTTACCCACCTTCACACAAACCTCAAACTCAAAACAATCCCGAACTTATCCTTTACCCACCTAAAAATAATGTTTTGCAACAGTTGAGTCATAATACCGTTGCTCATACATATAACACTAGAAACAATCCGCAACCAAGAAAATAACCTTCAACAACTTTACTTATGCCTAATCCCATCTTTCCTAGTGCTCCTTATTTAACTTTGCAAAATGGAAAGGAGTATGATCTTGTTGAACAACTAAAGAATACTCCTACTAAGATATCCTTATGGGACCTTATACAAGCCTCCCCTCATTATCACAACATGATTCAAAGAGCTTTACAAAAAGTTCCTAACACACAATCAAATGAAGTAGCAAGCCAAATTCAATCTATAACTTCAAATAGTGTAGACATTACTTTTCATCACCATGAGTTGCCTCCTTTGTAAGCGAGAAAGCAAAATGATGCATTCATGATAATAGCTATCCATAATAGGCTGGGAATAAAAATAACCCTTGTTGATAATGGCTCTACCCTTAACATGTGTAGTGTAACACTTTTGGATAAAATTGGTGTGGATAAATAAAAAATTTAACTTGATTCTTTATCTATTCGAGGGTTTGACAATGTAGGTAAAAAGTCACTTGGAGTGATTACATTGCCTATTACAATTGGAAAGGCCACATTAAAAACCCTAATTCAGGTTATTCCTCATGATCTTTCATACAACCTCCTTTTAGGAAGACCATGGATTAATGAGATGCACAAAATACCCTCTACCCTTCATCATATCATGAAATATGTCTATAACAACAAAGTATATACAATCAAAGTCGAGCCTGAACCAAACAGTTGCTTGGACATTGATAAAGATAAGGAAAATCCTTTGGAAAAATTAACACCAACTACACAAGTGGAACCCATGCAATAGAAACACAAAGGAGAAAATATTGAGGAATTCATGAAGCTATTAGAAGATAATTGGGGTTCCTTATACTTTGAACCAACATTTATGGGAGAATACAAGATCATAAACAAATATTCAGACAAGGGAAAACAAAAAATGGTATTTTCAACACAAATTTTGGAAGACCCTTTGAAAGCATCACCTCAACCACTTTAGAATAAAATAAAACATATACAATAAACTTTGATGAAACTGACTATCAACAACCCATGAATTCTAAAGAAATTAAAAAGCTTTACAGAAGAGGTTATAAACTAATGAAACAATTGGGATATAGTGGAAAAGGATTTGGTGCTACAGAACAAGGTATCCATGTCCCTATAGAGCCTCACACATAATAAAAGACTGGTGGTCTTGGTTATTTTCCCTTGAAATAAAAAAACAAGCCTTCAACCAATATCAAAACACTTACAAAAGATTCTTCTAATCTGAATTTAATAGTAGTGCATCTTAAATTGATAGACACTAGTGGTCTTGATTATCATCCTTTGAAAGAAATGGAAGAAACAAGTAAATCCTTGCTTAATGTTAATGTAATCAAGCAAAACAATAATGATTTGAATTTTTTAGATTAAACACCCTCTTGTAAAGGAGAAATCTTGCAATATAAAGAGTCTTGTGTAAGTATGACATCTTGTACTAAGCAAGAGATATCTTTGTCATAAAATAAAGGAACATCTTCTACTTTTGATCAAGAGAGTATATTGACGATACTTCTCCAAGCTCACCTGATATCTCTCCCTCTAAGAACATGAAAGAAATTTTACTACAAACATTCATTTTGTGCATATCATAGAGTTCATGGTCATTCTACTAACAAATGTAAGGATTTGACTAATCAAATTCAACATCTTAGGGATCATGATGCTCTTCCTTGTGTTGAAGCACCTAGTTCCTCTAGTTGATTCTTAGTTTCATCCTATTCGAGTCATCCTTGTCTTGCACTAAGTGGGGGCAAGGGTTTAGGTAGCTTTGTCCTCGTATGCCACTTGTCGTAGTCTCTTTTGGCTAGTTGATCACCTTTCATGTATATATAAGATAAAACTTGGGATGTGGATGACATACCTTAAGTTGAATTGCATGTGACATGCTCACTCATGATGTAGTTCAATTTAGAAACATGTGAATTGGCATAGGGCTTTCTAAATAGCCTCTCATGTCTTCTTCTACTTTAAAGAAATTTCTCACAACAATGGTGTTAGCAACCACTTTAAAGTGCGGGAATACATTGGCACTCATATTTCATTGTGTGGTTTTCTTTATTCTTACGATGTGTCATTTTCTTGGTGGTATCATTGGGTTTGATTTCCTCCGAGAGTGTGATATTTCTTTGAATTGTCCTCTCTTGGAGATATTAGGCACAATATTCCTTAAGAAGAGACCTTACATGAACTAAGAAAAATTTGAATGTACCTTACACTATTTTGCATTTACAATATCAGTTATATGGCCACCTTGCATAATACACTTTCCTTGGCTGTAGTGCCATCTTGTTTGTTCATGAGTATCAATCATATGAATATTTTTTTTCCCCATGAAGCTTGAAGTTCATTGTTGCGTGGTGCCTTATCAAAGTTACCAAGAGGTATAACTTTGGTATGGTTTGATGGGAAGATAGTTTGAGGCGTGACTTCCCCTTATCCACTCACGTGTGTTGTGAGCGCATACCAACCGCATGTGTAGGTGTCTCACTCTCTTGGATTACTCGCTGAATGGACAGCCCGAAGTTCTATTGCCTCAAAGTGAGCATGCATTTTTGGACAGACAACTTCGATTTGATCCACATAGTGCTGGACAAATGGTCGAAGCTCGATCCACCTCATTTTTTATTTTTTCTTGTTTTTTATTTTTTTTCTTTTAGTTATTGACATTGCGTGTTTGTGTATCTTGATGCTACATATCATACACCTTTGTGTGTGTCCTTTTTGTGCTTCTGTCTGCTTGATGTAGGATCTTGGATCTTGGGGTTTTGACCACATCCTCAATCTCTATTATCCTAGACCACCCACATTGGTATGATTAGACCCCTCTTGAATGTCTACTTTAGTGTGAGTTTGAAGCAAGTTCATCCTCTCACTAAAGTGGGGGCTAAATGTAGTGTCAAAAAATGTCATCATGTACATTTTCACACTTAATTTGGGAATAAGTAATGATAAATTGGACTTAATATTTCCTTGATCTAGTATTGTGATGAGTCTTACACATCCAAATTAGGTTTTGGGACCATTTAAGCTAAATAAACCTAACTCTTCCCTAATTTAGTGTTGTAAAGTGTATTTATTTGCACCTTCACATTAAACATAGGAGGCTTGTAAACTAAATGGACCTAAATCTAGTGTTGTAATATGTTGTACACATTCACATGGGATTTAGCGCCCTTCTAAGCTAAATAGACCCAATTTTTTCTTAATTTAATGTTGTAAAGTGTATTTATTTACACTTTCACATTGGATTTTGGTACCTCTTGCATTTATGACCTTAATATCATCATTAATAGGCCCCTAAGACCCTATATTGTGCATCCCAAGGCATATTTGAATCAAAATCTCAACAATATCAATAAATAAACTTAATTTCTTTATGCTGTGATGTTCTCTCTCTTCAAATAGGCCATGTGGGACCCATATGCCACCATGGGCATATGAGTCCCATTTGGCCTATTCTTAAGGTTTTAAGCAGGAAAATTAGGTTTTAAGTTCAAATCTCATAAATGTCGGCTTGTGGGATCCAATTAATGAGATATTAGATGGAATGCCTATCTTAAATCATTATTTCACTAAGCATTCATGATACCAAGTCAATCACTCAAGATTTAAGCATTCCAAGACTTCACAAGATCTTCAAGAGAGCATTCAAGGTCAATCTTAAAGCATTAAAGGGCAGAATTTTCGATAAATTATTGCAACAACCCAAGATCTATCATTATGTCAAGGTTATCAAGCATCAAACATGTTATTGAGCTAGTTTTGTGATTTAGCATTGAATATCCAAGATCAAGCATTATTCTACACCTATTATTGGGTGATCCCACAATAATGGGTTACACTTTCTGGCCAAACTTGACATTGAAATCAACATTTTTCACCAGATCTTCATTTTCGTACGCCTATAGAAGCTAAACCATTAAGAATTTTAAGATGAAGAAAACTAGTGATTTGTGATATTTTTTGTTGAGAATCTAATTATATATATTTTTTAAATTAAAAAATAAATTATGAATTATTTTATGTAGTTTTTATTAACTTATTTTTTTACTAAACATCATTTTCAAAAGTTGGTGCTTACTTTTAGCTGCATAACTTTTTTTATAGAAAGCATACAATTCCAATTTTTTAAATAAAGTGTTTTCACACCATTATCTAGTGGATGGATATTTTTTTATAATTTTTTGTTGCATATATATTTTTTAATTAATTTTCTAATTCAGAGTAATTATAATTTGGATATATTATACTTTCAGCTGCATAACTTTTTTTGTATTCATTTGAATTAACTTATTCTTTTTTTGTTGGAATAAGGACATAAATAGCTAGTGTACATGAATTTTTAAGAAAAAAAATTCTCTCTTTTCCTATTTTTCCATTTGTGTGAAATAAAGAGCCCGATGTTCATTGAAAAACCAACATTCACAAGAAATAAAAAATAAATATAATAATAAAATTAAATATATTTAAAATTATACTTTTTGGGAAGCTTATAATAAGGACTACATGTTTACAAAAACTTAATTTTAAATAAATTAATTTGATCCCCTAAAAGGTAAATCAAAAGTGGTTTTTTATCAGCATTTTGATAGGTGTAGAGGAGACTCCATTATAGGCATGGTTTAAAACTACCAACTTTCTATCCAAGGGGGTTTGATATAAGTGGGTTTGATCAAACCCTTAAAATGAAACCTTTTTAAGGCTTAAATCATTATATTTTCTAAAAATATGTGATTTCAGCAAAAATAAGGATGTCCCAAAAAGTGTAACCCATTATTGTGGTAGCACCCTATTATAAAGATCAAAATCTACATCTTTCATGACCATTTCATGTTGAGTTGTAGATTTACAAGACATCATTTACAAGGCATCATTCAAGGTATCATTTTTCATGTTTCATGTCCTATGTTTTATGTTTTATTTCCTTTTTTCATTGTTTCATTATTTGGTTTAATTACCTAACCGGGGTTTGACCAAGGAAAACCCCTATTCACTAACAATCAACAAGTTTTTCTCCTCTTTACATGTGTGATTATAGATCTAGGTGTCTTGGAGCTTGAAGGATCATTGGAAATTACGTTACAAGCTTGGAGAAAGTTTTTGGGATTGTCCCCTCATTTGCAAGGTTGTAATCTTCACTAAAAAGTCACCTACAACCCTAAAATCAAGGTTTTAGATCGAGAAACAAAGTGGAATAGAAAGAGATGACATTGAAGACCAAGTTTAGACTTTGAAGTTCTTGAAAACCCTAACTAGAATCATATGCCAGTCCTAGTGTATGAGTCCTACTTTATGTCATTTTTCATATTTTTGCAGTTTCAGATATAGTTTTTCCAAAAACTAGTTCTTGCATGGAAACCCAGATCTGGGACTGATATGCCTAGACTGGTGTATGAGCTCCAATAGGTCAAAATTTTATGATTTCTAGCATTTCAGAGCTCATTTGAGTTTGCTTCAAGTTTCCTAGAGTACACATTCAATCCTATAGCTTTTTTTCTTGTTTTACATGCTTTTCTAGTTCATTTAGTGAAAGATTTCATCATATTATGGTTAAGCATTACATCTTGCATTGCATTTGTCTTTCCAATTCTTAACTTGGTAGTGAACCCTTCATTAGTTTACAATAAAATCCTAGGACAACCCTATAGTCAAATCTCTTTCTCCTGGGCATACTTGAGGTTGAGATCTCTACGGTCATCCTTGAATGAGGGTATAGAGTTTTTTAGTCTAGGTCCAAAACCCTATAACCCAAGCAAAATTCTTCCCTTTAGCTATCTTACCCTCAAGGGAAATTAGAGGAATCTTAAGGATAGAGACAAGAAGGATAAATTTGAGCCTAATGGTTAGGACTATATGTCATCATTGTCAAGTATGGTTTAGGAGCATATTAGTTAGCTACCCCTAAGGGTCAAGAGCTTGATGAAATTATCAACATTATGCACTTCAAGTACTTTCATGCTTAATCTAAAGAATATCTCAATTGAAAAAAATAAAAATGAAAATAGTAAATAGAAAAAATTTCCTTTGGTGAAATCTATTTTCATGGAACCATGAGGTAATCACCATGACAAAAATCTAGTGAACATGCATCATTTTTAACAACCAAACAAATAAAAACAAAAATAAAGATAATAAAGATAAAAGCCATCCTTTGGTGAAAACCACCTTTATTGGTGCATTGCACAAGTACCATGGTGAAAACCTACATGTAGGAACCATGTATAATAAACCAAACTTTACCATATTTTTAAGTCTTCATCCATTCCTCGTATGCAGCTACAAGAACAAGCATCACTATATGAACCTCATAGTTTGTGTAGGCATGTAAAATATACATGCACCTGATCCTGATTTCACTAACACTAGTTCATCTTGAATCATCTCCTTTACTAATCAATTTAATTGAATAATGTGTATTTGATTAAATTCATCATATTTCATCTCTTAATTAAATAAATCAAATTTATATGATCAAGTCGTCATCTCCTATTAATTAAATAAATCATTTCATTTAATTAATCTTGTAGTCCCTCTTTTAATTAAATAATTCACTTTATTTAATTAATCTCTAAAGTCATCTCCTTTAAATTAAATAAAGTAATCTTTATTTGGTTTAATCTAACACCACCCTCTTTAATTAAATAAATCAAACTTTATTTAATTAAGTCTAAATTCATATTCCTCTCAACTTTCATTTAAATCAATCCAAAAATCTAAATCAAATTGCCACATCAGCTAATCTCCTTTTAAATTAATCAAATCTTGATTAATGCTAATCCATCAAATCCTCTAGATTTTGAAACTTGCTCATGAATATCATTTTAATTGATTTATTATATCTTCAATTACTTTCAAAAAGGCATCAATGTTGGAATATTCTCCAAGTTTGAAAAATCCCTCCAAAATGGTATGTACATCCAACAAGGCATTTAAACCTCTTACATGTCCTTTTACTTTGAGCCAAGTGACATTTAATTCATCCTTCATCTCCCTCCAACAAGCCAACTTTCAAATTTCAAATTTGAATCTAATAGCATTTATCATGCATATTGACCAAAATGTGCTCACCTCCTTCCATTAGCATCTTGACAAGTGGCACAATGCCATTGGTCCATCTTTAATCCCACATTCATCCCATTCTTCAATCCTCAATCCTTCTTTATTATAAATAGAGGCCTCCTCTATTGCATCTGATCATCCACAATCCATTTAAGAGTACCATGCTCATTTGGATCCACAACTTCATGCAACATCATTATCTTCAAGTTTTTGAGCAATTTCCATCCATTTTCATCTATTTTCATGTTTTCATAGCTAGGTTATGAAGAAATTTCATTAAGGAGCATCAAGTCATCACCATTGATCATAAATTTTGCAACGAATTGGGAAAGGGCCATTTTCCACATCAAAATAGCACCAATTCCCCCATGGGATTGAGATTTTGTTCATTTGAATAGGATTTAATAAGATTTGTTATTGTGTTCTTCATTTTATCTCTTGTTTTTATGTTTCAAATGAATCTCATGGGGAGTTTTATTTCTAACTTGCATAATGAGCTAATTATATGTGTGTTCTTTGTGTTTGTGCAGGTATAGGAACACCATTCACATTTTGGCACTAGAAGGAGGGTGGATTTGAAGAAATTAACATTTTTTTTTGGTCAAATTCTATTATTTTTAATGTTTTTTGTCTTCCCAGGTCAAACAACATCGCTAGAGGAAATCACAATGCATTTGCAGTCTCTTCTCTTCCAAACAGTGTTGGTAGTTTCACCAGAGTGCCGCTCAAATCCTCAAACAATGCTGCATTTGCAAACAACATTGTTGCAAAGGGCACCGCCTTTGCTTTCTTTTTTTTCACTCAAACTTAAAATGGTCATATCTTGGTCATATTTTGGTCTTTTTTGGAGCTTTTTTTTGAAATGGGGTAGAATTTCATAAGCTATCCAATGATGTAGGTGTTTATCAACTTTGATAGAGTTAAAAAATTCAAATTTTCACCTAATGTCAAATTACAATAAAACTTGGTCTAAATTTTAGGGTTTTTATGCTTAATCATTTATCTAAACCTTGTATCTTCTTGTTTCTTCATTTTATCTAACATTTGGAGCTTGTATTGCAGGTTTTAAAGGATCATGGAGCATGGAAATGAAAGAAAACTAATTATCACATGATTGCAACAAGTGTTTTTAAACACTTTGGGAACAATTATAATCCCATTCTTAAGGCTTTGTTATCTTCAAGTTTTAGGACTCAATAATTTTCATTTAAGCTTAAAAAGAACAATCAAAGGGATTAAAAATAACCTTAGGCAACTTACTACATTTTTTTTTAGGCTTAACAATGTTGGTTTATGCCTTTGCTTTATGGCCTGTTTCTACATCGACCTTGGTAGTTTTCTTCTTGCTTATGGCATTTACCGCCATACCACGCGCAATCTCCCTTCTCATCGTGGTGGTCACGGTAACGTTCTTTCGGTCTGGCTTTGGCAGTTACCGTCATACCATAGGCAGTGGGTCTACTCACCATGGTAGCATAGTGAGACTGCCTGTGGTGGTTTTGGTGGTTACTACCATACTGTAAGTGGTGGGTCGACTCACCACGGTAGCATGGTGAGACCGTCTACGGTGGTGCTGGCGGTTACCGCCATACCGTAGGTGGTGGGTCGACTCACCATGGTAGCACGGTGAGACCATCTATGGTGGTGCTGGTGGTTACCGCCATACCGCAGGTGGTGGGTCAACTCACCACAGTAGCACAGTGAGACCGTCTATGGTCGGGACTGGCGGTTACTGCCATACCACAACCAGTGTCTTGGATGATCGCAGTGGCCATGGTAAGACCACCAGTGGCTTGGCTAGTGGTTACCACCATACCACGGCTAGTGCTTTGGCTGACCATGGTGGCCATGGTAAGACCACCAATGGTCTGCTAAAGCATTTACCACCATACCATGAGGCAAGGTCAATAGGGTTGCGGTAGCGCGGTAGGAGCTCGGATGTGCTTGGGGCAGACTTTGACCGAGTTTGACTTGGTGTCAAAACGACAAGCTAATGGCAGGGTAACACGTGGTAGTTTGGCAACATCTGGTTGGCTGATGACAAAGGTGTGACTGAGCTCGGTGATGTCTTGGGCCAGAGCTCGAGGGAGCTTGGATGGCTTACCGCCATATCGTGAGGCATAACGGTCTGAGCTACGATAGTGTGATAAATGGCAGTGTCAGCTCGGGCGAGCTCACCGCCATACAGTGATAGGTGTTTGAGCTCAGTGTGGTAGCATGGTGGAGTGAGGGTGTGAGCTTGGATGGTTTACCACCATACCGCAAGGTGGATCGGCTGGGGCTACGATAACACGGTATGAGCTCGAGTGAGCTCGGAGCTCAGTTGACCGAGCTGGACTGACTGTCAGAAGCAATAGGCAAATGGATTGGCACCACATGGCGAAAGCTCTAAGATCTGATTGGATAGAGAGTTATTTCCTAACTACGATAGAGCTGTATGATTGATGTAAGGGTGACGGACTTGTCTGCGACCAATTTTGTGTGGCTCGATGTAGGGTGCAATGCATGTTATCAGGGAATGGTTGTGCTCTTGTAGGGAGGATAGTTATTATCCTAGTTGATCATTGCTGGAAGGTATGGGCTGAATAGGTATGCACATGGTGCAAGATTATATTTAATCTGGTGTGCAGTTCGAGACAAAAAAAGGGAGCGATATCAAAGAGAGGCTGAGAGTGTTCGAGTTGTTCAACAGTGAACACTTTGTCTCTCGAATCTGGTAAGATATGAACCTGTGAGGCCAAGTGGTTGGGCTGGTCGTGAGGCTGGTTGTGATAGTATTTTGAGAGGAGCTGAAGGGAATCTACATAGTATGTCATGAGGACATTGTAACTATGTGAGATTCTAGTTTGTGTTGCCTTTATATCTTTCTCTAGATGAACAAGATGTAATATCCTGAAGAGCATAACTCTTGTTTGTATTGTAACCGGTTTAGTTATTGAATAATACATGTGAGATGAATTTTTTGGAGGTGGGGTTTTTTACTTGAAAGGGTTTTCCCCACGTATATCTATGTGTTCATATTTTTGTCTTTCATGGTTATCTATTTGTGTTGAATCTATTTTTTGTTTGCATCCACTTCTCTCAGAGGATCAATGGGGGATCAACTATGCCTATTTCCACTTTATGGCATGGTTGGTTGTGTCTTTGATGTGATTTTGAATTGAAATCACTAAGGCACTATTGTCTTAGATGCATATCTTGATGACAGAACCGAATCCGGCATCCCCAACAAACAATTGAACAAGCAAACTTCACATTTCAATCTTGGTGCTTAAAAAGAATCCATTCTTGCTTTGAAGGTTAAAATAAACACGTGTCCTTTATGTTTCGTAATATTTTACACAAATTAATCTCATTTTAAAGGGCATATGCACTTCTCTCATGCTTCACAACGATCTTGAGAATCAAAAGTCCTTTTGGTGACATTAAGTTGTATAAAATCTTGCCTCCATATTTCAATTTGGGCTCTTAAAATTGAACAAAATCTTGTGAGTGTGAGTGGAGTATATCGTGTGTGTTCTCTCTTTATTTCTCAACAAAGATCGATCAAACTATGAATGTACTTGCTTGATTTTGTTTATCCTTAGAGGGTCTGCCTAGTGGGAAAAAGTAATCACCCCAAGGAACGACCCAAACGGGAACAGGCTAAAGCCAAGTGACTTCCAACCAATATATAAGTATGGGTACTTGAGGAAAGTTCAAGTATCATGAGGATTTTTCCAACAAGGAAATAAATGGTCTCTTGCCATATGGATGATCGCCCATGATCAGAATGCTTATATTAAAGCCTTTTGTTTAGAAGACCCAAATCCCAAAATCTATTTGTTGATGCAAGAATGATTGTTCTGAAGCCATCCCACATTTTTTATGGCTCTTGGTAGAGATGAGAAGTATTTCATGGGATTTTCATGGGTACTGATGCTTGGCTGACCCGAGAAGTGTGTGTCATGGAGGGGAGCCACTATGGTCAAGAATCTAATCATCTACTAAGAGTAGGTGTAGTTTGATTTATCCAACTGGGAACTCAACAAATATTGTTTCATTTTATCCTTGGAATGTTCATCACTTTGGAATCAAAACACTTTGATTGATCTAAAACACTTGAAAACAAACATTCAACCATGATAATCAAATTTTAAATCCTTTAGGAGGAGAAAATACCTTTGAAAAATCCAAGTGCTCTTGCTTGCCCTAGGGATTCTATCCTTAGAGGCTTCTAAACATTTAAATTCACATCACAATTTTCTCTTACTAAAGTCAACATTAGGAAACTTTTTCCCTGATTTCCTTGATTTCCACATAATGGACTTTGTGGGATGGGAAGAAGTTAGGACATTAGACATTTAGTTTGAAGAGCTAATCAAGAGAGTGTTTATGGTAAAAAGAACTCATTAAGAAAAGTTAAGAACAATTGAACCTCACACATGTGCTTGGTATCTTTTGGTCATATGGTTTTCCATGCAAACATTGGTCTTTTGGTTTGAAATACTCTTAGGGAAAATAATGTTCTTCAATATCTTGGCCTAGTAAAAAATTCCTTCTTAGGTTCATTTAGGATCAAAATCAAACACTTCATCCATCCAAACATTTATCATCTCCATCTCACAAACAACTTTTGAACCATTGAAAAAACCATTCATACTAGACATTGGGTAAAATCCTTCAAAACAACATCAAAGTCATCTTGTTTGGCTAGGTGTGTGTAGATGCATCCTTCTCCATACACTTAGTGAAATTATCATCTTATGAGAAATTTTATCCAATAGATAACATCCAAAATATTGGGTTCTATTTGTTTATTATCTAGATCCAAATCCAAAATCCAAAATCAAATCAAACCAAATCAAATTCAAAAATAAAAAATTCTAAAGTCCTAAAGTCTAGTAGCCCATTTAAGATTTCTTAAGGGTTCAATAATTCACATCAATTATCTTTCATTTACCTCATCATTACCCTTTAATCCTTATCATCCTAGGTTTTCTTTTTTTGTGCCTAAAGTTTAGATCAATCTAAGGAGTTAGAGGTTCACCTCCCACATTCTCGAAAATTGATCCTTATTTTACAGTCCAAACTAGACCTCAACACAAGAAAAACATGGAATATAAACTCTATTCATACATCATGAGTGGTCTAAATCAACCAAACTATGAAATCCTTACAATGTCAATTGATTATCGAAACTCACATTTATGCAATCCATACATGGCATCATTATCTCTCACAAACCTCAATGGTAAAACAAATGTGAGTATTCTCTATCTAAATTTTTGAACACCTTTCCCTATGGTAGATTTAAATCAAATCCCAAACCTACAAATCTATCAACCAAACAATCAATGCACGATTCTTCAACAAAATTTTTTTATCCCACCAAATCCATACATGCCAAATATGAATATACCAAGTACAAGTTTACCAAACATGAACATTTCATATCCACACTTGGTAAACTTTGGGATAGATATGTTTGCAAATCATGCAAATGTTGTTCAAATTCCAAACAATATGTTAAAAACTCCATGTGTTGATCCAATTCAAGGTAACACCATGCAAAATCAAAGATACCTAAATCAAGGCAACATGATTCCCAACATTAACAATGTTCAATTTCAACCTATAATGCCAAATCTAAACCTCATCCCAAATCAGAACATTGTCCAAAATCAATTTTTCCATGATCCCATATGAACACCACAAGGATGCATTCCAAATCTTCTTGAACAAAAACCAAATCAACTATATCAAGAGTGTCAAGATCAAAATCAAGATCAAATTTTGGGAGATCAAATTGCTACACTTACCAAAATAGTTGATCCATTGCACCAAGAGAAATCTCCACCCCAAAATCAATACACTCTTCCATTGGGTTGTGTCCCCAACCACATCAAGAACAATATCTCCAATGTTGATAAGTTGGATATCAAGATCAACAATATCAACAACAAACCCAACATCCACATCTCGAAGATCAATCACCACATCTCAAAGATCAATCACCACATCTCCAAAATCAATTTCCACAAGGTCAATTTAAAGTACAAATCTCACAAGGTAAAAAATGAAAATACGCACCACTTGGGGAACCAGTCGAATCGATCATGCAATAGTTGATACAAGAAAATCTCATTAAAATCCCCATTTATGAGAATTATCAAGAGCTCCAAGTTAAACCACCAAGGTATAACAAGAAGCACCTTTGTGATTTTCACAAAATAAAGGGACACACAACATAAAATTGTATTCAACTTAAAAATATCATCCAAGACCTTATTGATCAAAAAATAATAACTATTGGGGACAATGATCAGGATTCAACCACTAGCAATAGTGGTGACAATCTCTCCTCCACGATTGTTGAAAACAATGATCAAGATCTATCCATCAATGAGCACCTTGAAGATGTTTCTGCCTCATCAGAAGATCAACTCAACATACATCAAATGTCACTCTTTTATCATGATAAATACCCCTCAACAATATCCAACAATGATCTATTCAAAGGAGTGTTAACATTATTTGATCCTATAATTGGTGATCGTTCCACCAATGATCATGTTGAAAGTGTCTCTACATCACCTAATGAGTTAGAGGACATATCTCAATATTTTACCCCAAAGCATGATTGACATCTTTCACCAAAGTCTAGCAATGGTCTTGTCCAAGACATATTGACATCCTTCGACCTCATGGTTGTAGATATTGAAGAAATCCTCAACTCAACATTTTATCCAAGTCCACTCAAAGATCAAGAGGATATTGAGCCACTTCCCATGCCTAATGAAGATATCCAAGAACCCTTTATAAGCAATCCATCCTTTGAAACTGACCCATGCCAAGTACGTGATCCAAAGAATGTCAAAAGAAATTCTAAAATTAATCAAGATTGAGAATTCATATCTCCAAGGTACTACAATGATCTAATGGAAAATATCCTATCTATACAAGATGTCACAAATGATGATCATATCCATATAGCACATATCCCTTCATCTACTCGAGAGATGCTTTCTTTCAATAGACATGTAGATGATCTTCATTCAAAACAAGAGTCTCATACTCTTGATATCAGTACCAAGGAACAAGAGTCTCCTACTCTTAATATTTATACATAGGATCAAGATTTAGAAAAATCTAGAGACATGTCATAAATGGGTTACGAAGAAGGCTTCTACAAAATTTGTGAATTGGAAACATCCTGTGAAGGCATATAAAAAAGGAATCATGAGGGATACTTTTACATGGATAGTGAATCATCAATACCTCTAGGAGAAGCATTGAAATATGATACTTCACAAAATCAAGCCAGAGATATCAATCAGGAAGTTATCCCACTTATGGAGGGTCATATCACTTACAAACTTGGATCACTCACCTTTTTAAGGGAAAATTATCTTATCAATGAAGAAGCTATCACCTTTGAAGATCCATGACAAAGCAGAGAAGGATTGGTACCTTGCTTCTAAGATAAATCATATCCTATTGCAAATAAAATGTTTCAACATATGAATTATCAAGGCAAAGGATTAGGCCTACATGAATAGGGTATCCTAGAACCAATGTAGATTATTGGCAGTCCTAAGCATCAAGGTCTTGGTTATTTAGTAGTGGGGGAAACTTAATCTCAAGTAAACGTCAACATAGGGAGCACGAAGGATCCCTATGATGAAAAAAATGCCAATACTACAACCAGCCACATCACAAATCTTCACCCACCCATCACTCCATCCAAGAATTGGGACCAACATGAAAAGAAATATTTGAATCAAAGCATGGAAAATGTCATCAAAGAAAAAGAAGTAGTGAATTATGAAGGACAAATCAAATACAAGTGGATACCAAATAATACAAAGAATGATTATCCCTATCAAACTCCATTAGTTAAAGAAACTATGGGGCAAACTAAAAAAGGGAAAAGTATCCATCAAATATTTCCATAAAGGAAAAATAAAGCTTCTCAAGTACACAAAAATTATATCAAGCATTTGATCCTAATTCCATGCACACTTCTGTATCCACCCATTATTGCTCATATTCCCAAGTTTGGAGAGTCAAAGATTCTAAGCTATTAACCAGTCCATATTTTATTCCTAAACACACTCCACCATCCACGCCTCAATGCATGATATCCAATTCTCACATTAACCATGTATTGGCAACAACCCTTAATCATAATGCACACAAAGATAAAGTTTAACTTATCAACAAAGCAGACCAGGAATCTCAAAATTTGCATTCAAGTGCACATATATTGGGAAGGAAACTTCTTCAAGTAGGATATCAGTGGAAAATTATTATAGAAGCATCTACATCAACATGACTAGGTGGTTCAGCATGATCTTGAAATCTTTCAACAAAAAATCAAAAATAATCAAAAAATCATGAAAATAGTAAAAATAAAAATCGTCCTTCAATGAAAACCTCTACGGTGGTGCTTTGGACAAGTACCATGATGAAAAATTGGAAAACAAGTGTTATGTGTAGACTTGAGCATCTATGTGTGCCAGTTCAGTTGGAAGCATCTCATCCCATCCATAATAAATCCATTCATCCCATCCATTTTCATCCATCTACATCCATAGTCCAAATTATCTTGATCTTGACCAATTTTGGTGCACACATTACACTTGCTTATGGTAGACATCTTGACATGGGTCATTTTCATTGATCTGATCCTACCCAATGTTATCTGAGCCTTGAAGTATTATCCAAATGAGCATTCTCTATTCAAACACCTTATCTTATCACAAGATAATCCTTGTCATCCTTTGCATGCTTACCATATCTATCCATCCATACACCTATCCAAGCATCCACCTATGGCATTCCATACCTTTCTAGACACTAGGGGTAGATATTTACATCTTGCTTTGGGAATAAATCTTGATCTATATCCTCCAACTTATGTGGTGATCCGAACATTGGAAAATGTAAAATCAAATTGGTCAAAGCATTTGTGAGGAAAAAATACAAATCAATATCCCATGGCATATTCTGATGAGAAGATATTCCTTATCAAGCTTTATCTTCCATCGAAAATCAATCCAAACGATCAATAGCAATCACATCTAATGTGTTCTTCAGCATCACATCAAATCATCAAAACAATTTTTTTCCAAGCCAAGCTTCAAAGTCTTGATCAATCAAATCCAATCAATCCATCATCATCTCGAGATATCCTTCCCAATCCTCATGTTATTTAACACTATCCTTGCATTTTTGTGTATCCTCAATAATGTTATCATCATCAATCCATCAATCTAATCAATCAAACCTAGCTTGATTTTCAAAAAAATCCCAAAATAGAGCACTGATATCATACCCATATCCAAATCATCAAAATCATGTGAAAATACCCAAAAACATCCAAAACATATCAAAAATCTCAAATAAATGTAGGCAAGGCTAATCTTTGATTAGCCCTCGAGACACAAAATCCAAAAAAAATCATAAAATCTCAAAAAAACCAAAAAATTTGGAAAATAAAATCCAAACATTTGTAAAACATTTAAAATCCCAAAACAGCCTCAAAACATGTCAAAAACACCAAAAACATACAAATATTTGAAAAAATCCATCTATATCATTTCAACATCCACCCACAATAATCTCATTCATAATAAATCAATTGTTGCTTTCACCCTTTAACAAACCAATTGGAAGCAAGTCTAGTAGGTTCAAAAGTGAAAACTCAATCGTCAAAGTCTCAAGTCTAGGCTAGTAAGTAAGCAAGTTAGTCAAGTCAGAGTATCAATAGCCTATCATCCAATCAATCTCATCATCATCTGATAACATCCTAGGATGAATCCTTCCTACAATGGACATCAACATCAGACATCACTATAGTTTAGTCTTGGCTAGTGGTATGAATAACATTAGCTTGTTTGTTTACTTGATCTTTGTATTTTTTACTTGTCTTATTGTGCTCATTCTGATGACCTATCGATGATGTCCAAACAAAGGGATTTAGAGGGAAAGGAATGGGGCAACAATCATTATCTTTTTATCTATTGTGCTTGTTGGATATTCTTGTAATATAACCTTGTAATACATACTTTGTTTAGATGTAGGGAAGATGTTTTAGATGTCTTGGTGACCACATGGGAAGGTTTTCCTTTCCATGTTTTGGTCTGAGATGTTTGGAATATCTGAACTACATTTTAGATAAGGTTTTGTATGTTAGGTGTGAATAGGAGTACCCATATCTAATTGTCAATTCAAAGTCCATCACACTAGGTACAACACCATCCTGGTTCTTTATACCTTGACGCATCGTACCTATGTGTATTATCAAACATAGGGTAAATGGACCTTTTAAAATCGTAATTCTTGATGAGAAAATCATCATCATCACCATCATTAATAATGTAGGCTTTTTGGATCCTCTTTTTATTATCCCATTTCTTCTATCTTCTTTCCGTACTAACATGGTACCATGACAGTTAATCAAAAACATCGCCAATGCATCCATCCTGCATAAAAATATAATGTCAGCATACTGCATATCATATAGAAAGGATCATCCATCTCACATGCATTGCATAATATTTGAAGTTGTTTAAGATAATATAGATTTTTTATTCTAAGCATCTTAAAAATATCTCATTTGCATCATCATCATATAGATCAGTTAGTCTAACCATCTGTACATCCATCTTGAACCTCTTTTTCCCAAGATTGATCCTCAAATCAAACTTTTTGCTCGATCTCTCGAGGGGGCAATGTACTAGTATACTTCTTTCCACTGGGGCATCTGAAAAAAAATACATTTTTTAAAAAATTTGACTGCGGCAAGATTATTCTTTGAACCAACGCAATAGGTACATTGCTTCAAAGAGGGGAAAAATGTAGACACGTAAAATATACATGCACCTGATCCTGATTTCACTAACACCGGTTCATCTTGAATCGTCTCCTTTACTAATCAATTTAATTGAATAATCTTTATTCGATTAAATTCATCATATTTCATCTCTTAATTAAATAAATCAAATTTATTTGATTAAGTCATCATCTCCTATTAATTAAATAAATCATTTTATTTAATTAATCTTGCAGTCCCTCTTTTAATTAAATAATTCACTTTATTTAATTAATCTCTAAATTAATCTCCTTTAAATTAAATAAATTAATATTTATTTGATTTAATCTAACACCGCCCTCTTTAATTAAATAAATCAAACTTTATTTAATTAAGTCTAAATTCATATTCCTCTCAACTTTGATTTAAATCAATCCAAAAATCTAAATCTAATTGTCACATCAACTAAGCTCCTTTTAAATTAATCAAATTCTAATTAATGCTAATTCATCAAATCCTCTAGATTTTGCAACTTGCTCATGAATATCATTTTAATTGATTTATTAAATCTTCAATTACTTTCAGAAAGGAATCAATGTTGGAATATTCTCCAAGTTTGAAAAATCCCTCCAAAATGGTTTGTACATCCAACGAGGCATTTAAACCTCTTACATGTCCTTTTTCCTTGAGCCAAGTGGACTTTAATTCATCCTGCATCTCCCTCCAACAAGCCAACTTTCAAATTTTGAATTTGAATCTAATAGCATTTGTCATGCACATTGACCAAAATGTGCTCCACCTCCTTCCATTAGCATCTTGACAAGTGGCACAATGTCATTGGTCCATCTTTAATCCCACATTCATCCTATTATTCAATCTTCTATCCTTCTTTGTTATAAATAGAGGGCTCCTCTTTTGCATTTGATCATCCACAATCCATGTAAGATTACCATGCTCATTTGGATCCACAACTTCATGCAACATCATTTTCTTCAAGTTTTTGAGCAATTTCCATCCATTTTCATCTATTTTTATGTTTTCATAGCTAGGTTATGAAGAAATTTCATCAAGGAGCATCAATTCATCACCAATGATCATCAAGCTTGCAAGGAATTGGGAAAGGGCCATTTTCCACATCAAAATGGTACCAATTCCCCCATGGGATTGAGAGTTTGTTCATTTAAATAGGATTTAATAAGATTTGATATTGTGTTCTTCATTTCATTTATTGTTATTATGTTTCAAATGAATCTCATGGGGAATGTTGCTTCTAACTTGCATAATGAGATAATTATTATGTTTGTTCTTTGTGTTTGTGCAGATATAGGAACACCATCCATAGTTTTCATCCATAGTATTGTGCAATTTATATGCAATAGGAAGTCATGTGACAGGGAGATGACTACAAAGGGACAGGAGCTTCCGAGTGACAAAGACTTGACAACTTATTTCGAAGTCAACATGGTCAATATTTTAAATATGCAAAAGGATAGCTTTAAAGACTATTGACATGGCATACACGTGGAAAATAATTTGTGGCATGATGATGTGTTAGTAATCTCTTTTTGAAGAGGTGAAGATTTGGCCGAATCTTTTTTTTAGGCTTTTATGCATGCGTAGAGTTTTTGTTATGTGTGGCTACAGAAGATCAGATTTACTTATGTTAGTACTCAGAGACTTTGATAGCTACAAGATAATATGCAGTCGACTTAACCCTGAGTTGAAGCTCTTGTTCAAAAACTAGGTAGATTGGTTTAAACCCTATATCGACACCTCACTATGACAAGGCGGTTATATCCTATTTTTTATTTTAAATAATATTCTTTATTTATTTTGAGCTACATTGGAATGATTCAAAAAAAATCTTCTTTTATTCCTTACTTGGCAGCAAAGCTTCTATAGCAATAATTGAATGCAAATATTTTCTAATCTTTTTATCTAGATTTCATATCTCTTGCAGAGGCTATAAAAGAAGATGGTGATGCCCTAGATCAGGATTCTATTTATTATTGATTTGATATCATATTTGTCTAGGAAAAGCAAACCTTCAATGCATATCAAATTTTATTCAGTGAAGTTTCTGTAGTAGCACAAGATGAAATATTTTTCAAATATTTTTATGTTACCTCTTGTAGAGTTTTATGTTCCCATAGATAAGGTTTTTTTTCATAGATTTGATATCAGATTGTAAGCAGATGTTCAATTGAGAAAATTGAGGCAAAAGACATCTGATATTTCTTTTGTTTAAGATGAGAAAATTCTTTTTAAAATTTATGGAAGCCACACTAAAAAGAAGTTGCTACATCGAATCCTTTAGCTGCTCAACAACATAATTAAATATTTACAGATGGAATAATAGAAGGAGAAGAAGATTTAAGTTTTTTAATGTTCAACAGATTGCTACTGATAGAAAGTTACATAAATGTTTTATTTAATGTTTAGGGCTACAAATTTTATCCTTTTGCTACAACAATAATATATATCAAAAGTTGTTATTCATTTTATGATTAGTGAACATAATGTTGTAATTAGAGCAGAGAGTGTGAGATAGAAGTACGAGTGTGGAGAAGAGAAGATAACTCTGTGAAAATAGAGTATGTATTTTCCTGAGTGTTGAATGCTTTATTTTTGTAGGAGTGTGAGAAGGCATGTGATAAAATTTTTTTGAAAGCTTATTGTATGGATGCAAAGGATATCACATAGTATGTTGTGAGGTTGAAGAGGAATAGAGAAGAGGCAATCAAGAGTATTTGCAAAGGTAGTGAATGATTGTAGACTAGAAGTTGTTTGAGGACAACAAGTTAACACAAGTGCATAAATCTATTTGAGTTGCAAAACTTCATTTGCAACATGAAACTGAAATTGTAATAAAAAATACTTCTTTGTGTAATCATATGAGAGGGTGCTCAGATTGGGGGTAGAGGCTCCTTTGAGTTGCATCTCATAAACTAGGAATTGGTGTTCCTTTGGGTTGGTTCTCATAAATTGTAATAGGAAACATTTGCATTGTGAGGTTCGATTGGAGCAGTAGCCTCGAGCAGTTATTCTCATCGGGTTTTTTTCCCATCTTGAGTTTTTCCTCGTATATCTTGTGTTGTGGGATAAATTTTATGTGTTTGATTTAAATACCTTTCCTTTCTTCTAGTTTATGCTTTTAGAGTTGATTATCATATTTATTAGAGGTTGAAAATTGTAGTCCATTGATTCACCCCACCCTCTCAGTGGCCTTTGTGTTCCTTCAATTGGTATAAGATCCTTAGGTTCCCTATTAAAAATATTTCTCCAGCTTGGGTAGATTCTGATTTGTGAACACAATTTCTAAGCATGAATCCTCTTCTGTGAAAGTACCTATGTTTGATGGCACTAACTACACCTTTTGGATTAGAAGAATGTAAACCTACTTGTCCTCCTTAGGTTGTGATGTGTGGTTGAGTGTCAAAAATGGTTATACTCTTCCCCAAACTCCTCCAGCTAACCCTGATGCTAAGAAATAATATGAGTACAATGCCAAGGCCAAGCATGATATTCTTAGTGGATTGTCTGATACTGAGTTTGTCAAAGTTATGCACAACAAATCTGCAAAACAAACTTGGGATAAGCTACAAAATATTTATGAAGGTGATGAGAGTGTGAAGGAAGCCAAGCTACAAAATCTCAAAACTCTTTTTGAAGGATTGAAAATGAGGGAAGATGAGAAGATTTTTGATTACTTGCTAAGAGTTGATGAGATTGTTAATGTTGTAAGAGGACTTGGAGAATAAATTGAGGATAATGTAATTGTTAAGAAATTTTTAAGGTCACTAACATCAAGATATGACAATAAAGTTATTGCCATAGAAGAAGCAAGGGACTTGAAGAATTTCTCCATGGATGAATTATTTAGTTCATTATCAACCTATGAAATGAGGACTATGAGTTCCGAACCTTCTAAGAGAGAATTTTCCTTCAACTTAGTGAAGAAAGGGAAAGAACCAACAACAAACGTTGATCAAGAAGAAATTGACAATACTAAAGAAAATTTTGTCAAGAAACTAAATAAAGGATTGGGCAAGTATAAAGACAAGTTTCCCTTCAAGTGTTTTAATTATGGCAAGATTGGACATTTCACTGCTAAGTGTCCTTATGAGAAGAAGGAAGAAAATACTAAAGAAACTAATAATTTCAAACCTAAGAATTTATATAGAGCCAAGAAGAAAAACTTTAAGAATAAGATAAGTCTTCTCACTATAGAAAGTGAAACATCAGATGATGAAAGTATTTCAACTGAAGATACTAGTGAAGATGAGAAAGGGGTTAATCTCTTCATGGAACAAGAAGTTCTAAATGAAAAGAAGACTTCAAAGATTGAAAATAATTCTCAATCTGAAAATTCAAAAATAGTTGATAGTGATGAGGAAGATGAAGATGATGCTGAGGTTAATCTTGAAGGTGAGCTAATTTGTGCTCTTAGTGAATTAAAAAAGTTGAAGAAAGAGCATTCCAAACTCAAGAACAGTACATTAAAAGAAAAAGATTAGTTAGAAAATAATATTATCACTCTAAAGACATAGTTGGAAGAAGCTCAAAGAATGAGTGAAGTTTTGAAGTCAGAAGTTGAGGCAAACCAAAAATAATTTCAAGGGTTGGAACAAGAGGTAGTATCTCTAAGGAAAGAGTTGGAGACTTGTCAAGAAGACCTAAATTTGAGAATGAAAAATGAGTGAAAAACTAATGCACTAAATGATATACTTGGTAAGCAGAAAAAGAGCAAGGACTATAGTAGCATAGGCTATGAACATGGTGAGAGGTCCAATATGGGTGAAAAACCCAAGAAGAAGATTGTCTTCACTACTACCTCTAGTGAAAACGTTGCTGCCCCAAGTGAAAAAGTTATTGTTGATAATATTGATGATGCCCCAAGTGATAAAGTTGTTGTTCCAAGAGATATTACTTTTGCTCCAAATAATAGCGTTGTTGTCCTACATGTTACTGTTGTTGCCCCAAGGGTGAGAAGATCTACTGCTATTGTGGAAACAACAAGAAAAATTTCTTGGTATAATAATTGGTATACTCATAGATTTTATGGTTATTGTTTTAGATGCAATGCATATGGTCATAAGTTCATTCATTGCAAAATGGTGAGAAGAGAAGCACCAAGTTTCATAAGAAAAAATTCTTTTGCACCCTTGAGAGATTTGGATATAGAGTGTCACTTGTGCAATAATCTTGAACATAGTTGTGGAAGTTTAAATCAGACCAGTAAGAGCTTTAAATTTCCTATGTTCAATGAGAATATAGAATTCTACTATTGTCATAACTATGGACAGACTGCAAATTTTTGTAAAGCAAGATCTACTAAACATGAAAAGAACGTAGTTGCTTCCCCCAAGAACAAAGATGAGCAAATAGTAGTAGCAAAGAAGAATGAAACCAATAAAGAATGGAAAAAGGTGAGTAAAGACAAAGTTAAATCAAGCATGATAGCACAAACATCACTACACACAAAGAAGAAAAATATATGGGTGATAGGTAATGGTTGCTCCAACCACATGTTTGGCGATAGGAACAAATTCAAACTATTAGAAGATTGGAATGGTGGTTCAGTTAAGCTTGGGAATAACTCCTCAATCAAGATAAAAGGTAAAGGAACCCTAAGAATTGATGGAAAAATACTTACAAAGGATTTCTACTATGTGGAACAGATGAAACACAACTTACTCAGTGTTAGTCTAATGTGTGACAATGGTTATAAGTTTTCATTTGATTCCAAAGGATGTGAAATCAGAAAAGAGAACAATGGTAGATTAGTTGTTGAAGGTAAAAGAACAGATGAAAATGTCTACAACTTGAGAGAATATCATGAGGCTCAATGTATGTTTGGACAAATGGATGAGAGTTGGTTATGGCATAGAAGGCTAGGACACATAAATTTTGACAATCTTGTCAAGGTAATCTCAAAAGGTTATGTGAGACATATGCCAAAGATAACTAAACCAACAAACATTATTTTTGATGGATGTCAAAAAGGGAAGCAAACCAAATTGAGTTTCAAGACAAAAGAGTACTCAACCACTAGACCACTTGAGTTAGTACATATAGATTTATGTGGTCTTACAAGGACAAGATCCTTGAATGGTGACAAATACTTTATGTTGTTGATAGATGACTACTCAAGGATGACTTGGGTATCTTTCCTACATGACAAGTCACAAGTATTTAAAAGATTCAAAGTATTCAAAAAAATGGTTGAGAAATAAAGTGGTTTCAAGTTGAAATATTTAAGATCAGACTGTGGTGAAGAATTTACATCAAATCAGTTTGAGGACTATTGTGAACAACATGGGATTAGAAGACAATATTATGTTTCTCGAACACCTCAACAAAATGGAGTTGTTGAGAGGAAGAATAGGAGTGTGAAAGAAATGGAAAGAACTATTCTTAATGAGTCAAACCTACCAGATGTTTATTGGAAAGAGTTTGTTCATATAATAATATACACATTAAATAGAGACCATCTAAGAGTGCATAGAAAAAGGACACCTTATGAAATATGGTATGGTAAGAAACCTTCTCTCAAATACTTCCAAGTTTTTGGTAGTAAGTGGTTCATTAAGAAAGATGATGATGGGCTTGGTAGTTTTGATGCAAGATGTGATGATGGGATATTATTAGGATACTCAACTCATAGTAAGGCATATAAGTGTTTGAAAAAATGCCTCAAGAAAGTAGTTGAGTGTGTACATGTGAGAATAGATGAAGATTTGCAGCAGTCAAGGAAAAAAAAAAATCAGATTGAAGAACATCATGATGAAAATGAAGAGAAATAAAAAAATGAAGAATATGTAGTTGGAAGAACTCCAAACAAACCCCCAAGAAAGTATGTTCAGAAGTATCCCCCCAAAAATCATATTATAGGATGCAAAGATATTGGTGTACAAACTAGAAGAAGACATGCTAGAAATGATGATCAAGTCAGCTTGTGTCTTCTAACTGAAATAGAACCAAAGAGTTACAATGAGGCCAACAAGAGTGAAGATTGGATAAAGGCTATGAAAGAGGAGCTACATTAGATTGAAAGAAAAAAAACATGGGATTTAGTTCCAAGGACAACTGATAAGAACATTATTGGCATAAAATTGGTCTACAGAAACAAAGTGAATGAAGAATGTAAAGTGACTAGAAATAAAGCTAGACTAGTATGCAAGGGATACTCACAAATTGAGGGCATAGATTTTGAGGAAACGTTCTCTCTTGTTGCAAGACTAAAGGCTATTAGAAGTTTTTTAGCATTCTCAACATATAAGAACTAAAAAGTTTATCAAATGGATGTTGAGTTCACATTCTTAAATGGTGACCTTGAGGAAGAAGTTTACATGGAACAACCTGAAGGTTTTGAGTCACTTGAACATGAAAATAATGTATGTAGGTTGATAAAAGCACTATATGGGTTAAAACAAGCACCTAGAGCATGGTTCTCTAGATTGGAACTATTTACATCAACAAGGCTTCATGAAAGGATGTGTTGAAAATAATCTCTACACCAAAGTGGAAGGTAACCATATGATCATTGTTGTTTTTTATGTAGATGGTATCATCTTTGCTGGAAGTCATGATAATTTATGCAAGAAGTTTGTTGATCAAATGCAACAAGAATTTGAAATGTCAATTCTAGGTGATCTGTCCTACTTTCTTGGTTTGCAAATGTCACAATTAGACAAAGGAATTTTTATTTCACAAACCAAGTATGCTAAAAACATGTTGAAAAGGTTTCAAATGGATGATTGTAAGCCTATTAGTACACCTATGGTGACTGGATGCAAGTTGTCCAAGAATGATGATTCACCAGATGTTGATCAAACCATGTTTAGATCTATGATTGGAAGTCTATTATACCTTACTGTCTCTAGAACAAATATTGTACAAGTTGTATGTATGGTAGCTAGATTTTAGTCTTCTCGAAAACAATCTCATTTGAATGTTGTAAGAAGAATTTTTAGATATTCCCAAGGTAGTTTGACCTATGGTTTATGGTATGCTAAACATGATGACTTCACATTGAAAGCTTACACAGATGTTGATTGGGATGGATGCATAGATGATAGGAAGAGCATGAGTGCAGATGCTTTCTTCCTTAGTGGTAGATTGGTCTCTTGCCATAGTAAAAAACAAAAATCTATTTCACTGTCTATAGCTGAAGTAGAATATATAGTTGTTGCCTCATGTTGCTCTCAAGTTCTTTGGATGAAACAAAATCTCAAAGATATTTAGGTAGAATATTCAGAACCTATTTCTATTATGTGTGATAATTCTAGTGCAATCAACATCTCTAAGAATCCAGCCATGCACTCAAGAACCAAGCACATAGTTATTAAGTGCCATTTCTTGAGAGAAAAAGTGAGTGAAAAGGAAGTTCACCTTGAATATGTAAACTTTGGTGAGAAAATAGCCGATATCCTTACCAAACCATTGCCCAAAGAGACATTTGAGTATTTGAGGATGAGGTTGGGAGTTGTATCTCCCTCTTCTAGCACTTAGTTAGACCAAGCAGTTTATGGTTCAGGGGGAGCTTATTATACTACATCTTACATCCCTGAGTTTTTTCTACTCCAATGGGGTAGAAGTATCAAGTTTGAATTTCAGGGAGAGATGGTTGTTGCTCATGCCATACACTTATTGTTTCTTATTGTTGTTGTTTCTTCTCAATTTTACAATAAAATTATTATTGTTGCTCCTTACATGATTATTGTTGCCTCTTCCATGTTATCGTTGTCCTTCATACTAGCACTACATTTCTCTTTGCTTAGTGTCGATTTGAATATTCTTATGTTCATGACAAGGGGAGATAATCTGATACTAGTCATATTGCAGCCATGTCTATTTAGTTTTCATGTTGCTATAAGTGCCCAGTTATAAACAACAACCATAGTAGTCATATTGCAACCCTTTGCCATTGTCATCAAAGGGGGAGAGATTATCTGTTGAGGGGGAGCAGATTGATTGGTTGACGTTAATTCCAAAGGGGGGGATTGTTGACATTAAGTTTTGTTGATTGGTATTAGATTTCCATTGATGTCAACTCATGGTCTACAAAGGTTCATATGCAACTATAGGAACACGCATCACTACAGGAACCTCACAGTTTGTAGCCATAGTATTATGTAGTTTATGTGATAGGAATTCATGTTATAAGAAGATGACTACAAAGCGACATGAGCTTCCCAGCGACACAGACTTAACAACTTATTTTGAAGTCAACATAGTCAACATTTTAATAATGCAAAAAGATAGCTTTAGAGACTATTGAAATGGCATACACGTGGAAAATAATTTGTGGCATGATGGTGTGTTAGTAATAACTTGGTGAAGAGGTGAATATTTGGTTGAATTTTTTTTTTAGGGTTTTATGCATGCATAGAGTTTTTGTTGTGTGTGGCTATAGAAGATCAAATTTACTTCTTCAGTAGTCAAAGACTTTGATAGCTACAGTATAATATGCAGTCAACTTAACCCTGAGTCGAAGCTCTTGTTCAAACACCAGGTAGGGTGGTTTAAGCACTATGTCGATACCTCACTATGACAAGGTGGTTATATCAAATTTTTTGTTTTAAATAAAGCTTCTTTCTTTATTTTGAGCTTCATTGGAATGATTCAAACAAAATATGCTTATATCCCTTACTTGGCGGTAAAGCTTTTGTAGTAGTAATTGAATGCAAATATTTTCTAATCTTTTTATCTAGATTTCATATCTCTTGCAGAGGTTGTAGAAGAAGATGGTGATGCCCTAGATCAGGATTTTATTTATTACTGATTTCATATCAGATTTTTCTAGGCAAAGCAAACCTTCGATGCATATCAAATTTTATTCAGTGAAGTTTCTGTAGTAGCACAAGATGAAACATTTTTCAACTTTTTTTATGTTACCTCTTACAGAGTTTTATGTTTCCCTAGATAAGTTTTTTTTTCATAGATTTGATATTAGATTGTAAGCAGTTGTTCAACTGAGCAAATCAAGGCAAAAGAAATCTGATATTTCTTTTGTTTAAGATAACAAAAGTCTTTTTAAAAATTTATGGCAGCCAGTTTAAAAAGAAGTTGTTGCATCGAATCCTCTAGCTGCTCAACAAGAGCATTAAATATTTGTAGATAGAATAACAGAAGGAGAAGAACATTTAAGTTTTTTAATGTTTTGCAGATTGCTACAGGAATATTAGATTGCTACTAATAGAAAGTTGCAGAAATCTTTTATTTAATGTTTAGGGCTACAAATTTTATCCTTTTGCTACAACAGTAATATATATCAAAGGCTATTATTCATTTTATGATTAGTGAACATAATGTTGTAATCAGAGTAGAGAGTGTGAGATAGAATTACAAGTGTGGAGAAGAGAAGATAAATATGTGAAAACAAACAATGTATTTTCCTGTGTTGAATGCTTTATTTCTACAAGAGTGTGAGAAGGTATGTGATAATTTTTTTATGGAAGCTTATTGCATTGATGCAGAGGATATCACAGAGTATGTTGTGAGGTTGAAGAGGAATAGAAAAAAGGAAATCAAGAGTATTTGCAGAGGTAGTGAATGATTGCAGACTAGAAGTTTTTTGAGGACAACAAGTTAACACAAGTGCATAAACCTATTTGAGTTGCAAAACTTCATTTGCAACATGAAACTGAAATTGTAATAAAAATCCTTCTTTGTGTAATCATCTAAGTGGGTGCTCAGATTGGGGGTTAAGGCTCCTTTGAGTTACAAATCATAAACTAGGAATTGGTGTTCCTTTGGGTTGGTTCCCATAAATTGTAACATTAAACATTAGCATTGTGAGGCTGGATTTGAGCAGTAGCCTCCAACAGCTATTCTCACCAAGATTTTTTCCCATCTTGGGTTTTTCCTCTTATATCTTGTGTTGTGGGATTCATTTCGTGTGTTTGATTTAAATACCTTTCCTTGCTTTTGGTTTATGTTCTTAGATTTCATTATCATATTGTTTAGAGGTTGAAAATTATAGTCCACTGATTCACCCCCCTCTCAATGGCCTTTGTGTTCCTTCATAATTGTCACATCATTTTCCATTATAAAATTTTCCTTTCATCCACTAATTGTCTTAAATAGGATGTATCCATCTCTAAAGCAAGCATGATCCAAGTCCATATTTTTTAATCATTTTCAATCATTGGCAATAAGTAGCATTGGTGTGTGTTAGTTGACAATTTCTTGTCTATTTCTTTGGTTTATCCTTTAAATATATTTTTTGACTTATCTTTCAACCCATACTATGCTCACTCAAGGTTGCCACAATCATTTAATGTCATGTTACACTTTTAAAGTTATACATATGGGAAAGGTATATTATTTTTGTGTGTCATTTTTTATGGTAGTTCTATCACTAGATCCACTAAGTTCAAGTACCTTGTGATATGTAGAAAACTCCTTATGTTTTTTGGTTGTCTCATAATAAACCTACCAAGAGCATCAAGTGTTAAATGTGAGTGATATGGAATTCTCTTATTTTTTGTGTTGGAACCTATAAATTTGATGAATTTATTGTGCTTATTTATTCTCAAATTTGTGGCAACACCTCGTTCTTGAGCCCTTTGGTAATAGGATTGGTTAAAACTTTTGGAAGTAAAATCTCTTAAAGAAAAGATCATCAATAAAATTTCCTTTGCATTAATGTTTTTAGAGATCACTAGAGTATGCAAACTCAATTTCGTGGAATTCATATGAGTTTTGAGGTAAATTTTAATGTGTTACCATTTTGGATCGGGTCCAGAGGGTCTCATAAAAAGGTTTCAAATGGATCAATTCTTGTGACAACCTAATTGTTATTTTTTCCTCAATAGGAAACATCTCCATTTTTGTGGCCACCAGAGATCTTTCGAGGTCTAAACTAATTTTTTTAAAGTGTCTTACCAGAGTACCTAATTTACAAAAGAGGCCTCAAATATCCTTTTTTTGTGCAATTTTGGTGGCATCACAATGATCTAAATAATTAAAAATGGATCTATGCAATTTTTCATGGCCTCTAGATGTCATGTGTGCCCATAACATCAATACTATCATTCGACCTGTTGGGTAATTAAGCTACCAAATTACACTATGGTTTAAAATTTGATTTAAAAAAAAAATCTAATGTTTTAAAATAGTTATAAAGGAATAAGATATTAGTCTCAAATATATATTAGATATTCTTCCTAATTTTGGCACTTAAAATTGTGAAAAATCTTAATTAAACTTTGATAAAGTTTAATGCTAAGTATTGAACTTTAGAGGCCATGGGTAGCATTTTTAATCTTCTTATAAATGTTTTAAAGGGCTAAAGGGTAGTGTAGATAGATAAATGTTTATTCACATGCAATATTGTCTCTTTAAGTAATTAAATTCCATTGGCTTGACTGAGCACTTACTTGGCAGCCTATCCACGTGGCAAGTTTGTGCACTGTTGCTATTTGGAGGGGCAAACATGAATGAGTTCTGCAACACAATGGGAGGAATGTGATAGCCTCCCCAATGGTTTCTTGTTTGTTACTTGTAGGACGAGTGGGCACGGTCAAGGAGCTTCATTCATGTGATTTTTTTTTATGTTTTGAAAGGTCAAAATTATGAACTTCAAGCCAACGCCATTTTTGTTGCTATTCCTTCCCTTTAAACTCTGTAAAAATTCAATCCAATGCTAAAATAGTTTTCTATCACATGCCATGGGGTTGGGGAATGGTTTAAAATGTTTTAAGCTCCCTTATCTTGTTGTTTTAATGCCCAAAAACTACATGTGATGTCTTGCACACCCATGCTTCTAACTAGGAGTTTTTTCTATGTTGGAGTGATGGTGTTCCTATTTGCAGAGATCAACAACATTCAAAGTAATTTTTTTCCTTGTTTCCAATCTGCAAAAACTTTCAAATGGACATGAAAATGATGGCTACTCATGTGCAAGACTTTTGGGTAAAATTTTTAGACCATTTGGGCCATGGATTTTGTTCTTTTGACCTCCCAATGCCTTCCTAGAACTATTCTAATGCATGGGAAACATTTTTAATAGTGGTTTGAAAGTGATTTTTCAATCCTAGTGAGGCCAAAAATGCCTAGTGTTGTCAGAAATGACTTGTAACTTATTTTGTATCTCATCGTAGCTATTATGAGTGGTGAGCATGAAGAAGGACAACTTATAGATGTTTCTCATGCCCAAGCATGTGGAGAAACAATTTGTCAAGATGAAATGGGAAAATTTCAATGTTAAATATGTGATTATTGAATATTTGTTTAGGCAAATGGAGTGGGCATGTGTGAAAGAAAGTAATATTTTCCAACTAAATGTATAGGGAGAGGAGTGGCTATAGGCTAATTGTTTAGAAAAAATTCAAAGAGGAAAAGGAAAATATTGGAGGCTTTGAGGGTCAAAATGATCAATTGAATGTATTATTTCACTACAAGTAAAATGGATTTTCGCCCAAAGTTGATTTATTTCACCTACAAGTGAACTATGATTAGTAAAAGTGTTTTTGTAGGTAGGTTAAATTTGTGCATGGGAATACAGGTAAAGCAAAAGGGAAAAACATTTTAGTTACAAATGGTAGGTAAGGTGAAGATAAAGGTGAAAACGCATATTTTAGATGTCATTTTTAGTTGCAAATTAGAGGGATCACAATGTGTTAAGTGGAAGATTTGGTTTTTTCCCTCTTATTTAAAATGTAATCTCTTTTTCATTTGTGGTGGTTGTTGAGTTCTAGATAAGATAATGGTGTTTCCAAGCCATTCTTTGGGTTATTTATGTAACTATTTGAAGTTTTTAATGTCAAATTCATGTAAAACTCTACTTAATAAGTGAATTATAATCTAAGTTTGGTTTTTGTTATGGCATTGTGATTTTTCATCAGTAAATAATTGTAAGGAAAACTCTTGTTAGTTCTGCAATCTATCTCCATTCTCTTTTGTATGCTTCAAGGAATCTAAGGGATTTCTAGGTGCACATCTAGTACACTTTTACTAGATTTTAGATACTTTATATCTAATAGATAATAATAATAATAATAAAATTGGTAAAGAGGCAAGAGATGCCTATATATATTAATATAAAAGATAAAATAAAATAACAGAAAATGTCTATGATTTCCACCTGAGACTAGCAATGCATTTTAGAGGTTTAACCATATAGTATCCCTATGTGATTTATCTACCCTAACCACAATAGCAACATTGCTTTATATAGAATTGCAAAATGACAATTGCCCATCCCCTAAACCAAATCATAGACTGATCCTACTAGCCATAACATAATTATTGCATTCCCATTTACAAAATACCCTCTTAACTATGAAATATATACATATAAACACTATATTCTAATAAAATTTCTCAAGAATAATAGATTAAAGTATTCATTCTCCCTTATCTATTGGACTATTTTCCCCTTGAATTTCCTCTGAATCATGAACATCCAGCACCTGGATCCTTTTCTTCCCAATTTTTTTTTCATTCAATCCTTTGAAGAAGAACCCACACCTTCTTCCTTTTCAGAAGAAAACTCCACAAAAGATCTTTTCCTCATGACATTCTTTGGCAATGGCCTAACTCCAAAAGCTACATATGCCCAGGAAGAAACTTGCAGCTTTCCCAAATTGGGATTTTTTTCAAAGAGCATAAAGGCATGGGATTTTAAAAAGGCAATTGCAAAATACTTGTCTTTTGTAGTCACTTCCATTCTAGAGCAGAGACATTTGCAATTCCTCTATAATGCCTTAAAAAAACTCTATCATTATTAAACTGGAGTCCTAATTTTATTGTTTCGTAAATGTCCTGAAGACCTTGGCATTGTTTAATAATTTTATGCAAAAATAAACCTCCTACCAATCCTTTCCCTTTAAACACATTATAACCCTGGACTGGTGCTAATAGTGCATTTCCCTAAAGAAATTGAAACTTAACATACCTTTCAGCTATACCTTTTAAATCCTTAAAAGATTAAGTAATATACAACAAGTCTGAGAAAAATATGGACAACACCTAAGATGAAAGAAAAACTCAACCTTAATTGGGATTAATCACCTCCATGCCAATTACAGTATGAATGCTCTCTACAACCCTGGGACACTCCAAACTAAATATAATTTCAAGATCCTCATCACTCAAATTATCCTAAAAGTGCTTCTCCCAGCTTTGCACCTGCATATAGAAACAAACGTTCCATGGTTGGAATTCCATTTACCAAGCACCCTAATTATTTACACTACTACTCCACCACCTCCCAATGTTGCCACGGGTCCACCTTTCAGAAACCCTTAACAAAAATACTCCACTTGCTCTTCCTTTTTGGTGACAAAAAAAATCACAAACACCAAAGGAACTAATACTTGATTAACAAGCTTATTTATGTAGAAACCCAACATTCAATTACAATGCATAACCATAATGAATATCAAAATGATGGTTATTCAAGGCATCAAAACACATATGTGAAGATGTGCACACATCCCAATTTCACAACCCTTCATTTAAGTTGGTGCACCTCCTTCCATTATGAACTAAGTACCTACATAAGCCAAGCAACATTAGCAATAAAATCGATGGCCATGACATTCATATCTAGTATGTGGGGTTTATAAAACTGATGACAATAAAATTTCTTATTATGGGTTGCTTATAATTTGAGTCTATTGGCATATTATTTTCATTGATGTCAAAAAGGAAAAGCATGCAAGGAAAATTTCTAACATGATGAAAGAGGATCAGAGATGAAATGGAGTTTCTCATGGAAGTGAGGATGATGGCATTAATGGAAAGTGTCATTGATGTCAAGGAGAGATAAGTTTTGCAGTGAATATGGAAGCATGGGTAGAGGTTGTTGGTGAATGCATTTACTACGATGTTGTCTTTGATTTCAAAAGTGATCTTGATGTCAAAGGAGTGTGGAATTGATTCATACAAGGGATATGTTGGAATGATGATAGAATAGTGGTGTGCCTAAATGTTATGAAGCTCAGAGGATGAATGTGAGTGTAATGAATCTAGTTCTAGAAGAGATAGTGCAGAGTGATGAAGACAAGAGAATGTGTTTGAAAATGTTGCAGTTGCTCAGATGGTGGAAATATTATCATGAAATATTTATGTGATGGTGCATATGGTTCTTACAATTGTCTAAGGTCAAATATGTATGCAAATTTGATGTGGGTTTTTTGAGAGCTTCTCTGAAAAATAAGTTGCAGGTCTAGAAGTTGAAGGATGAGCCCATAAATCAATTATGTTTCCTCATGGATAGAATTAGGATTTATTGGTTAAACCCTAGGGTTGCATTCATGGCATCATCCAACAAAAATTATATTTTATCATTGTCTGCCTATTGCAGGTTATTAGTCATGTAAGTTATAACTTATGTTGTCGAAGTCGTGAGGGTGACCAAACCAATTACCTAGTCATTTGGTTGGTGTCACTAATGGGTTCCTTTGAAGATCAAAATGGTTCACATTCAAAGTTGAATATCCAACGATTATCACTGGATATTGTGCATCACAAAAAGCATTTGAGAATTGGTTTGTATTTCAACGATACGCAATTAGTGGTTATCGTACATCACTAAAAAAAAGTTGAGATTTGTTTTAAGTTTAGTGATACGCGATGAGGACATTCACATTGACTATTTTTTGGAGGTTGTAGGTCATCTAAGTTATAACTTATGGCCTTTGAGTTCATTTGGTGATTGAGCCCTTCACCTTGTCATCTAGTCATTGTCATCACTTGATATCACACATCACAAAAAACTAGTTGGAGTTTGTTTTAAGTTTAGTGATATGTGATGGAGAATAGAGCCTTGGTGGAACTAGTGACACATGGCATCATATCACCTAATTGCTTCACATCATTTTTGTGAAGCAAAGAATTTGGAGATTTGAGTGATGAGTGATGTTAGTGGAAAGTGACATCAACATGTATAGGGTCTGAATGTTATTGCATCGTAGGGTATTAGTTCATTGTGGTAATGAGATCAAAGGAATTCAATATTTCAATGATGAGTGATGTTAGTGGATAATGACATTAGAGGTAGATCACACTAATGCATTGTTAAGAGTCAAAGTTTTCAGTGATGCACAATGAGAGTTGAGCGGTAGTGGATAATGATGTCAGCAATAGACACATGGCATAAGCTCGCCATCTCTTGGAGATGTTGTGGACCCATTGTCAAAGCCAATGGGATATCGGTGAATGGCAGAGATCAAAAGGTGTGTGGTCTAATGGTGATCGATATATCTCCTCCCATCGTGGTAATAAACAAAGAAGCTCAAAGTGTTACAACGATATGCAATGGAGATAGCTACATCATGGAAATGGATGTGATGGTTCTAAGTGTTTCGCCGATATGCAATGGTTATGAAGGATATGATCAATGATAGAGATTTAAACAACCATTTATCAACATTTTGTGTTTTAAAGTTGCAATAGTAAATGAAAAGCATAGGATCGTGGCATGAATTCAGTAGATCGATGACCTAGATTTGAATGCAGTAATCACAAATGGCTAACTCTGTGTGAAGAGGGTTTCAACTAGAAACCAACATAGCTAGGAAATAATTAATTGGTCTATCTGCACAAGCAACCAAAGTAAATGAAGATTTGACCTTCAAGACGGTGGAATAGAGTGCAAAAGTGATTGAGATCAAAATTAGATCGAAGGATCAAAAGAGAGCATTTAATGCATATCCATTCTTAGGGTTTGATAGGAGGGGAATGAAGGAAAACTCTATGTATCAAAATTTAATGGTATGAGGCTTGATGCATAGGTATGGTGTAGAGAAAGATGTGTGGTAAAACCTAATAGATTATTGAGATCAAATCACATTTGATGAACAGAAGAATGCATTGAATACATAATCAGATTTTAGGGTTTGACAAAGAGAATGAGCAAACTTCTCTATAACCGAATTAAATGTGAAACCAAATTGATGTAGAGGTAGAGTGACAATGAAGATATCTGATAGACCCTATTAAATTAATTAATGATGAGTTGGATAATGGTGTGTAGCTTAAGGTACAGGTAGCTTGCTGGTGAATTTTGCAAGCAAAGGAAACCCTTGCACAAGGTTTGAGATGATTTGGACAGTTGAGAGAATCTCGAGGTAGAGATTGTAGGTCAATGGAAAAAGAAGATAATCAAATATTGTCAAAGTGAGATGTTTGTAGTAAGTGTGCACAAATAGAGACAACAACCTATAGTTGTATGGTGTACTGAATGGAGTTACATGTTATCAAGTATGTTTTAGAGATAGGTAGAATGGTGTGATGTAATTAGTCTACAAGAAAAAGAGAGAGATGTGCAGCAGACAAAGAATGCATTTGTAAAGTCCTAGACTATAAAATAGAACATCATCTAGGTTTGAATTCAAGAGAGTGTAGATGTGTGAGAAACTGCAGAAAGGGAAAGAGGTGTAGAGTAGCAAGATAGAATAGTGATTGTTTTATGTGCAAAGGAAAGTGTAGAGAAGGGGTGTGTTGTTGAGAGTGCAACTTCAGTAATAGAGTGTGAGTTGCAATAAGTGTAACAAAGTACTAAATGTAATGATGCATCATAGATTTTGTAGCACCAATCTTATGCATACTTGAATTTGTAATCCTTCATAGGTTGTAATCTCATTGTATTGAGTTGTAGTTTAGTTTAGGGGATTGTAGTCTCCTTGGAGTTGTAGCTCATAAACCAAGGTGTGTTAGCATCCTTGAAATTGTAGCTTCTAAAGTAGGGAGTTGTTGCTTCCTTCGAGTGGTTGCTCCTAAATTAGGGTGTTGAAGCATCCTCGGGTTGTAGCCCTAAACATTGTAATAGATATTTGGATTGTGAGGCTAGATTTGAGCAGTAGACTCAAGCAACATTTATCACCATGGTTTTTCCCATCTTTCTTTTTCCACGTACGTCTGGTGTTGTGGGAATTTGTGTGTTGATTGTATATCTAAATGTTTATGTTTGCATCTTTAGTTTTTAATCTACACATTAAGAGTTTGAGAAAGAAATCTGTACAAAGTATTTGGAGCTAAGAAATTAATTTGCATAAAGTTTTAAGGGACAAATTTTGGTATCTATTGATTCATCCCCCCCCCCTCTTAGTAGACCATTGTGTTCCAATAATTGGTAACAGAGCCCTAGGTTCCCTAGGAGAAGCTTAATTAGCTCAGGTAGATCTTGGTGAGTGAACACAAAATGGCTAATAAGAAAGGCTCCAAAAAATATAGAAGTCAAAAGAGTGTTAAGAAGAATCTATATAGGCACAAATTTTCACCCCTTATGCAAATTCCCCTTTTACATTTCCTCACCTTAGAAAACCAAATCTGAAGGTGAAATTCCACATCCACAAGCTGCCTTCATTCCACTTGGTGTTTGTATTTTACGTCAGCAGAAGAATAACTGCCAGGGACGCTTGCGCAATGCACTTACATCCCTGATAGATTCCCACATCTAAAGTTGAAAAAGGTGTTACACTTCCTATTGGGAATAAATTGTAACATCCCTCTTTGACCAACTGACACAAAAATTCCTTATTCTCCTCCCCTCACCTTAAAAAATATGCATTCTTCATGCAAATCATCTTTTTGGCACCTCTTTGGAAATCTTCAAGAATTCACCTTACTTCCACCACTTCAAGCATCACTTTGGCACTCCACAAAAATAGTAACAACACTCCATCAACTCCATAGAGAAAGTGTGGAACAAGTCATTGTAGTAGGGGCTTGAGGTTTTGCAACACCTCCCTTCACCATAGTTGAGGTTGTGGTGATTTCTCAATCACTCTTTCTTTATCATTGGATAGTGAGCTCTTGGTGAAGGTGGTAAAATTTTCACTCCTCTCCTTTATGATTTGGTTGAGTAACACTTCACTATTTTGTAGTGTTTATTGTATTCTCCACTTTCATTTCTCCTTTATCATATATTTCTCTATCATTGCTATCTTGGTTGTCTGTTGAGGTGGAAACACTGAAACGGGGGTCTGACTGAGGTAGACCCCTATATAATCCCCAACAATTTTCCCTCTTTCTTGTGTGTAGGTGAGAGAATGTGTAGAGCCAACTAGCAAATAGGCATCTTTGTGAGATTATCTTTACCACCCTAGTCCTAGTCTACTTGCTTTATCATTTTAGCATCTACTTTGTATACTTTCTCATTTTGTTTTACCATCTAGATTGAGCTAGCTAGGTTGTTAGTAGGTATTTTTAGAAGTTTTACGATGTCCACTATTGTTTGGTCATATTGACACCAAAATGCCTGAGAGACACCAGCATGTCATGCTAACATCCCAAAATTGCGTTGTTGTCCTTAGACAAAGAGTTGTCTAAGGCACATAACTGACTCCAAAAAGCCAGCTCACCTAGCCTAGATTACAGTTTGAGTCTAAAGAGTGATTGAAGGACCTTATAGTCCTCATAATTCCCATTCCTCATTTGAAACATTCCTTTGGAGTGAGGTAAGTTAGGGAAGCCTTCTGCTCTTGGCTCTCTATGACCTGGGGCCTTGAACGTGGTTGGTCCCCCTCTCTTACAATTTTGGTGAACCCAACGTGAACCATTTTTGGTTCCATTTTTCAATACTAAAAGCTCCTTTCTTAGTATTCTAGGAGTGTTTTAGGTGTGAGTGTTGTGAGGCCTTCGCTTTACAACCCAACCTATGACCCCTAGCAGGCATAGTTGGAAGGTTCCAAAAGTGTTGCATAATGAAACCTTAATTGGGTCACTATCTTGTCCTATAACCTTCGAGGGGCTCTGAGAAAGTGTCATCTAGTGTGTGTAATGTCCTCTTTTTTGCACCAACCTATTTCCCCTACATGGTCTATGAGCAATGGTACCTATAACCTTCACTTCGTAGGATCTATTGATGGGCTTTAACAGGGAACCATCTCCTCTTTGCATTCCTGTGCAAATCAACAGAAACACTGTAGAAGGTGTTCTTGTTGATTTGACATGTCAAGTGAATATCATAATTGAGGAGATCATGCTAATAATTTTTTTGCATAAAGATGGGTACGATGCACCTGTGAGCACCATCTGCACATACAAAAGAATTTTTTGTAACTCCTCTAGGTAGTATTGTCTTGTTAGTTCTCATTGGACCTAAATTTGTGAATCTTTTGTTTGACATTATCCTGAGGTCTAAAATCTTTAGAGTGAAGTTGGGTATCCCCTAGCTGGTAGATATGAATGCAATTCCATTGGTTTTGCATAAATGTTTGAAATTAATTCATGAGGGTTTCGTACATGTGACCCATGACACTAGTTATAGACCACCGATTGCACATGGTAGTTACTCCTTAGATTAATTTTGGCCTACACCCGTTGCTCCTCTCTTTCCTAGGAAGGACCTCTTGTACCGGACATATCAAAATTATAAGAAAGGGCACCTAAGGATGAAAATGAGATATGTAGGAGTTGAGAAAATTCAACACCACAAACCCCAAAGATCACCTGCATGCAAATAACCTATCACAAAAGAAGAGATGGAGACAAACAAGCAAAGGTTCTCTGAAAACTGAAAATGTATATATCAGAGAAAATGAGAGAATGAATTGATATGAAATACAATGGGATCAATCCTTATAAAAAGGAGATCATGCAAACCCTAATAAAACCCTAATAGGAAAAACCCTAATAGAAGCCCTAATAGGATAACATTTAATAATTAATATAATTATTAAATGTCACTTTATCCAAACTAATGTGAAATCTTAAGAAGGGAATAAAGGTAACTTACTCAACATAATTAAGTTAAAACCTTTACTCTAACACCCCCCCTTAAGATGAGCAATAGTGTAGCTACAAACAAATGCAGAAAAGCAAAGGTAACTACAATGCAAGAAGGAAAACATGGGTCTCGACAACTAGGTCAGATCAGGTACCCAAATACAACCAAATCTCTATAAAATGGAGAAATAGAGAAAACCTCATGGGAAAAAGCTCTACTCCAAAAAGAGAAGAAGAAAGACAAGAAGAGGCATCACTGAAGTAGAAGAACCTGCAAACAACTACCGAAAGATGACTGCTATGGTGCTAAAGAACCTCTGCTGAAGATAAGATGATCAAGAACAAGAAGACAATAATCTACATAAGTGCCCATACGATACTACTCGAATCAGATGGCAAACAAAGGAAAACACCTAGAACGAAGATACAGATGGCACAAAAACCAATAGTCTAAAACACTGATCAACTGAGAATGGAAGATTCCTTCCAAGGCGAAACCAAGGAAGCATTAGCATGAATAGTATAATATCCCCCCATAATGGTGAACTAGGAGCCTGACAGATCAACTGAAATGGTGTGCAACACCCTATAGTGCATGAAGAAGATACAACATCTGAAAGTGCACAAGAAAGCACCTGCAACTGAAAAAGTGATGTGCAAAACAAAGCACACATACATGAGGCTAGAATCATATGGATCCATGGTCGTCATGGAGGGACACTCACCGGACAAAGGTGTGATGGCAAACAAAGGAAAACTACATAACCCCCCATGGTATGGATTCAATGTCGTCGTGGAGGGATACTCACCGGACAAAGATGTGATGGAAAAACAAAGGAAAACTATGCAAACCCTCATGGCACTTTATAATATCAGTGTGAGTACAAAATATGGCACAACCTTATGTGCAAAATCCTTAAAAGATGCATGTACAATAGTGTGGCACTTTATCTTAGTGCGTTTACATAAAAGATAGCTTACAAATGATGCTCAAAAATGTCCAAAAGGACAAGAATGTTGGAAATACATGAATAACAGCCAAGAACAAAGCATCCCATGTGAACAAAAAGTTTCCAAGAGCAAATATGTCCAAGTAATCCACCAGAGTGTGAAAACACAAATAACTGAATAAAAGATACCTAGAGTGAAAGCTAGAAAAATGGCATGGATGAAACTGAAGAGCTTAGAAATATGGTTCCAATGCCACTGAGATTGTGAAAAATGGAGAAACTGATCAAAAGTTATGAGCTTCAGATTGAAAGAATCCCCTTTGTCTTCAACTGGAAATAGAATGCACCAATAGAAAAACCATTAAAAAATAACTACTCCATCAGAAAATTGGGATCACCAGCTTTCCAGCGATATCTCATTTTCCAATTTTTGACACTGTGGCAAAAAGTTATGGCAAAAAGAAAAAAATAGCTCGATTAGGGCATTGTGGGGTACATCAAACGCTAACCGGGCACAAAAGTGGAGCCCTTAGGTGCTAGCTCTCGGTCAGCCATATGACCACGGGCAGCTCAAATGCAAAAAAGAAACCTACCACCAGGTGTGTGGTGGGCGTGCTAGGCGGAGGTGTCAAGAGGTGGCAGCGCCGGGGGCACCACCACCTGACCTAGCACCCGGCGGTAACCATATGACCGCGAGTGAAGGACAGTGGGGGCGCGGGGTTAGGGAACCGGCAAGCAGTAACCACCACCAGGAGGAAAAAGTGGTGGCCGGGGAAAGTCTAAATATACCGGTGGGAGAGTGGAGGGAGGTCGGCGGTCAGTGGAATACGTAGGTCAAAGACCAACAGAACTGTCGGATATGACAGTTCCATGGTACGAATGTACCACAGAGATTTGTAAATAAAACCCGCCAAATATAATAAACCCCCCAAACAATAATATTTACAAATAGCCCAAACAATAATATTTACAAATAGCCCGAAAAGAATAAATATGCAGAACATAAAAAATAAAATAATTTTTTATTCTGCAAAATCGTACCTGGCCCTGGGTGGGCCGTACGGCCGCCCAGGTAAAAAATTTTTGCCTCAAATTTTGACTTTGTCCAAAATGGATGAATGGATAGTTGATTTAGGGGTTTTGGACCGCTGCGGACGCAATGGAAATGTCCGTTTGAACTGAAAATGCTTCAAAAATGTAGGTGTGCCCTAGATCAAGAAAACATGCCCCAAACCCTTGAAGCTCCAAAAATCTTCAAAACAAGAACAGGAAGCAGCAGGTGTGGAGCTCTGATACCATGTAGGAGTTGAGAAAATACAACACACAAACCCTGAAGATCACCTACATGCAAATAACCTATCACAAAAGAAGAGATGGAGACAAACAAGCAAGGGTTCTCTAAAAACTAAAAATGTATATATCATAGATAATGAGAGAATGAATTGATATGAAATACAATGGGATCAATCCTTATAAAAAGGAGATCATGCAAACCCTAATAAAACCCTAATAGGAAAAACCCTAATAGAAGCCCTAATAGGATAACATTTAATAATTAATATAATTATTAAATGTCACTTTATGCAAACTAACATGAAATCTTAAGAAGGGAATAAAGGTAACTTAATCAACATAATTAAGTTAAAACCTTTACTTTAACAAGATACCATTCATCACCTTATGTTTTTTCACATAGGGTGTGTTTAAAAGCTGACAGTGATGCCACCAAGGTGTGTAGAAGAGAAGCGGTCCTGAGACCCTCTTTCTTCCCCTTCCATTGTTCAGCTTGACGCTTCCTCTCACATTGTTGCAGCACAATTAGGTTTTTCCCAACATCTGCATGAGAACCCTATGGTGTCCACTTGGCGAAAGCCTAAGCATCTCACATTTGAACTTCCTATCCTTCCCACGGAGCCTAGGCCCATTCGATATGATAGGAGGAAGATTCCCCATGGGGATTCCTCTATGTCTCAGCCTCTATGGCCTCCCACCACTTTTGCTCCAAAAGCAGTAAATGGGAAGAGGCTTGTTGTTGGAGCACTTGAGCCAACTCCCCCTGTTGCTTCTCAAATTGTCCCTCTTGCTCCCATTCAGGAGTCTGTTCCTCCATTGAAAATAACTATAGTGGACACTCCCATAGCTAAGTAGGATCCTTTTATTCCTTCATAGCCTTTGACCTCTAGCTCAAAGAGTCAAATAAATCGCCTTGCATACAAGCATAAGCATCGATGAAACACTTGCACGGTTGAGCAAACTACTTTGCGAAAGAAGGATGAGGAGATGTCCACCCCTATGTTAGGGCCTATTTTTGTGTCTTCCCCTCTCCTTTCTCCTACTTTCGTTCAACCTAGTTCTATCTCGCCTCTGACTCCCGCTGTGAGTACGATTGACCCCAAAAAGGTGAAAGTTTTTATCACTCCTTCAATGGAGCCACCCTTATTGATGTCCCTTCCAAAAATCCCATAGTTTTCAAAACCTATAGAAATTTCAAACACTTCGGTGGTATCTATTACAGTTTTCTCTTCCTCTTCCTCTATGCCTCTTGCCTCATCTATACGGAGTTCACACCCCCCAATGGAGCATAAGGTAGATTTTAGTCCTTCCAGCAATGGAGGATGCAAGAGGTGCCCACCCTCTTCGAATGGAGTCCTATTCTAACTTGTTATGTCATAGTAACTGAACCAGTCCTGGCTTCCCCTGAGTTTGTCATTGTTCCCGAATCATTCGGTGAGCCTAGCAGTGAATCTCGCACACTATATTCCTCATCCATTGAGGTAAAACATGGTACTCCAGTAAAGTGCATGTTTAACTCTCTAGATGAAGTTTTGGCCTTTTCAACAATCTTCACAAAGTCGATGACCCTAGCTCCACAAGAGCTTAGTGGAGGGGATCTTGTGGGGCCTCTTTCTTAGCCCTTATTGTGGGAGGGTTGAAATCTCCTCCTCTTAACATTCCACCACTGTAGGCTTGTCCTTCATCCCCCTAAGGTGATCTAGAATGAGAAGCGAATGACCTCTTGGTCAATCAGTGTTAGGGGGAGGCCCCTTCTTTATTATATATGTGTGTGTTGTGATGTCCTCCCCTGTGATCATGCTATGTGTTCCTAGATGACCCTTTTCACCCTTGTTGGTGCTTGGATACAAGAGTGATTTTTATGTCATAAACCTTCTTCTATCTATTTCATCATTCTTTCATGTTTTTGACTTGAATTTCAAAAGATTCGGGATGATGCAAAGTGTTGGGGGCATTTAGAGTCTCCTTCCATGTTGACCCAATTTTTTTATTTTTACTTTGTCTTCTCGTGCATTCTTCACATGGTCTAATATAGTAAGCGGTTGATGATAGTTCATTTATATACTACTATTATACTTATCTACATATATTTATGAGCAACTCTAACCTCAAAATATCATATCACCCCTGTGCCCTTTGTTTGTGTTTGTCTCTCTCTCTCTCGCTCTTTTTCCTTCATTTTTCTCTTCTTTGCTTGAGTTATCCCTCTCATGTGTGACAATTCCATCTCTATAATGCTTCAATTTTCAAAAAACACATTCATTTCCAATGAATATTTTCTTGAATGTCCTCATGAGCATTTATTTTTCAAAATAGCATTCACAACTTGGACCCCTTATGGAACATGTTTCCTTCATCACGGGTTCATAAAGAAAGAACTTGAGAACCTTCCTTCGAGGTGGGAATTGCTTTGATCTTCCCCTTGTGAGGGGGCATTCTTCTTCCTTTTGAATTCCTTGATGAAGTGAACATCTTTCAAAAGGATTCCTTGATGATGAATCGATTTGAGAAAGATCCTCCTTCCTGTACCTTCAAATAGAATATCCCTTGAGTGGACCTCCTCTTCATGCCAGGTTCTCAAGGGACCCCTTTGAAGGTTTTCCAACTTTTTGATAGTTTGTGTGACTATCCACTTACTTACCTGCATGGCCACTTTTTGACATGTTCTATCTGTGGGTAAATATGTCGCTTTGTAGGTGTGCTTGTAAAGCTACTTATTGACTCTATGAATTCTCCTTCCTTTGGTTTCCTCCATGTGAGATATCTTAGGGGATACCTCCTTGTAGGTTTGTAGACCTGTAGGGCACTTCCTTTGAGCTTCCTCCATGTGAGAGATCTTGGGGGTGGCTCCCCTATAGTTCTGCTGGTCTATAGGGCATTTTTCTCAGTTTCCTTCATGTGAGAGATCTTGGAGGATGCCTTCCTTGCAGGTCTGTGGGTCTGTAAGGAACTTTTCTCAATTTCCTTCATGTGAGAGATCTTGGAGGATGCCTTCCTTGCAAGTTTGTGGGCTTGCGAAGCGCTTACTTCTCAGGGCTTCCTTCATGTGAGAGATCTTGGGGGTTGCCTCCTTATAGGTCCACGAGCCTGTACGATGCTTTCACTCTACAACTTCATGGTTTTGCGGGACTTTGGAGTCTTTTGTTCTAGCCTATGCTTTTGAGCTTACCAAATTGCAGTCTACTTCCTTGACGGTTCAGGTATACATTTCTAACCCTACTACCTTTTTGATCTACTTTATCGAAGCACTCATTATTACTCGTGCTTGATAAAGTGGGGAACAATGTATAGGTGTAAATTCACACCCCTTATGCGAATTCCCCTTTTACACTTCCTCACCTTAAAAAACCAAATCTTAAGGCAGAATTTCACATTAGCAAGCTTCCTTCGTTCCACTTGGTGTTCATCTTTTACGTTGGTAGAAGAATAACTATCAAGGATGCTAGCATGAAACACATATTTCCATGTCATGCGCTTACATCCATAGCAGATTCTTGCATCTGAAGTTGGTAGAGGCATTACACTTCCTATTGGGAATGAATTGTAATGTCCCTCTTCGACCAACCAACCCAAAAATGCCTTATTCTACTCACCTCACCTTAAAAATGATTCATTCTTCATGCAACTCATCTTTTTGGCACCTCTTTGGCAATCTTCAAGAACTCACCTCACTTCCATCACTTCAAGAAACACTTTGGCACTCTACAATAGCAGCAACAACACTCCATCAACTCCGTAGAGAAAGAGTGGAACAAGCCATTGCAGCAGGGGCTTGAGGTTTTGCAACACCTCCCTTCACCATAGTTGAGGTTGTGGTGATTGTTCAAGCTCTCCTTCTCCATCATTGGTTAGTGAGTTCTTGGTGGAGGTGGTAATGTTTTCACTCCTCTCCTTTACGATTTGGTTTTGTAGCACTTCACTGTTTTGTAGTGTTTATTGTGTTCTCCACTTTCTTTTCTCCTTTATCATATATTTCTCTATCGTTGCTCTCTTGGTTGTCTGTGGAGGTGGAAACACCAAAATGGGGGTCTGACTGAGGTAGACCCCTATACAACCTCCAACAATTTTCACTCTTTCTTGTGTGCAGGTGAGAGGATGTGCAGAACTAACTAGAAAATGAGCATCTTTGTGGGACTATCTTTGCCACCCTAGTCCTAGTCTACTTGTTTTATCATTTTAGCATCTACTTTGTATACTTTCTCATTTTTTTTTACCATCTAGATTGAGCTAGCTAGGATGCTAGTAGGTATTTTTGGAAGTTTTACTATTTCCACTATTGTCTAGACATACAGACACCAATGCACCTAAGAGATGCTAGCGCATCACACTAACATCTTAGAACTATGTTGTTGTCCTCAAATAGAGAGTTGTCAGAGGCACATAATTGACTCTAGAAATCCAACTCACCTAGCCGAGATTATTGTTCAATTCTAAAGAGTGATTGAAGGAACTTATAGTCCTCATCATTCTCATCCCTCATTTGAAACATTCCCTTAGAGTGAGGTAAGTTAGGGCAGCCCTCCGCTCTTGGCTCTCTATGACCTGGGGCCTTGAATGCGGTTGGTCCCCCTCTCTTACAGAATCTACACACAAAAGGAGAAAATAAGTTATTAGATGTTTTTGGTGGATCAAATAATGAATATGTAAGTTCCTATGAGATTTATGAGAATGAATCCCTGTGTATGGATTTTGTTACAAGGCCTGATTGGTCTAGTGAAGAAGAAGTAGAGGCTGACTTAGGAAAATGTTTCATCTATGCTTTGAATGAGATTAATAAGTTGAAGAAGGAGAATAAAGAATAGAAAATGAATGCACAAAAGGAAAGAGAAATACTAACTAAAAAAACTTGAAGAATCTGATCAAATGATAATTAGTTTGAAGAAACGAGTGGAAGAAGAAAGAAGAGAAAAAGATGTAGTTCAGATTGAACTACAGTATAAATTAGAAGAGTGCATAAATTTGAAAGAAGAAGTAGATGCCTTAAGAAAAGATTTAGCAAATGCTAAAGAGCATATTGACGGAGGTCTAAAGTTGGCTGAAAGTCTTGAAAAGTCTGATCATATGGTTGTAGGTTTTGAAGTTCAAGTGGAGGAAGCCAAAAGAATGAAAGAAGTCATGAGATAAAAGTTAAAATATGAAATGAATAAATGTATGAAGTTGGAAGTAGAGGTAGCTACTCTAAGAATTGATTTTGAAAAATCCAAGGAGCATATTGATAAAAGCCTAAAGCTGAAAGGTGGCTTTGAGATACTTGAAGAATTAGTGAAATCACAAAAGCCATCAAAACCCAAAGAGAAATTTGGCCTTGGGTTTGAGAAAGGAATGAGTTCCTCTACCATTACTTCTATAAATTTATATGAAATATTTAGAGTAGAAGAAAGATGTTTCACAAAGGAAGAGGAAGCCTACACAAGTTGCTCCAGATAAAGTACCTCTGGAAATGGAAGATCAGAAAAAGGCACTACTAGAGTCAAGAAAGGTAAAGAAGAAAGGATACATGTTGCAAACAAAAGGAACAATAAACTTTCAATCTCGGACTATCAGAAGAAGAATCCTGCGATAGAGAAGAAGATGGAGAAATAAGTCCCAAGGTATCAAAGAAAAAGATAAAACATTATAGAATCTAATTTAGGAGGATCTACTAGGATGAGATACATGAAGAAGCCAAATCAAAGAAGACCACCTCATCCTACTTAGATAAATTCTATGACCAGGTACTCATCATACTTGCATGGTTATTGTTATAGTTGTAATTAGTTTGGTCATAGGGCTAGAGAATGTAGAGCTGCACCTAGAAGGAGAAATAAATATGTAAATATAAATTCATTTTCTCCTATAAGGAATATGTATGTGGTATGCCACAAGTGTGACAACTTTGGTCACATAGCTAAAGACTACAAACTAGATATTGTAAGACGTACAATACAAAGAAAGAGGAACCATACAAGGAAGGATACATCTTCTAGAGTAAACAATGGTTCACATATTCCTGGTAAGAAGGCTAACAAGAAAGAGAATAATCCAAAGAAGGTGTGGAGAGTGAAAGGTTAGCAAGAGGCACCAAAGGTGGGTGATTTTGCCTTACATCACTAATTTGTAGTGATAGGGCATGAGTCCAAGGGGAGCTAAATTTATTTTTCATTCATCCCTAGAAATGAAAAAGGAGATCAAGTCAGATAAAACATGCTTTACAAATTTTTAATGACTTGATGGTTGTAGATTTATGGTCACATTATTTCTCCTTGAAATGCTTTTCAAGGTGTAAGAAAATTAGCAGATAGTGGATAGTTTGCTCTAGAAATTGATATCAACCATTGGTATCAGTTATTGAAGAAAAAGTGGTGAAGATTCTCTATTAAGAGAAATACTTCTTTCCTGTAAAGAGAAGAGATATGGCTAAAAGGTAGTTGTTCTATGTACATTTCTTTTAAATTGGTATCAGACCATTACAAATTGGTTCAGAACAAGTAAGTTGGTATAGAGCCCCTAAAATGATGCTAGTGAAGCATGGAGAAATATCTAAGGGGGAGTTTCTATTAGTATCAAATCAATGTTATAATTGATATAGTGTAGTCCAATATATCATTTGGTACATAGCATAAAGTGAACACATTCACAATTCATATCGAAATGATAATCGGTATCAAGGAATGATATCACCAATTGGTATTTTCAATATGATTCAATTGGTATAGATAATGAATTAGCATATCTATAATTGGTATCTGACTTGATCAGATTAGAGAATGTTATGGAATTCCAACTGGCATTAGATATTGTTAATTGGTATAGGGTGGCTGGAGCATATGGTTTTTCCATTGCAGCAAAAAGGTTGAATGCAACAACTAGCATGAGAGAAAAAACTTGTCTTCAGTTGGTAGTAGTCAAAGGGGGAGCTAAGTTCCTTTGCCATTGCTAAGAATAATTAAAGGTTGCAACAATATTGTGACCTGAGATAAAGAAGAGGAGAAAGGATGATCAAAGGAGAAGGAATGTCCAAAGAGGATATTAGAGTATAGCTAGACCCTTTGCACTGCTTGTCAAAGGGGGAGAATTTTTTCAGGAGGAGTGATCCCTTTGTCATTGATTTCAAAGGGGGATAAAGTCATGAAAATTCTCAAAGAGGAGCATTAGAGAAAGAAGAAACATAAATATAAGTAAAGATGATACTGCCACAAATGTTGAATTGATTAATTGGTATCATTGAGCATTTAAGGTTTTCCATCAATGACAAAGGGGGAGATTGTTGGCATACTATTGTCATTGATGTCAAAAGGGAAAAGCATGCAAGGCATATTTCTAGCATGATGAAAGAGGATCATAGATGAAATGGAGTTGCTCATGCAATTGAGGATGATGGCGTTAATGGAAAGTTTCATTGATGTCAAGGAGAGATAAGGTTTGCAATGAATATGGAAGCATGGGTATAGGTTGTTGGTGAATGCATTTACTACGGTGTTTTATTTGATTTTAAAAGTGTTCTTGATTTCAAAGGAGTGTGGAATTGATCATGCAAGGGAGATGTTGGCACGATGATAGATTAGTGGTGTGCCTAAATGCTATGAAGCTCAGAGGATGAATGTGAGTGCACTAAATCTAGTTCTGGAAGAGATAGTGTAGAGTGATGAAGATAGGAGCATGTATTTGAAAATGCTACAGCTTTGCTCAGATGGTGGAAATATTATGTAATATTTACATGATGATGCAAATGGTTGTTACAATTGTCTAAGGTCAAATCTGTATGCAAATTTGATGTGGGTTTTCTAAGAGCTTCTTAAAAAAATAAGTTGTAGGTCTAGAAGTTGAAGGATGAGCCCATAAATGAATTATGTTTTGTCTCAGACATAATTAGGGTTTACTAGTTAAAAAATAGGGTTGTATTCATGACATAATCCAACATAAATTCTATTCTATCATTGACTACTTATCGCAGGTTATCGATCATGTAAGTTATAACTTATGTCAATGAAGTCATGAGGGTGACCAGCCCCATTACCTAGTCATCTAGTTGGTATGACTGATGGGTTCCTTTGAAGATCAAATGGTGCACATTCAAAGTTGAAGATCCAATGGTTATCGCTGGATATTGTGCATCACATAAAACATTTGAGAATTGGTTTTTATTTTAGTGATACATGATGAGTGGTTATCGTACATCGCTAAAAGCAAGTTGAGATTTATTTTAAGTTCAGCGATACGCAATGAAGACATTCATGTTAAATGATGTTTTTAGGTTGTAGGTCATCTACGTTATAGCTTATGGCCTTTGAGTTCATTCGGTGATTGGGCCCTTCACCTTGTCATTTGGTCATTGTCATCGCTTGATATCACACATCGTGGAAAACTAGTTGGAGTTTTTTTTAGGTTTAGTGATATGTCATGGAGGATGGAGCCTTGGTGGGACTAGGGACATGTGGAATCATATCACTTGATCACTTCATGTCGTTGTTGTGAAACAAAGAATTTGGAGATTTGAGCAATGAGTGATGTTAGTGGAAAGTGACATCAACATGTACAAGTGTCTAAATGTTATTGCATCGCAGGGTTTTAGTTCATCTCGGTAATGAGATCAAAGGAAGTCAATATTTTAGTGATGAGCAATGTTAGTAGAGAATGACGTCATAGGAAGATCACACTAAGTTATTGTTAGGAGTCAAAGTTTCAGCGATGCGTGATGAGTGTTGAGTGGTAGTGGAGCACGATGTTAGCAATAGACACATGGCATAATCTCACCATCTCTTGGAGGTGTTGTGGATCCGTTATGAGAGCCAACATGATAGCAATGAACAAAAAATATCAAAAGTTGTGTGATCTAACAGTGATCGCTATATCTCCTCCCATTGTGGTAATGAATGGATAATCTTGAAGTGTTACAATGATATGTGATGGAGATCGCTACATCTTAGAAATGGATGTGATGGTTCTAAGTGTTTCAGTGATACATGATGGTTATGAAGGATATGATCAAAGATGGAGATTTAAATAACTATTTATCAGGTGGTTGTGTTTCAAATTTGTGATAGTAAATGGAAAGCATGAGATCATGGCTCAAAGTTTGTAGATTGATGGCCTAGATTTGAATGCAATAATCACAAATGGCTAACTCTATGTGAAGATGGTTTTGCATGGAAAATGAAACAAAGGAAAGAATTAATTGGTCCACCTACACAAGAGACCAAAGTAAATGAAGATTTTATCTTCAAGGTGGTAGAACATAGTGAAAAAGTGATTGAGATCAAAATTATATCAAAGGATTAGAAGAGAGCATTTAATGCATATCCATTCTTAGGGTTTGATAGGAAGGGAATGAAGAAAAACTCTTTGTATTAGAATTTAATGTTGTGAGGCTCGATGCATAGGTATGGTGTAGAGAAAGATATGTGGTAAACCCTAACAGGTGATTGAGATCAAATCAGATTGGATGAACAAAAGAATGCATTGAATGCATAGTCAAATTTTAGGGTTTGATAGAGAGAATGAGGAAAATTCTCTATAATTGAATTAAATGTGAAACTGGCTCAATGCAGAGGCAGACTGGAAATAAAGATATCTGATATACCCTATCAGATGAATTAATGATGAGCTGGACAGTGGTGTGTAGCCCGAGGTATAGACATATTGCTAGTGAAGTTAGCAAGCAAAGGAAACCCTTGCACAAGGTTTGAGATGATTTGGATGACTGAGAGAATCTCGAGGTAGAGATTGCAAGTCGATGGAAAAAGAAGATAATCAAATATCATCAAAGTGAGATGCCTACACTAAGTATGCATGAATAGAGACAACAACCTACAGTTGTATGATGCACTGAATAGAGTTTCATCTTGTCGAGTATGATATAGAGATAGGTAGAATGATGTGATGTAATTAGTCTGCAAGAAAAAGAGAACATAATGCATTTGTAAAATCCTAGACTGTAAATAGAAAATCATCTAGGTTTGCATTCAGGAGAGTACAAATTTGTGAGACACTACAGAAAGGGAAAGAGTTGTAGAGAAGGAAGATAGAACAATGATTGTTCTATGTGAAGAGTAAACTGCAAAGTAGAGGTGTGTTGTTGAGAGTGTAGCTTCAATAGCAGAGTGTGAGTTGCAGTAAGTGCAACAAATTACTGAATGTAATGATGCATCATAGATTTTGTAGAATCAATGTTATGAATACTTGAATTTATAATCCTTCAGAGGTTGTAGCCTCATTGTATTGAGTTGTATCTCATTTTAAGGGATTACAGTCTCCTTGGAGTTGTAGTTCCTAAACCAAGGTGCTATAGCATCCTTGAAGTTGTCGCTTCTAAAGTATGGAGTTGTTTCTTCCTTGGAGTGGTTGCTCCTAAATCAAGGTGTTGAAGCATCCTTGGGTTGTATCCCTAAACATTGTAACAAAGATTTGGATTGTGAGGCTAGAGTTGAGCAGTAGACTCAAGAAACATTTCTCATTGTGGTTTTTCCCATCTTGGGTTTTCCATGTACATCTAGTGTTGTGGGCATGTGTGTGTTGATTGTCTATCTGAATTTTTATGTTTGCATCTTTAGTTTTCAATCTACACATTAATAGTTTGAGAAAGAAATTTGTACAAAGTATTTGGAGCTAAGAAAGTAATTTGCATAAAGTTTTAAGGGATGGATTTTGGTATCTTAATAGACCATTGTGTTCCAATAGAATCTTTCATATCTAGTATGTGGGGTCTATAAATACAAAATGGACTATTAAGTATGGGATGCACTCTTTGAATATGAGGGAATTTGAGAGTCTAGGCTTTGTAAGAGAAAGTTATGTGACATAGGCTCATCTAATTTGAGGACTATTTTGTCATTGTGGCCATTGTTATTGGATTGACTATGTTCTTGTAGGATAAGACACCAATATCCTATAGTTGTAGCTAGCTCAACACCTCAAATATTTTAAGCAATGAATATTTATTTTAAATTTATTGTATTAGGGATTCTTGGTCTTCATAAAATTTAAAAAATATAGGGATATTCTTCGGAATTTTTCATTTTTGAACACTCCTCTGTGTGTTTGAGATGAACACATGTATAATTTACTAGTTCTCAACATTATTCAATGTATTAGGGATCATACTTGATGAACCGAAGATAAAGTAGGAAAAGGAGGGATGGTCCTTTCCTATTCTATCTAGTTCATTCAAATATGTCCTAAGAACTTATGTGCCTTTTGCACACACACCCCATTCAAAACGGGGACCCTCTTTTCCCTCCTTTCGATAGTTATACCCCTTTTGTTGTGCCTCATTTTGCATACCCATTTTTGTGCCCCTAGGAGTTGGTGCATTTTCCAATGCCATGTTTTAAGCTTCACAAAATGTCATTCTAGTGCCTATGGCAATCTCTGGGTTTCCCCTTCCGGGTTTCCCCTTCTGGGTTTCCCTTTTTGGGTTTCCCCTTTCGGGTTTCCCTTTGTGCTTTGTTGTTTCGATGGCTGTGGTGAGACATCTTCCCGACCTCTAGACTACGGACCTCTCACTGCCCCTTCATTTTTTAAACCTACCAACTCCACCTGCCACTGTATGAAGGCATTCAATGTTGTATTAATGGCGGGTATGGATATAAAAGTGAATTTTCTGGCCGTCATTGTCAAGTGCTCGAGCGATAGAGAAGGTTGGAGAACTCTCGACACCCAAGTATTTTCTACCCTAGATTTCGAGTGCTTTTTCAATGTCCTCTACACATCCAATAATTTGCTCTTCAAGATTTTGAGGTAGATTTTCCGTCCACGCGCCCACCCCTTTTGATTTGTGAAATTTCGTGTTTTCGTGAAGGTAAAAGGTAAAATTCAATTGAAATTAAATAAATCCATACCCTCCACTCAAAACCCACCTTTTAGAAAATTAGAGATCGATCGCTAAGTGGCCAGAAATTTGATCTGAAGCTTCACCACACCATGACTATTCTTCGGAATAGCGTCGGCGTCTTCCAGGCCCGGGTTTTCCCACGACCCTCTACGCCTCATTTTCTTCAAAATTCTATCAGTGGCATTCTCCTCATCAAGCTCTGACCTCTAGAATTCTCGTCCCATGATTTTGTTGCATCCTCGTCATTCCAAATGGCCCTGCTCAAGCATCTTCCCAACCTCTGGATCCCAGACCCTCGAAGTCCGTCTGAAACCCGAAAATAGTAAACTTGGCAAAGTCCCATCTAGCCTCGGGATTCGGTCCTCAGAATTTCATTTCCAGAATTTCGTTCTGACTTCATCGTTTCAACAGCCATTCCTGAGCAGCTTTCCAAACCTCAGTTCCCAACCGCAAATTCTTCTAGCTTCCGGGCCAAACCTTTGACCATTTTTTCCCTCATCAGGCTTCAACCTCCGAAATTCCAATCCTGGGATTCCGTTGTGTCACCGTCATTCCAAACGGCCGTGGGCGAGCATCTTCCTGACTCTCGGAGTCCTATCTGCTACCTACTGAAACCAAATTCAGGCAAAATCTCCTCTGAGCTCCTTCCAGATTTTGACCTCCGAAATTCCCATCCCGGGATTTCACTCCACGGAAGTCGTTCTAACGACTGATTCGAGACAGCTTCCCTACCCCTGGGTCTCGGCTCTTTGTTAGCTGTCTAACTATCCCAAACACTGACCAATCCTAGGAACTGCCTTCCGGATTTCCTTCCTCAAATTTTTGCTTCCATTTCACCGTTCCCAATGCCCGACCCGTAATCACTTCTCGGTGACGGAAATCCGAGACCCAGATTTCAACTCCCAAAATTTCGTGTCCTTTGTGCCATTTCAGACGGCTTTCCTGCAGATGATACTCGAACTCCCAAATGAAGGATCAAATGACCTCCAAATCCAAAATGGATTTTGACCCACTTGCTAAAATTGAGTTTTCTTTCATATCCACCCTCGAATCCTCAAATCCAACCCCGGGAAGTGCCCTTGGGAATTCCATCCTCATTTTTCCCTTTCTAACGGCATTCTACGAAGGGAATTTTGGCCTTGGAAGTCCGGATTGTTTGTACTACCTTCTAACGATGAAGTATCAACTTTGCATGCTTAGAGAATGAGAATTATGATTACATAACTATTCTTGACACGCTGGGACTTATCAGTGGCCGTTTTGTCAAGTTTATTGTTACTAATTCACGTCTTTTGTGTAGAATTTATGGAATCTGGTGCGGAGACTTCCGGTGCCTCCAAGAAAGGGAAAGGAATAGCGAAGCCACCAAGAGGCAACGAAGACAAAGAATTGATGAGGTACAAGTTCCAAGGGGTCCCTATACAATCCAGAATTACTACCCTTTGGAGGGATGTTACAGATACCAACATTAGACAGGTCGATGTTGACGAATTCACACAGAGGGTCAGAATGAACCCCAAAACAAAAAACACAAGACTAATACAAAGCAGTGGATTTGCTAAGGCTGCAGGTTTCCCACTGGCCTTACTGGCCCTGGAGCTGGTAATGGCGTGCGTTGAGGCATACCAATCTGACACTAGAACTACAGTGGACCGGGACGGAAATATCCTTGCATATATGTCTTCGTCAGGTATAATAGCAACCTTCCACATTGCTACCTTTGAGAGCATGGAGGTCCCCACCATGGAAGAATGCGAAGAGTTGTGGGAATAGGACCCTTTGGGGTGCAAAAAGCTTATCAACTAGTACTGGTTGAAGGACAAACAAGGTAGTGCTAGGAAGCTTCCTTAGGAGCTCTTCCGCCATGATTTCTTCGAGGACTACCATGACCTTGTAACTCTACTCAGCCGACTAATGGGCCACACCTCCCAGTGCACAGGATATTCAGAAAAGGAGTTGACCGAATATAACTTTGAGCAATACACAGTGCAGCCACGAATGGATCCTTATGGTCATGTCAGAAAGGCACTGGGATGTGAATACGCCCACCTCCATAATGTTGAGGACTTCTAGGCCAATTGCAAAGATGATCTTGAGGTGCGGTTGCAACATTACATGCGCATGACCACCATCTATGTACGAAGGGTAAACTTGTGTCCGGTCCCTGACCAGCTTGAGGAGGATGAAGACACAGTGATCGATCCAAGCTATGATGCAGTTTCCAACTTGCCACTGCCTATGATTGACTGGAATGGGCCAGAGCTTAATGACATCAGTGTACTCACTAGGCCCATTGAAATTTGAACAAGGGCATGGATCGACAAGAAGGTGGCCCAATTGAAACAACAAGGGGTCATTTTAACATTCAATGAACTTAAAAGTGAACATGTAAGTGAACCAAGTGGCTCTGAGGGTGGAGCAGCTACTACTGCAACTGGGGAGACATCCAGGACCCCACCAATAGTGAAGACCAAGAAAAGAAAGGAGGCTAGTGAAAAGTTTCCCAAACCGAAGGTCTATGCCCGTAAGGCTTCTGAGCTTGAACCTTCCAAGAAGAGGAGAAAAATAACTGACAGTGTAGGGATGGTTGTATTAACCAAAGGTTCATCCCTTGGGATCAGAAGAGGAGGATCTAGCTCACCAAGATCCCTTCCTACCATTGGTACTACTATGACGACTGTCGCTTCCCCTCCCCCTCATGCTTCGCTTGCAGTCTCTGCTTCCTCCCCACCTGCGGTGGACATCTCCGTCCACCTTGCTCCTACTCCTCCAATGTTGCAAGTTATTCCCATGGATTCATCATCTGCCACCACCTCATCAATGTCTTCCTCTATATCTCCTTCCCTTCCCGCCATTTCTGCTGCCACAGTGCCTACCCTTAGCCTTCCGGACTCTTTGGTAAAGTAGATGCAGAATGTGTCATTTGTGCTTTTAGGAATGCTCACCAATCTGGTGGTCTAGGTTGCAATAGCTCAGGCTATGGTGTGTGCTCCAGCTCCCTCCCCCTCTACTGAATCACCAAAGATGAAAGCAACCATGCAAATATCAAACAAGCATGAGCGATATTAGCTAGAGGCTAAGAAGGCACCAGAGGATGAGGAGTTTGAATATCACGAACATCCATTGTTCGAGCATCGGGAGATTGATGAGGTGGCCTATGAGTCTTCTAGTGAGTCGAGTGAGGACCTCAATTTTGAACTAATCCGAGAGTCAAATGATCCCGAGCTTAATGTAGAGTGGGGCAAATAGCTCAAGGAAATTGAGGATAAGGAGGCTGAGGACCGGCTTGCATAGGAAGAAGAGATTACTGCTCCGAAAATGGAAGGTAATAGGTCTCTGATCGAGGGACATGGCCAGACCACAGAGCATGAAAAGGAAGCGTTCCCCCACAAGGACAAACAAAGGGAGAACCCCGAGGAACATCAATATATTCTAAGCGAAGAAGAAGGGGATGCTAAAAAGAAAGATTCACCCAAGGAGCAGTTGCACATCGAGTCCCCTGCTAGACATGAAACGTCTGAACAAGACACTGATGAATAAAAGGAAAATGTAGGAACAAAGGAGAAGGCTCTTGTTGTCAGAACCATTGAACTTGAGAAGGAGGATAGTGGGAATCGAAGTGAACCACCAAGGGAAGAACCCAAGTGCCTGATTGGTTGCGAGGTCAGCTAAAGCAAAAGACTCCCACCTTGAAGGATCCCAAGATGAGGTTGGAAGCCATTATGGCCAGAGCGCGAATAAGCACCAAGAAGGAGAAGAAACCAAGGGTCAGATCGAAGGTAACCATGGATGCCTCAGGATCAAGGGTAGTGCAAATAGCAACACCAATGGTTGGAGAACAGGGTATAACTTACAACATCTCCACCATCGACTTGGGAGTGGCCACGAGAGAACAAAAGGTTGAGCATCTCCAAGAGTCGGTCGCCATAGTGGTGCACCTTATCCAGTAGGATAAGGTCTCTAGGGAAGAACTAAAGGAGCAGGTGCCTGATCTAATAGTTTATATTCAGCAGTGGTCATCTCTAGATGAACAACCCATGATGTCATTGGCCCCACCTTAGTTGTTGTCCCAAGAATAGATTAACAAGCTAGAAAAGAGAGGGAACTTGGAAAAGACTACGAAAAATTGGTTTCAGCAGGTCTTAGATATAGGAAACACAGGCATCAATTTGGCTATCCAAAAGGTGAATAAGTTCCTCGAAGTGTAGAGGACCCTTGAGGGTACGAGGTAGATCTGTGAGAAGTTCCCGAGGAAGTATGAGGTAACCTATCTAAAGATTGAGGCCATACTTGTGTTACTGAGTGAGGTCTAGGAAAAGGCCTTAGCCTTTAAGGATGATGACCACTAGTTAGTCCATGTTTGGAAGCAAGACTTCGATCACAGAAAAAGAAAGTTGGAGCAGATTCTGGAAAGGTTGACCCCAGACATTGAATCGGCTAGGGATTCTAGAGAGGAGTGTACTCAGTACATTAAGGTCATGATGGGGTATGAAGTACCCGCTGTCGAGATTAATCCAGAGAGTATGAAGCCCCACTTCCTGAAGATCATGGAAGATGGGATATCAGCTGAAGTCACCACTGACTTCATGAGTTTTGCAGCCTGAGCCTTTGTGTAGTTAGAAGCTTTCAAGGAGAACACTGCAAAGTATGAGGAAGACTGGAAGAAACTTGTCAGCAATTCCCAGGAATGGAGCTATCAAGTGTTGTCATCGGACATCATGGAGATGGATAAGCTTTGGCTGCTAATCCTAAACTTCATAGAGTATGCAACACTAAAGAAGCATGAAGGAAACCCTATTATAGACGAAGAATTCCTCAAAGAATAGCTATAGTGAAGGGAAAATAGCTAAAGGACAAAATTGCCATAGTGTTGTCACTAGATGACGAAATTGGGAAGAAACAAAACATTATTTATAAATGTAATATATTTGGGGGTAGGTGAAACCCTAATGTAAAGTGAATCTTGGCCACATAATAGAATCGAATCTTGGCCATTCATTTTTTTTGGGGAAACTATAAATAGGACTCTCCTCCTCTCATTTTAGGGAGTAGAGTTGTTGTAAAGACATGCTGTTGAGAATATAATAGAAAATACAGTCATTTCTGGTGTATTTCTAGATTTCTCTACATGTTTCATGATTCTTCTCCATTCAGCTAGAACTTTGCTTCAAGTTACTTTATTGTTTTAGTATCCTTAGATTGAATCTGGTAGAGTTAATATGTTGTCTCTGGTTTTGAAGATTATTGTTGTGTGTATGCTTTGCTTGTCCATACTTTTGGTCATTTGCTGAAGGTAGATGACTGTGCAAAGTTAGTCTGGACTTTGATTTCATTGCTGCTCATTAAATCTCATCTTTATTCACCTTCCCATAGTGAATGAATGATGAATATCTGTAGTCCTTAGAAGATAGCACAAATTTCACAATATTATGAGAATTCTGATTAAGTGAAATTCTGTTTAAGGAAACTGTCCATAGCAGGAACCTCCATGATCACTATTCATCAGTAGTTACAGGTCCAAGAAACATCTTTCTTCCTCACCCCCTCTTTTTCTCCCTTTTTAGAAACAACCTGTATTAAGGTTCATTGCACATTGTAAAGCCAAATCTGACGAAATAATGGAGTCTAAGACTGCTGCCTGAACCTACAGCAAAGCATAGTAATTCTAGATCCCTAAAACTCCATTCATTGACTCAATTCTCCTATAGCTCTGACCATATAAATCCACCTTGTGATTCTAGAAAATAACATCAAACAACTGAAATATTCCAAGCACTGTCAAGACTTGACATCTAAGAGACCTTGGGATAGTGTTCTGTAATTTGACTATGGAAGATTGTCTTTCAAGAGAGGTAATGCACCCACATATTACCTGTGTTGTGAAGTCTATGAAAACACCAACAAAAGAACTGGCGCTAGAAGGAGGGCACTGAAGGGGTAGAGATAGATCAAATTGAGTCATTCTCCCCTAAGAAATTCCACCGAGTGTTGAGATCTACACCAAACAAGGGAGTGTTGTAGGAATTACAGCCCCCTGTCCGAGCTAAGAGAGCTAAATGAAGGGGACCATCCATCATTGATTCTACAGAATAGCTCACTGCTCTTCCACCTCTGCCTTCTTCATCCTCATTAACAGATTCATCTTCCGCTCATCCCATCCATACCACTCCTTCCGATCCAAACGCTGCCTTTCAGCCAAGCACATTCTTGAGCCTTGCTACTGTCTTTTTTGTTGCTGCTACCCCACCACAACTACAGACCAATCTGGTGTAGCCACCTCCACCACCTTTTCCAATGGTGTGGTTAGGTAATAACCCATCTCTGCTCACCTTCAACCTCTACCATGATATGCCAAAGAATCCTGAGAATTTTTGCATGAAGTTCAATTCCCCGGATCCGCAGAGGATAGCCGAGGAACATGTAAAGACTTTTGAAATCACCTTGAAGACTATGCAGATCATATATGAGGATGTAGCATGCAGGATTTTTCCTTATTCGTTAGGGGAAGAGGCCTTCTACTGGTACGTCAACTTACCAACCGGAACTATCAGCACATGGGATCTTCTGAAAAGTGCATTTCTACATAAATTCAAGACCCCTGTCAACCCCGTAGATTCGTATCGACATTTCATGTCAGTGCAAAGGGAAATCAATGAACCAATCAGCTCATTCAATGATCACTTCCATAGAGCATACACCCAACTGTAGGCCCCATACGTTTTCAATGATATTGCTATCTTACCCATTTACTATGCAACACTAGACAACCTTACTTCAGCCTTGGTGAGAAGGATGAGGCCACCACCAGCTAGGTTGGTAGATGCATATGCTAAAGCTATCATTGCCAGCATAGATTTTGGGTAGAACATATCAGGTCCCTTACATTCTCTTGGGCAAGCCACACATCCGGCATAGATACAAGGACTCACGCAGGCTTTGCAGCATCAAACACCCTTGCTGAATTTGGTACCTCAGCTACTTATGGTTCTACATCCTGGACACCCAGTGAATCAAGCATACCTAGTGCCTCATTACTTGCTACCCCAGCAATAACAGTTGTACCCGCAACAACCCCAAATGCCTGCATATCTCCAAGTGGTGAAATTTCCACCCGCTCATCAGAATCAGCTGGCAGAACAGCCAGTGTTCCTTCAGAATACCGTGCTGTAGCCAAGTAACACTGAAAAGGATAGGATTGACGAGCTTATAGAGATGGTCAAGAAAATATCGATTGAGATGACACATTTAAGGAATCAGAATAACTAGCTATAGACGTCACAAAAGAGAATCCAGACCAACCTTAATAGGGAAAATCGAGATCACCATGAAAATCGGGATAATTGGGATGCTGGTACTTTGTCGAGACAAAACTATGATAGGAATCAAAACTCGAGTTAGAACTTTGATAGAAGACCCTTCCAAAAGAAAAATCGGACATGGAATACACACCCCAACAATGGCAACATTCCCACACCTCTTGATCAGCCCAACAACAACAATAATGAAAACCCTGCAAGTAGAGTTTATTTGGAAGAGGCTGCTTTATTCGGTTGGTGTTGCATACACAAGATGACACGCCATTCTGAACTTGATTGTTCGAAATTCCAAACTGCAGCTGAGATTTTTCAAGTAGAAGTTCAAAATGTGATCGATAACTCAGGATGCAGGGACATTGTCCCATCTAATCCATACGACGCCTCGGTGTTGGTGCTAAATTAGGCCCCTTTCCCAAAGGCAGAATGCAATGCCCCCGAGTTGGAGAACACTGATTCAAGCCATCATGAGGTGGCAAAAGAGGTAAGTTTTGAAATTCCTTTGGCTCAACTTTTTCATTCAATAGATAATGGTCCTAAGGATGATGAAGAGGAATTTAGGGAAGACGAAGTCCAAATGTTTCACCAGCAAACTGCCCCTTACAACCTTAGGAATAGATAAGCTGGAGGCCATGCTCGAGGTCCTTTCACGACCTCCACCCCACCAAACAATTTCAGCACCCCTCCTGATCTGAATGCAAATAATAATCTGGGTTTCCCACTTACACCCACACGATATCTCAGCAGAAATAAACAGCAAAACAACGGCCAAAGCCAAACCGTTAGCTCCTCCCAGAATGCTTCCAAGACCAAGAGATTGAGAAAATGGGGGAGTATATTGATGAGGAATTCAAGAAGGTAAATCTAAGCGTGTCGGCTTTTGAACTCCTAAAGGTGTCTGCTGTCTGAAATGTTTTTTTCAGAATGGTAAATGACACTCTACCATAGGGGTCAGCTCAGGAAACTCCAGTGAAGAAGGTCTCCTTCAATGATCAGCCAAGTGAACAAGTTGTTAGACAAGTCTTTAATAATAGAATCGACCAACCAGTAGTTCAACTGACAAGCAAGCAACTAAACAGGCTGGCCAATCAGGTATCAACTCAAAACAGGGGCAGCGAAAAGGATAAGGATCAAGTCATACAGGTGGAAATTTCTGGAGGGTTGTTTCAAGAGAAATTCGAGACTCCTCCCTTTCTAACCACTGTCCGTGTGTTCAGAAATAACCTCCATAATTGCTTGTTGGATTCAAGAGCCTCAGCTAATGTCATGCCCTTGAGCATGTGCAAGGCACTTGGAATAACATCAACTCCTTCTTGTTGAAAGGTGATGCAGCTTGATAAAACTGAAATTAGAATAGTAGAGGAGATCAACAAGATACCCATGCAAGTTATTGTTGATCCTCGGATCCAACAGACCATTGATGTACAAGTGGCCAATATCTCGGACACCTACGGCATGATCCTGGGAAGGGATTTCATGAGGACACTGAATGGATACGCCGCCACTGATTACTCTCACATATGGCTACCATGGAAAGGAATGCCTACTCAAATCCAGATCGACAGAGAACCACAGATGAAATTTATGGTCACCGAATACAACAATACGAACGAGGTATTATATGTTGAAACCAGTTTGGGAAACTATTCCCCAGTGTCATATCAGAATGAGTAGGAATACCCCGAAGATGAGGGAATGGGTGAGGTCTTCCTTGTGCTATGCAATCCACCTGCTAATTTAAGTAATGCTCCTCAAAGCACTAAAATGCTCATCGATTCTGATGATGAGGGGCTAGGAGAAAGTGACAGTCAGGGACTGCTCAATGGTTTCTGAGATTTGATAGAGAAATGCGTGTGTGACCAGCTCAACCTAAGAAATTGAATGAACTTCCAAGAACTCTTGCTCCCTAACTGGTGTCAAGTGCACAATGCTACTCATTCAGAATTTTACTACTACTTGTGCCAAACAACAATTGAGCATCTCAAAAACTAAGCTACCCCGTGGGAGGAAGAGAGATTTGTATTCGGTGGACGAACAGGTTCCATTCTTGTAGTTCCCAAAGTGATCACTGAAATGCTGCCCCCTTTGAAGGTCAAGGTAGATTTTGTCAGCCTCGTGTCTAAGGATTTTCCCAGGTTCTGGACATTACGCTTTGATGGTTCTAAATCCAAGCACGGAGCCGGGGCAGGTTCTGAACTAATCAGTCCCAAAGGTAAGTCATACTTTTCTACTATAGACTGCAGTTTTATTGTACTAACAATGTGGCAGAGTACGAAGCTTTGGTCTTAGGCCTCTTAATGGCATTAAGAAAAGATGTCAAGATGCTCTAAGTGTATGGAGATTCAGAGTTAGTCATAAAGCAAGTTAGAAATCTCTATTCCTGTTAAGACCGAAGACTCACTAACTACCGGCACTGCGTATGGGATTTACTAGAAGGGCTAGATGCATTCAACATTCAACTAATCCCACGTGCCCAAAATTATACCGCCAACGCCCTAGCGCAATCGACAAGTACATTGCAACCATTATCCCTATCTAGCCTTAGAAGATTCACGGTGGAACTCACCTCTATCCCGTCAGTGCTGGATAATGTAGCCAATTTCTAGGTATTCAATGATGATAAGCATATACTGGACTTCATCACCAGTTCAGATGTGTTCATTGCCCAGATAATCGATGAAGTCGAACCCCAAGAAGCGGACTTGGATATAGAGGGGATTATTAACTTGAAAATCAACACCATCCCTAGGGGAATGGTCAAATTGGAGCGAACCTTTGACCTTGATCAAATCAGGTACCAAGATCAACAGGTTTAAAGGGATACTATCAGTAGTCAATGTGACACTCACAACCTGGGAATGCCGGGAAACTCCAAGAATGTGTTCATAGGTAAGGTATGTGTTCTCGAAGAAAGGAAGGGGATTACTGAAGCACTATAGAAGTACCATGACGTCATATCCTAGAGCTATGATGATCTCAAGATGTATGACACATTGATTATCACACACACTATCCCTCTCAGGCCAGATGCGAAACCATTTCGGCAGCGGCAGTGCCCTGTCAATGCTTTACTAGAGCCAATAATATATAAGGAAGTACAAAAGTTGCTATCAACCACAATCATCTTTCCGGTTAGGCACTCTACATGGGTAGCAAATTTGGTTCCTGTCAGAAAGAAAAAATGGATAAATCAGGTTGTGCGTGGACTTCTGCAGCCTTAATCGGGCCTCAGAGAAGGACAACTATCCTGTACCCTCATTGGATGAGGTGTTGCAGGTAGTAAACGGATCTCAGATGATGTCCTTCCTAGATGGATATTCAGGATATAACCAGGTCATGGTGCAGTACGAAGATCGGCACAAGACAACATTCACCACCAAGTGGGGAACGTTCGCATATAAAAGAATGCCCTTGGGGCTAAACATCACTGGTGCCACTTTCTAGCACGCTATGGATATTGCATTCAAGGACTTGATTGGAAAGTGCATCATTATCTACATGGATGATTTGATAGTATTCTCAAAATAGCAGGGTAATCACATTGCTGACTTATGCGAGGTCTTCGAGAGGTGCCGCGCATTTGGGGTCTCCCTTAACTTGAGGAAGTGTATCTTTAGGGTCACAGAAGGGAAGCTCCTCGGACATGTTCTTTCGGAGTGGGGAATTTCTATTGACCTCGAGCATATTCAATCCACCATGAAAATCTAGCTGCCAGGCAGCAAGAAAGAATTGAAGTCTTTTTTCGGAAAGATCAACTTCATCCGCAAGTTCATTATAGGCTTTGCAGAAATAGTTAAACCACTCAACGCCATGCTAAAACAAGACGCCAAGGTTGAGTGGACTCCCGAAGCAAAACAGGCCTTCAGGGAAATCAAGAAAGTAATTGTTGATGCCCCGTGTTGGTCAGCCCCAACTACCTTAAGTCTTTCTATATTTACTCCTTTGCTTTAGATAATTCCTACACCAGCATTTTGACACAAAAGGATGATGAGGGAAATGAGCACCCAATCGCCTTCATGAGCACGCCCTTGAAGGATGTCAAGCTATGCTATCATAATGTTGAAAAACAGGCTTATGCCCTTGTTAAAGGAGTCAAGAAGTTCTGGCACTATATCTTACACAACAAGGTCTTTGCCATAGTTCCCGATCTCACAGTTAAAACATTGCTTATGTAGAATGAGTTGGGGGAATGAAGGGAAAAGTGGGTTGTAGTGCCACAAGAGTACGACATGGAGATCCAACCGATGAAGCTGGTACGAGGACAGGCACTTTCCCAAACAATTGAAGAGGTAGTTATTGACATTGGACCCAAACTCATGGTACAACAGTACTAGGTGGAGGATGTCTCCCCAGGAGAATGGTATGATGACATGGTGTACTACTTGCTGAATCAAAAATTCCCACTTCAACTATAGGGGGTCCAAAGGTAAGCCCTGAGATTGAAAAGCAACAGCTATATGTTGTAGGGCTCCATATTATACAAGAGAAATCATGAAGGCATCTATCTGCAATGCCTGGGAAAGGAGGAAGTTGATCTTGTGCTTAAAGAATTCCATGACAAGTTCGGAACTGGCCATGGATTAGCTCTATCAACCATGCATCAAATCTTGAGAGCTGGGTATTATTGGCCCACCATTTTCAAGGACACTCACAACCACATCCATACCTGCCACGTGTGCTAGATTGTTGCTACCAGAGAAAGAAACGATGTTGTCCCGCTATAACCTATTCTGGAGGTAAGGCCTTTTGCACAATGGGGTCTCGACTTCATTGGTCCGGTAAGTCCTCCATCGTCTGAGGGACACAGGTACATTCTAACCACTTTCAATTACTACACTAGATGGATAGAAGCAATAACTTGTGGGCAATGTACAACTGAAGTAGTGACTAATTTCTTAGAAAGTTTCATTTTGAATCGTTTCGGTTGCCCATATGCTCTAGTATGTGATAACGGCCCTACGTTTGCTTCACTGAAATTCACAAGTTGGACCTTTAATTATGGTATCTCCCTCAAATTCTCCTCTAAATATTACCCTCAAGGCAATGGCCTTGCTGAGTCCACCAACAAAAACTTGATCACGATGATTAAGAAGCTGCTTGATAGAAATCCCAAGGATTGGCACACCCAACTTTGTTTTGCCTTATGGGCAGACCACACCCACCATAAGGCTGCCCTTGGAGATTCCCCATACCATCTAGTCTATGACTTAGAACCCATCTTTCCCATACATTTGAAAATCCCAACCCTTTAGTTCATCAACGACTTTTATGGAGGAGACTGCAGAGAAGCTCGCCTCGCCGAGCTGGTGCACCTTGAAGAAGTACGGGACCGTGCAATAGAAAATTTTGCCAAGCATCAAGGCATAGTTAAAAGGTGGTTCGACAGTCTAGCCAAAGTTAAGGCTTTCCGCACTTCTGATCTAGTCCTCTACTGGGACAAGGCCCATGAAAAGAAAGGGGGACACAACAAATTTGACAAGCTTTGGCTTGGCCCCTTCCAGATTGCTGAAATCCTTGGAGATAATGCTTTCCATCTAAAGACTCTCACTGGTAAAGACGTCTTGTTTCCAGTCAACAGGCAGCACCTCAAACATTAGTTCCAGGCCTGAGCTCTTGCGAGCTGTCTGTGCAAATACTTGTGCATAGCTTAAGATAGATTTCATGCTTTGCCCTTCAGTTTTTTAGCGTCTTCCCAGCTGTTTGTCATAATTTTGAGAAGTTTCTCCCTATTTTGTTGTGGTGGCCATGCTTGGCCCGATGAATGGTTTGCCTCGCTATCCATTTTTGCGTTGTTCCCTATATAAGCCCTCATTCCCTACTGCTACCCTCTGAAGGCTCCTAAGCATCTGTTTTCAACTTTCAAACTTTGCACTAACCTAGGATGGCTATCTACTTGAATTCCTACTCTTATCATGGAACACACAAAACAAATTTAAAATATATCTAAAGAATGGTATGGTGATCACTGAGAAGTAGGGATAAGTGAAAAATCTAAAGTCTGTTCCAGTGACCACTGCGATTCTCAAGCCCATTGTGAACTTTGTTGTTCACACGATTGGAAAAAGAAGGAAAGAGAGAAAGTGCTAAAAGGAAATATCCAGCACGAGCAGTAAATAAATTGTAAATAACAACCGTATGGGTGGGCGAATATCTTTATTGGGGCTATGGACACCTGGCTGGCAGTAGATCTATATTCGTAAGATCATAGCAACAACTCCGTCGAGGCTATGGACGCCTGACTGGCAGTGAAGCAACGTCTAGGTTACTTTTGGGATTAGATGAACTACGTAGCTTATCTACTCCAACCAGTGGTTACTCATACTCTCTTTGAGGAAAGGAAATGAACTCACCATGCACACACTTCCGTGATAAAATTACGGTCTAATTTGACCCTGCTTTCCGTGAACTATTTTTAGTTCAGCTTTAAAAATTGTCTTAGGTCTATGAAAGTCAGAGATCATGGGTTCAGAATGAATATTTATCTCTAGAATGCCGGGAGCATTCTCCCAACGGAGTCTCCATTTGTTGTGCCTTTTGCACACACGCCCTGTTCAGAATGGGGACCCTCTTTTCCCTCCTTTCGATAGTCGGATCCCTTTTGTTGTGCTTCATTTTGCATACCCATTTTTATGCCCCTAAGGGTCGGCACATTTTCCAATGCCATGTTTTAAGCTTGAAAAAATGTCATTCTGGCGCATGTGGCAATTTTTGGGTTTCCCCTTCCAGGTTTCCCTTTGTGCTTTATTGTTTTGATGGCCATGGCAGGATGTTTTCCCAACCTCTAGACTCTGGACCTCCCACTGCCCCTGCATTTTTTAAACCTACCAACTCCACCTTGCACCGTACAAAGGCATTCAATGTTGTATTAATGGTGGGTATGGCTATAAAAGTGAATTTTTCGACCGTCATTGTCAAGTGCTTGAGCGATAGAGAAGGTTGGAGAACTCCCAATGCCCAGGTATTTTCTGCCCTAGATTTCAAGTGCTTTTTTAACGTCCTCTACACATCCGACAATTTGCTCTTCGGGATTTCGAGGTAGGTTTGCCATTCGCGCACCCTCCCCTTTTGTTTTGTGAAATTTCGTGTTTTGGTGAAGGTAAAAGGTAAAATTAAACTAAAATTGAATTAATCCATACCCTCTAGTCAAAACCCACCTTTTAGAAAATTAGAGATCGATCACTAAGTGGCTAGAAATTCGATCCAGAGCTTTACCACGCCACGGCTGTTCTTCAGAACAGCGTCAGTGTCTTCTGGGCCCAGGTCTTCCCATAGCCGTTCGCACCTCGTTTTCTTCAAAATTCTATCGGTGGAATTCTCCTCATCGGACTTCGACCTCTGGAATTCCCATCCTAGGATTCCGTTGCATCCTTGCCATTCCAAATGGCCCTACCCGAGTGTCTTCCCGACCTCTGGATCCTGGACCCTCAAAGTCCGTCTGAAACTCAAAAATCATAAACTTGCCAAAGTCCCATCCAACCTCGAGATTCGGTCCTCAGAATTCCATTCCGACTTCACCATTTCAATGGCTGTTCCAGAGCGGCTTTTTGAACCTCGGTTCCCGACCGCAAAGTCTTCTAGCTTCTGGGCCAAACCTTCGACCATTTTTGCCCTCATCAAGCTCCGACCTCCAGAATTCCCATCTCGGGATTCCATTGCGTCATGGTCGTTCCAAACGGCCTTGGCCGAGTGTCTTCCTAGCTCTTGGACTCCGGTCCGCTACCCGTCAAAACCAAATTCAAGAAAAATCTCCTCCGAGCTCCTTCCAGATTTTGACCTCCGAAATTCCCATCCTGGGATTCTGCTCCACCGAAGCCGTTCTAACAACCGATTCGAGAGAGCTTCCCGACCCCCGGGTTCTGACTCTCTATTAGTCGTCTAACTGTCTTGAACCCACTGACCGATCCCGGGAACTACCTTCCAAATTTCCTTCCTTGGATTTCTGCTTCCATTTCACTGTTCCCAATGGTCAACCCGTAACCACTTCCCAGTGACGGCAATCCGAGACTCGAATTTCGACGCTCGAAATTTCATGTCCTTTGTGTCGTTTCAGACAGTTTTCCTGTAGATGATACCCGAACTCCCAAATGAAGGATCAAATGACCTCCAAATCCAAAATGGATTTCAACCCACTTGCTAAAATTGAGTTTTCTTTCATATCCACCCTCGAATCCTCAAATCCAACCTCGGGAAGTGCCCTTGGGAATTCCATCCTCATTTCGCCCTTTCTAACGACATTCTGCCAAGGGAATTCCTGCCTTGGAAGTTTGGATTGTTTGTTCTACCTTCTAACGATGAATTATCAAGTTTGCAAGCTTAGTGAATGAGAATTATGATTACAAAACTAATCTTAACATGCAGGGACTTATCGATGGCCATTTTGTCAAGTTTATTGTTACTAATTCACATCTTTTGTGCAGAATTTATGGAATCTAGTGTAGAGACTTCTGGTGCCTCCAAGAAAGGGAAAGGAATAGCCAAGCCACCAAGAGGCAAGGAAGATAAAGAACTAATGAGGTACAAGTTCCAAGGGGTCCCTATACAATCTAGGATTACTACCCTTTGGAGGGATGTTACAGATACCAACATCAGACAAGTCGATGTTGATGAATTCACATAGAGGGTCAGAATAAACCCCAAAATAGAAAATGCAAGACTAATAAAAAGTAGTGGAATTGCTAAGGCTGCAGGTTTCCCACCGGCCTCAGTGGCCTTGGAGCTGGTAATGGTGTGTGTGGAGGCATACCAACCTGACACTAGAACTATAGTGGACCAGAATGGAAATAACCTTGCAGATATGTCTCCATCAAGTATAACAACAACCTTCCACATTCCTACCTTTGAGAGCATGGAGGTCCCCACCATGGAAGAATGCAAAGAGTTGTGGGAATAGGACCCTTTGGGGTGTAAAAAGCATATCAACTAGTACTGGTTGAAGGACAAACGAGGTAGTGCTGGGAAGCTTCCTTAGGAACTCTTCTGCAGTGATTTCTTTGAGGACTACCATGACCTTGTAACTCTACTCAGTTGAGTAATGGGCCTCCCCAGCCCAGCCTTCTTCCAAGAATGGATGTTATATTTTATAGAGCACATTCTCCGTGGTAAAGGCACTGCCTTCTATTGGGGTGAGATAATCAGCAATTACTTCCTTGAGCAGTTTACCACCGTGAAGAAGACCACCAAATTCTTCATGACCTCCTATTTGGTGTATTCCCTCGCCAATTAGTGGCACTATCAGGGATTGACAGTGATGCCCAACAATCCATCAGGGCCAGAGCTCAAACCTTATGACAAGTACCCTCAGTTATAGTTCCAAAATTTTAAGAGGGATTACTGTAGGGTGAACGATACGTTCATCGCTCACATCATCTGATCCTTGGGAGGAGATTTTCATAAGAGGATATACCATAGTGTCAGATCCCTCCTTAGGTAGTACGCTTTCTAGTACATTCAGTTCCCCAAGTTCACCTACATTCGCACTCAGGGATTCACCGAAAGACCGAACAAGCTACCTCGGTACCCAAATGACCAAAACATTCTCTTGGAGCTAAACCAGTAGCTACGAAACATTCATAGCATCTTGAGCATAAATCATTTGGTAGGCCCCGCCTATCCCATGAACCTTGGTCAGGGGATGTATAATATCTACACCTCCTAGTGCGCAAGATATTCAAAAAAGGAGCTAATCGAATATAACTTCGAGCAATACATAACGCGATCATGAATGGATCCCTATGGTCATGTCAAAAAGGCATTGGGATGTGAATATACCCACCTCCACAACATCGAGGACTTTTGGGCCAATTGCAAAGATGATCTTGAGGTGCGGTTGCGACATTACATGCACATGACTACCATCTATGTACGAAGGGTAAACTTGTGTCCGGTCCTTGACCAACTTGAGGAGGATGAAGACACAGTGATCGATCCAGGCTACGATGCAATTTCCAACTTGCCACTGCCTGCAATTGACTAGAATGGGCCAGAGCTTAATGACATCGATGTACTCACTAGGCCCATTGAAATCCAAACAAGGGCATGGATCGACAAGAAGGTGGCCCAATTGAAACAATAAGGGGTTGTCTTAACATTCAATGAACTTACAAGTGAAGATGTAAGTGAACCAAGTGGCTCCGAGGGTGGAGCAGGTACCGCTGCAACTGGGGAGACATCCAGGACCCCACCATCAGTGAAGACTAAGAAAAGAAAGGAGGCTAGTGAACAGCTGCCCAAACCGAAGGTTTATGCCCGTAAGGCTTCTGAGCTTGAACCTTCCAAGAAGAGGAGGAAAACAACTAACAGTGCGGGGACGACTGTATTAACCAAAGGTCTGTCCCTTGGGATCAAAAGAGGAGGATCTAGCTCACCAAGATCCCTTCCTACCATTGTTACTACTACTACTATTGTTACTTCCCCTCCCCCTCATGCTTCGCTTGTAGTCTTTGCTTCCTCCCCGCCTATGGTGGACATCTCCATTCACCTTGCTCCTACTCCTCCAGTGTTGCAAGTTATTCCCATGGATTCATCGTTCACCACCACCTCACCAATGTCTTCCTCCATGTCTCCTTCCCTTCTCGTCGTTTCTACTACCACAACGCCTACCCTTAGCCTTTCAGAGTCTTTGGTAAAGTACATGCAGAACGTGTCGTCTAAGCTTTCAGGAATGCTTCCCAATCCGATGGTCCAGGCTGCAATAGCTCGGGCTATGGCTTGCGCTCCAGCTCCCTCCCCCTCTATTGAATCACCAAAGATGAAAGCAACCATGTAGATATCAGATGAGCATGAGCAATAATAGCTAGAGGCTGAGAAGGCACCGAAGGACAAGGAGTTTGAATATCACGAACATCCCTTGTTCGAGCGTCGGGAGATTAATGAGGTGGCCTATGAGTCTTCCAGTGAGTCCAATGAGGACCTCAATGCTAAACTGATCTGAGAGTCAAATGATCCTGAGCTCAATGCTGAGTGGGGCAAACAACTCAAGGAAATTGAGGATAAGGAGGTCGAGGACCGGCTTGCATAGGAAGAGGAGATTGTTGCTCCGGAGATGGAAGGTAATAGGTCTCCAACTGAGGGACATGGCCAAACCATAGAGAATGACAAGTAAGCATTCCCACACGAGGAAAAACAAAGGGAGAACCTCGAGGAACATCTATATATTCTAAGTGAAGAAGAAGGGGATGCTGAAAAGAAAGATTCACCCAAGGAGCAATTGCACACCGAGTCCCCTGCTAGACCAAGACATAAAACATCCGAACAAGACCCTAATGAAGAAAATGAAAATGCAAGAACAAAGGAGAAAGATCTTGTTGTCAGAACCGTCGAACTTGAGAAGGAGGACAATGGGAATTGAAGTGAACCACCAAGGGAAGAACCCCAAGTGCCCGATTGGCTATGAAGTCAACTAAAGCAAAAGACTCCCACCTTGAAGGATCCCAAGATGAGGCTGGAAGCTATTATGGCTAGAGCGCGAATAAGCACCAAGAAGGAGAAGAAACCAAGGGTCAAATCCAAGGTAACCATGGATGCCTTAGGATCAAGGGTAGTGCAAATAGCAACACTGATGGTTGGATAACAACATATAACTTACAACGTCTCCACCATCAACTTGGGAGTGGCCATGAGAGAACAAAAGGTTGAGCATCTCCAAGAGTCGATTGCCATAGTGGTGCACCTTATCCAGTAGGATAAGGTCTCTAAGGAAGAACTAAATGAGTAGGTGGCTAATCTGACGGCTTATATTCAGCAGTGGTCATCTCTGAATGAACAACCCATGATGTCATCGGCCCCACCTTAGTTGTTGTCCCAAGAACAGATTAACAAGCTAGAAAAGAGATGAAACTTGGACAAGACCACAAAAAACTAGTTCCGATAGGTCTTAGATATAGGAAACAGGGGCATCAATTTGGCTATCCAAAAGGCGAATAAGTTCCTCGAAGTGCAGAGGATACTTCAGGGTATGAGGCAGATCTGTGACAAGTTCCCGAGGAAGTATGAGGTAACCTATCCAAAGATTGAGGCCATACTTACATTACCGAGCGAGGTCTGGGAAAAGGACTTGGCCTTCAAGGATGATGACCACTGGTTAGTCGATGTCTGGAAGTGAGACTTCGATCATAGAAAGAGGAAGTTGGAGTAGATTCTGGAAAGGTTAACCCCAGACATTGAATGGGCCAGGGATTCTAGAGAGGAGTGTACTCAGTTCCTTAAGGTCATGACAGGGTATGAAGTACTCGCTATCGAGATTAATCCAGAGAGTATGAAGCCCCACTTCTTGAAGATCATGGAAGATGGGATGTCAACTGAAGTCACCACCGAATTCATGAGTTTTGCAGCATGAGCCTTTGCGCAGTCAAAAGATTTCAGGGAGAACGCTGCTAAGTATGAGGAAGACTGGAAGAAACTTGTCAGCAATTCCCAGGAATGGAGCTATCAAGTGCTGTGATCAGACATCACGAAGATGGACAAGCTCCGACTGCTGATCCTGAACTTTGTAGAGTATGCAATGCTAAAGAAGCATGAAGGAAACACTATTATTGATGAAGAATTCCTCAAGGAATAGCTGCAGCAAAGGGCAAATAGCTAAAGGACAAAATTGCCACAGTGTTGTCACTAGATGACGAAATAGGGAAGAAACAAAAGATTATTTATAAATGCAATATATTTGGGGGTAGGTGAAACCCTAATGTAAAGTGAATCTTGGCCACACAATAGAATCGAATCTTGGACATTCATTTTGTTTTTGGGAAACTATAAATAGGGCTCTCCTCCTCTCATTTTAGGGAGTAGAGTTTTTGTAAAGACATGCTGTTGAGAATATAATAGAAAATACAGTCATTTCTAGTGTATTTCTGGATTTCTCTACATATTTCATGATTCTTCTCCATTCAGCTAGAACTTTGCTTCAAATTACTTTATTGTTTTAGTATCCTTAGATTGAATCTGGTAGAGTTAATATGTTGTCTCTGGTTTTGAAGATTACTCCTATGTGTATGCTTTCCTTGTCCATACTTTTGGTCATTTGCTGAAGGTAGATGACTATGCAAAGTTAGTCTGGACTTTGATTTCATTGCTGCTCATTAAATCTCATCTTTATTCACCTCCCCATAGCGAATGAATGATGAATATCTGTAGCCCTTAAAAGATAGCACAAATTTCATGATATTGTGAGAATTTTGATTAAGTGAACTTTTGTTTAAGGAAACTGTCCATATAAGGAACCTCCATGATCATTGTTCATCAGTAGTTATAGGTCCAGGAAACATCTTTCTTCCTCACCCCCTCTTTTTCTCCTTTTTTAGAAACAACCTATGTTAAGGTTTGTCACACATTGTAAAGCCAAATCTGATGAAATAATGGAGTCTAAGACTGCTGCCTAAACCTATAGCAAAACATAGTAATTCCAGATCCCTAAAACTCCATTTATTGACTCAATTCTCCTATAGCTCTGACCACGTAAGTCCACCTTGTGATTCTAGCAAATCACATCAAACAACTAAAATATTCCAAGCACTGTCAAGACCTAACATTTGAGAGACCTTGGGATAGTGTTCTGTAATTTGATTGTGGAAGATTGTCTTTCAAGAGAGGTAATGCACCCATGTATTACCTGTGTTGTGAAGTGCATGAAAACACCATCAACATGAACCCTAATAGGATTGAATATCAACCTATCGAGGTGAGTCAATACACAACTAGGAGGACTTAGGAGGGGGTGTTCTGGGTATGTGCAGGATCATCATGGAAAAAATAGGCCCTTAAGTGGCAATAAATTCAAAAAAATCAGATTTAGGCAACTTGACGTAACAATTTGAATAAGGTATCTATATTATTTCAAAAATATGTAACAATAGAATCTGTAGCAAATTGAATGTAGTTTCTAAACTGCTAGGTTCATTTAAAAAGTTAAAAAATCTATTTGGTGAAAATTTGAAATTTCAATGTAGTAGTACTTAAATTTCAGGGAAAAATAAGAAGTAGGTGTTTGTCTAACCACCCTAACCACAGTAAAATGATAATATTTTTTTAAAATATTTTAGATATAAGTAGCTTGGACTCATGTCCTGATGTGATGCATATTTTTTTGTAATTTTTTTCCAAGTAAATAATTAATTACGATTTTTTTATTAAAATTTTAAAAAATTATAAAAACTCGTATGTCTGACCACCTTAACTTGGTAAAAACTTCATGAAATTCAATTATCTTTTTAATCCTATAGTATGTGAAGCATAGAATGTGATGCATGATTTAGATTCAAAAAATTTGATACCATTTGAAAGCTATAGATGTTTTTCAATCAGGGCTTTAGTCATAATTCAAATATAAAATGAATAATAATAATTTATTAAATTCAAATTAAAGAATAATTTATATTGGTGGAAAGCTGAGAATCTCCTTTAAAAACCCTTTTTGTTTCATCAATTTTGCGTAAAAAAAAGGTCGTCAGCCACATGGGTCATCATATCACTTACATATCGCCACTTTTTGGCCCATCATGAACCTGCACATACCCTTCTATCAGATTAAGGGGTTCACCACCAAGCAAATGCTTGGAAACAACAATGTTTGAAAACATAGTGATATACAAAATACTTAAAATAAGCACAATGAAGCTTCTTAATATTGAAAATGAACAACTCCAAGTTAGGGTATATGTGTCTAGGAAGCCTAGAGATGCCAAGAGGATTCTATAAATGCAAATAGACCATTGAAAAATGCCTTAGAGGATGAAGACACCTTTACTCCCGTCTTAGTCCCATTGCTATTTTTTGGGGTAAACATAGAATCTTCGGATAACAAAACAGAATCCCAAAAAATCACTAAAAGATTCTACCTGGAGGACTAAGATGCCTTTAATCCCATCTTGGTCCTGATCTGAATTTCTGAAAAGTGTGAATGTGGTCCTGAGCTCCCAGATCTGCAATTGCTTCTCCTCAGATCTCAGAATCTCGAATAGATAGATCTCACCTGTAGATGAGTTTTCACGATGACAACTTTGATAACGCAATTTTGACAACTTTTCACTCCAAGTGATCTTCAAGTATATAACGTAGATCTATAAACACAAATGGACAAGATGGAAAAACTTGATGATTGTTAGTGAATGGGGGTTTTCCTTGGTCAAACCCCTTGTTGGTAATTAAACCTTGAAATGAAATAGGAATGATGAAGGAAATGATGAATGAACAACATGCAATGATACAAATCACTAAACCCTTGTAAATGTTGCAAACTTGTATGTAATGGTTGTAATGGATATTGATCTTGAAATGCTTGATAGATATGGACTTGAATTACTTTCTTAGATCAAAACCCTACATCACAAATGTTAGCACAACAACACACATGATGCAAGAACAATATTTGACATGATGCTTGAAACTAAATGATGGATCCAATTGCTTGATGAATTGCACTTGATATCATAAATTTTCATTAAGAATGAATGCTCAAGTTTCTAGGATAAAAATTAATGAATGAACCTTGTATTTATACTTGTTTATGCTTAATATCCTAAAATTATATCACACCAAGCTGACATATGAATTCAAAGAATAAAGGAGGTTAAATCTCGCCAAGATTTGAAATTAAATCCCGAAAATGACTCAAGGAGTACTAAGACACCCCAGGTGGCATCTTAGTCCCAAGTGATGAAACTTCGGGCACAAACACCAAAAAGTAGCCCAAAATAGATACCTCAAAATTAGGGTCCTAGGACCTTAGGGGGACAAAGATGCCCTTAGTGGCATCTTAGTCCCCACCAAAAATCAAAGACACACCAATCAAATTCATTAGGGAATCAAATATGCTTTGGAGAATGTCAGGATTTACCAAAAAAATATGTCATTCATAGGGCTTATGGACATAAAATAGGGCCAATTAAGTCATAAAGAAGGATAAGTAAAGAAAGGCAGGCCCAAACAAGTATGGAAATGAAAGGGTATGCATTTTACTACACTACATTTAGCCCCCACTTTAGTGAAAGGATGATCCTGCCTCAAACTCACACTAAAGTAGCCAACCACGCAATCAAGAGGGGTTCAAATGTACAAATGTTAGTAAGATATGATAACAATAATCAAGAGGGTGGCCAAGCCCCCAGGATTATGATCCTATGGCGAACCAACATAGGTACAAAGGAATACACTTGTGAAGGATATATTAAGCCAAGATAAAATCACAAACATATGTCATCAAAGACAAGAAAAAGGAAAAAGGAAAGGAACTACAATGGTTCAAGCTTCGAATGACCATCCAACGCAATGGATTGGGTCTAGGCTTGAAGAGGGTTTACAAGTGGAATGTGATGTTCACTATGCAAACAAAACACATGCTCATGAGGGCTAGTGGTAACTAGTTTTCCACTAGGTGAGCCCCAAGAGGTCCATATCAATGTCATACCACCCAAGACTATGATAAGGACAAAGAGGAAAAGGAAATGCTCACATGGGCTAGTGAAGCTAGGTGTTCACTAGGCGAGCCCCGCAAGGTCCATATCAAAGCCATACCTCTGTGACTTTAATAAAAACAATAGGAAAAATCAATGCAACAAGAAAGAGAGAATTCTCAAAGGGATTTTCTTAGTTCATGTGAGGTCTTACTCTTAGTGGACATCATTCCTAATGTCTCCAAGAGAGGACTAGTCAAAGGATAAAATATTCACCACTTAGGGGATGTAGTGTGTCACACCACCACTAAGGGGAATATAATATGCTGAGATAGGTCACACTTTTGAAGGACATTACTCCCAATATCATGACAAAGAGGAAAACACATTGTATGAAGAAAGAAAATCATATCAAGGAACATGGAAAAGATAATGCAAATGAAATCAAGTTGAAATAATGCCAATGTATGCCCCCACTTTAAAGAAATTGATAACACCATGTTGTGAGCAATTACTTTAAAGTAGAAAAAAATGGAAAAGAGGGTTGCCCCGTAGAACACATAAGGGATCTATGGATTGGGGGTCAGTATCTATCTTTGCTACAAAGGATATTAGAGAGCTCTGAATTGACATCATTCCCCAAATACACACAAAACTGGAAGAATGACACAAAAAGAGCGAAAAAAAATAAAAATCCTTTTGTATCAACATGGAAGAGATATAGGGTGTCTCGACACCTTGTGTCATCCCCAAAAGGAAGACAACAAAAAGTGAAAAGAAAAGAAAAGAAAAAGATTTTGGGTCAACATAGAAGACACATAGGGTGTCTCGATGCCTTGTGTCATCCCCAAAAGGAAGACACAAAACAAAAAGATAAAAGTGAAAAGCTTACGACATAGGGAAGAATGAAGGTACACATAGAGGAATGCACAAAGAGAGAGACATCAAACATAACATCACGGGGGATCATGATATGCACAAAAAGGAAAAAGACTAGTAAGGCACAAGAGAGTCAACCTAAAGTAGTTTGTCCACCTCCTAGTCTCAATCTTCATAAGAAGAAGGTAGATAACAAACCAAAGGGACAACAAAAAATTCTTGACTCGGAAAAGGCCATCGAATACTTGTCCCCACTGTGTGCAAGACAAAAATGAGTTGAGGTGGGTGATGAGAAGGGTCGTGTAATGGTGAAAATTGTAAAATTCTACAATGATTACATGACAAAAGGGGAGAAAGCTTATTCAATCACTGGATGGCAATCATCACCATCGAAGTGAAATTTTTTTAATATTAACTTGAATGTGCGACACTCCTTGGTGCTATGTCTGAGAATTCGATGGTATGTGCAATGTGGGAATTTAGCATCCTTAGGATAGAGAACCAATCTATTCATAGGAGGCAATGCTATGAATCCTTTCTTGAGAAGTATTTGTAACTTCCTTTCAATTTCAGGTGGTGGATGAGGAGGTTGTAATTTTTGTAGTTTATAAGGTCTTTTGTGTTTGCTAGGTTCACCAACATCCTCATCATTGTTGGGAGTTAGGATATTTGTATCTAAAACCACCATACCATCACTACGAAGAGTTAGGTATTCTCTAGGTATTTTTGCATTATGAGTGGGATCTTGATATTCTAACCCTTTTGTGTTTTCATCAACTAGAACTTGCTCTAAGAGTTGATGAATCTCATGCTCACTTGTTGTGTCACAATCTTGTTTACTCAATATTGTGAATCCTTTGCCATATGTTTCTTCAAGGTTGATTGGAGTGTTTGTTACTTTGTGATCATAATATGGCTGAATGGTTTCTTGTCTAGAGGAACTAGGTTCACCTATTGTAGGGAACTTAGGTTCAATGCTTGTTTTAGTTTTAGGATGTAAGTAACCAAACATGTCAAGAGGTGGTATTGTAGTGGATTTGCTTATTTCATGGATGGGTAGAAGGATGCATTAGCTTTGAGGTTATCAAGACAATTGTTTAGGAACTTATTCATGCTCTCATCATCTTCTCCAATGATGTCAACATCACGAGGAGGGCATGCATTAGGAGTTGAGAGAGCATGAGTGAGTTCAATTTCATTAGGATCATTATCGAAGGCAAAATTTGAGACATCTACTAAGGATTTCAGAGACATCCACAACTTTTTGAAGCACATATCCATGATGCGGGATTAAGCAAATGCATTTAAAAATTAAAAAAATTGGAATAATAAAAATTCTAGAAATTGAAAATGTTGGTGTTTTTTACTATAACCCAAGTGTATTTCCCAAGAGCTTCTATGAACTTGCCACTTTCAATAATAAAATTCTAGGAAATGTTTGGCCAACTTGACGAGAACAACGATAATGCTAATTCTCCTACACTTCGGGCTCTGTAAGACCTAGGAGGGTACTCCCTAAAATGTGCTCTTGAAATACAACATTAAATAATTCACTTTCACATTGATAAACAATAGATAGATTCCCCATTTACGCTAAAAGGATGAAATCCTTCAAGAAATTAGCTATTCCTCGAAAAGGCTCAAATCCTATTAGTAGAGAATTGCAAACACGACTAAAATAGATTGATAGGAAATATTTGAATAAAATGTCTTGAAGTCATAACACAAAACATGAGAAAATACAAATGCGATCAGAGTTCTAGTGCCATATCCTAAAGCAAGGAGTCGAATGAGAAAACTGAACTATAGGGAAAATTTCACCTTAAGCACTTATGATCTATATGAATCACATTACAATCCATATATCAGCATCTAAGTCTATCACTACATTATGAATCCTATTGTTAGCTTGCATGAGCTCACTGATTAACTGAAGCATTTAACCGATCCTTTAAACTAGAGCTATCATTAAACGTAATTCACAGTAAAGAACAAATGAAGATCAATGAAAATCATCTTGGACCAATATTTCATTAATAATCCATGCAAAGTATCACAACAGGAGAGAAAACAGACTCAAAAAATTTGTATGTTTTAACACAAACATGCCTAAGAACCCCATAATTGACCAAGTTCTCTTATCTAACTCAAAACCTTAAAACCTAGACTTACATTCATACTCTCTATATCACCAAACTCCTATTTCTCATATCTCAGATATTTCAGTAGACCTCTTCTCACAACCCAGAATTCCCTTTTATAAAACAAGGGAGCAAACAAGCCTCAGGCCGGAGAGTACACATGTCTATTTTTCATTGGACCGCTAATCCCTAATTCAGTTACACTTTCATCATGTGATTGAAAAGGAATAAGACAAGAATAATCATTATTTATTATGGAAGAAAAGAAACCACCCTTCAAAGGGCCACTTGTTCATGTCAGAAGCATCTTTAACCGTTGTAACACTTTATTCCACCTCAACAGCTCATACTTGAAGTCGAAAGGAGAATGCATATTTTCAAATATAACTTCTGAGGCTAGACCTGTATTATACATGACCAAATTGCATTTCTCACTAATAGTATTCATATTTCAAATTCATCGGTGAACATCTTTTCTATAACTCAAAATCTTCCTCAGATGGCCACTTAAAAGCCATAACCTGATCAATCTTATCTCAGTAGGGTGCATATTTCACCATTACTATCAAAGTTTTCTAAGAAACTAATGACAAATGACAGTTTCTCCAATGTATTCTCCAACATACCAATTTCAGCATTTCTACATATCTCATGTGTCTAAGCAATCATTATATTATTCATCTGATCTTTCCAAACCTACAAAGGCTTTACCTTGTCTTGACTATGCAGAATGTGTGGCAATGGAGTTAAGTCCATTCCATCATATTTGGCATTTAACCCTTTAATATTTAACTCCATAGGGGCGACATACCCCTAAAACTGTTGCTCCAAGACTCCCTTGACAAATTGATAAGTTGTATAACCATAGGATACGTATCCCCATGTTGTTTTGCTCCTACTGCCATGAATCTCAATTTCTCAATTCTGGGGCTCCATTTGTCCAGCAATGGGGTGGCCAACTCTCTATCTCTTGGGAACATTCTAAATTCTTACAACATTAGAGCATAGTTTGCATGAACACTATTCAATTTCCCCTGGACCCTCCTGTTTAAGTGTTTCAAAACAGTGTCCACAATCACCGAATTGTTCTTCCCTGTTGATTCCTGGATTTGTTGCACCATCTCCTTATAATCCTCAACTTGCTGAATTAATTTCTCCCTAGAGAGTCCTCCTCTTGGGCTATTAGCCCTTTCAACTACAATAGGAACCTTTCCCATATTATATGGAATAATAACTAAGGACTGTCCTGGCGAAGAGGGTTGAGATTGCTCCACTGGTGGGTCAGATACAGTGCGGCTAGAACTAGCCTGCCCTTGAGACCTTAATGTATCAATTTGTTGCTTTAATAAGGCCAATTCAGTTTCTAACTTTGCAATCCTTTGTTGACTCTTATTATATTCAATAATAATGTCATTGTATTGGCCTCTCAGAGTATCCCAGTCCTTGGTCGAATCCTCAACAGTTTCCCTAGTGAATTTGGCAACATTTACCACCATATCAACAGCCTCCAATGTTGGGGTATCATCAACTCTTCTTACAACTAGGTGACCACTAAAATCAGATGGTTCTATGACTATTGGCTTCCTAGATCCAGTTGACAAAGACAAAATTGCAAAGGCATCCCACTCCTCACTAAAGGTTGAACCTTTAAGTGCCAATTCATCTTCTTCATCGGTTGCAAGAAGTGGCATATTGGCCCTTCTAATTGTATCAAACACCACAACATCAACAATATCCCATTCAGGAAGTAACAATACTCCACTCTTCTATACCAATGCTCGGCCCTACTCTGGTGTTATTTCTTTGAACCTTTCCTTCATCTGCATCCTGACCTTAGATTGAATTACTTGCTCTGGGAGCTCAGGATTCAAACTTATTTCTTATGCCACCCTCTCAGTATATAATGAGACATGTGCCCTCCATACAAAATATTTAAAAGAATTGGTCTGGATAAAAGAGTCATCCATCATGAACTCTCTGCATGCCTCCATCCTTAGGTCATCATTATTTGTCATTCCCCTTATTTCATCTTTTCCCAACCTCAAAGCAACTACCCCAAAACTTGATGAAGTGTCAAGTGGGAAAGATGGCATTCCCCGATGCATCTCATCAGAAGTGACAATGATCTCTTCATCCTCATCACCATCATAATCAACCACCTTTTTTCTTTCAACTTTTTGTCTCTTTGGTGGTGATGGACAAGTCTGGTAAAAAATCCTCAGAGGGGAATCTAGATCAACAATATTTGGCAATGACTGCCCTGAAGAAGATGGTGTAACATTTTTAGCAACTTCTCTAGCCCTGCTTCCCCTTCTCCTAGAGAAAACCTTTATCTTATTCAGGGGCTAATAAGTAGGCCTCTCCTCCAACCTTACTTCAAGGTACTCCTCAATAGTTTATGATTTTCCCCTTTCTTCCATAACCCGTTCATCCTTTAGAATTCCCACCAAACTCTCAAAATTGTTAATGGCATACATAGCCCTATTCAAATCACCATTGATATTTGGTATGGGATTGAAAGTAGGTATCCTTTATTGATTCTTTTTTACCATCTTGGTGAAGGAAATGTACATTTCCTTTCTCTCTTCTTGTATCTCTAGATCAAAAATGTTCCTGATAATGTCCTCAGAAAAATAGAAATTATGGACAAAAGTTCTAGTCTGATTATTTGCCTTCATTTGAGAAATAAAACCCTTAGCATCATGATTCCTAGGGCGTACAGTCTTTAATCCATAAGTTTTAAACAATGTGTATAAATCCTTCCATCCTCTATTTGCCATAACAAATCAACAAATGTTGTATACTCAGGAAAGAAAGATCTTTTCTTTTTTTCTACTAGTAGATGTACTTCTTGAGCACACCCCAACTGTCTCATGATTTCCAAACATCCAATTCTCAGAGGAACCTCCCTGGGCAGAACATAAGGGTTGACATTAGTGCCATATACTCTAAAAATGGTTGTATTATGATAAGGGATAATATCTCCCCAATTGTGTGTCAAATTTAATTCAGGCCTTCTTTCCATTGGCCTCAAGAAATCATGAATCTCTTTAGGAATCTTGGGGGGATCATGAACTAGAGCCTTCTTCAAATTGGATCCAAAGACATTTTGGAATGTTACATAATCAAATTTGTGATCGTGCATATCAAGGATCCTAGTCCAATATTGGACAGGAATTTCAACATTACCCTCCTTCTTTAATTCCATATCCTACCCAAACACTACTTGGCCCCTATTTAAAAACATGTGGATCAACAAGGAAAACCATCTGAAACCAACCTAATTCTTTCCTTCCTTTAGGGCCACCAGACCCCCATGCATTTTCTTTGCTAAGTAAGTGGCAAAATCATATACCACATTGAAACTTGGATGCTGGAGGTTTACAACCATGTACATGATATTTGTAGGTAGAGTAGTCTTCAAGCTAATTCCCAGAACTTGGCATAAGGCACAAACCATCCTCTTGAAATAGTTAGAGAACTAGTCCACAAGAAAAGGTGTTGGCTCATTCTTACCAATCACTACCTGCTTCTTATTCTTCCCTCTTCCTGAGGTTGCCAAATGAGGCATCAAAAGAGATGTTCTAAACAAACCCTTGGTATTTATGTACTCTTCTCTAAAAGCCTCAAGATTAATTACAACCATATCCTGACTCCATTCATGTAGACAAAAAATTTCTACAATTTCCTCCCTAGTTATCTTTACCATTTCTATGTCAGAGTGTGTTCTGACAACTCTAGTTACAGGGTTATACCTCGCAACAACATCTTTCAATAAATCTACATCCAAGTAGACATTAGGAACCACCAGCTTACCAAGATCCAACCTCCATGGGTTACACAAAGGAACACACAAATTCATGTTCCCAAACCAATTTGAGAACAATTTCCATCTGATATACGGTAACTCAGCATCCCGAATTGCACACTGCTTATCAGTTAACCCTTCTAGGAGTAAGGGCCCATAGAATAAAGCCTTTCCCTCCTGCCTTTTGCTAGTAGAGGGTTTTAATAAATCTATAATATCTTGGGAAAAGGACCTAGTAGCGACTTCAAAGCCAGAGCTTCAGGCCTTAGGTGCCATTTATACAAGACAGAGAATAAATTGAGCTATGGTTTTTATATGTCTAACAATTATAACTTGCACCCTATAGCTTTAAACATAAAATTCTTCACAATTCAAGAAGTCACAACAATTATCAAGACAAGCTTTAAGATAATTTAAAGCAAATCAACTCAAACAATCCTTTAAGGACAGAACAAGAAGCAATCGATAATTGTTCTTCAAGCAACCATAAGACCTTCTAAAAGGACAAGAAATGGTATATGTGTTACTTACAATTTCACTTGCAGAACATTAATGACAGTGAGGCTGAAAAATTACATAGACGGCTTGCTTCGCTCGGTACTAGGCAATTCCTCTTCAGCGTGAAAATACACACAGAAATAGCAATTCACTAATCTTTTAGCATTTAATTATGAGAGAAAATTTTGAACTCGACCATTACTACTCACTCAAGTGAGATAAAATGGCTATAGGACAACATCATCCTATTTCAAATGCCAGTTGTTGATCCAAAACAATGTAAGCCAAAAGAACAACTTAGATTGAGTCAAAATGGTTTGAAAATGCCACGCATGTTCACCAATCTTTAGGCGAACAGAAAGTCACCTACCATACATCACCTCAGCATGAAATGAGCCCCACCTCGATTGTCCCTCATACAGCATCGACATCCATGTGTCAACAATTCACACACCTCACAACATTATTAAAACTAATGTTTTAATTGCACAAGGTCAGCGAGGAACAACCACGATGCATTGGTAAATAAATAGTTGTCAGCATCATCATCCTTCATCGTTCAATGAACAAGAACTAGTCCCCATGATCATATCTGATAGGTGGCAGCATCTCGCATGCCTCACATCACTTTAGTAACATCAACAGGAAACCTTGCGGGGTCTACGAGGAATGGACCAGCTATGGATCACTCCATCCGACAGCTACGCAATCTGCACATGTGAAAAAGTTATTTATAAAAAAGGGACTGATTAGGTGGATGGGGAAACAACCCTCGAGGTTGAAAATATTTTTTAGAGATTAATCTAAAACATTTTACCAACCCGACACTAAGGAAAAATAAAATACGGTCAGGACGCAAAAGACCGAGAGGATAGGTAAAGAGGGGTCAGTAATGTCACAACCAGAAGGGGTTATGACCACACTTAAATGACTGGCCACCATTAATAATAAGTCATCGCTCAAAAAGAAAAACTATGACCCAAACTTGTTTGTAAAACCCAAAACCCAACCAATTAGAGCCAAGGATAAAATAAAATAAACTCACAAGGGGGGAGAATTTAAAAGCTCCACCAGAAACAACAAACTAAAAGCAACCCATAGAAACATAGAACAATAATTTCAAACCCTGAAAAAAATTGGAGAGTCAAAGTCAATAGGGACTAAGACACCAGTAAGGGACAAACTGATCTAATTAAAACACAACAAACTCCCTATAATCGTTCCATTGTTTCCTATCTTTAGGGATTCATTAAATCATGTTGGCTCACAGATTTGGGTAGGCATGCTATGACTATTAGAATGACAACCTGAGGAATGGAATATTGAAAGATGCAATAAATCTATCCCTACATCATGATAAACTATGTGATGTGTTGTAAATGATAACATGGTGATATGATAATGGATATGATACCTAAGATTATGATGCAAATGTTGTATAAAACTACTATGATAATGGAAATGAAGCTAATAAACTAAGCCATGATTCTAAATTAATATGCTTCTACTATGCTAAATACTCTAAATGCTCTAATGCTCAAATGCTCTAAATGCTCTAAGATGATTTCTACAGAGTAAGTTTTCTCAAAGATGGGATGTGAAATGTTGTAGAATGAGGTTGTATTTATAGATTTTCCAAGGCATATTGTGATTTGGTAGCAACCAACAGTCAATATTTTAGCTGGAAAGATGAAGGGCAGAGGATGGAGAAGTTAGACGAAAATAAGGAGAGTCTTCCCATGCATGAAACAATCTTGCCAAGTGTAGAGAAGAAATGAAATAGAAGAGCCAAGTGTCTCAAGTTTATTTCAGCATTTGTTGAGGATAAATATCCAAATTAAATATTTGGAATATCTAATTTTTTGACACATGATGAGGTGGAAGGGGAAAATGTTGTAGACATGTGACTAGAATTAAATTTAGGATTTAATTTTAGTGAGAGGAAAGATAAATAAATAAAACAAACTATTCAAAGTTGTTTATTTAATTAAAATTTAGAGGAATGTGATTAGAAGATGAAATATATAAATAAATTTAGAATTTATTTATAAGTAGATGAAAAGGGGTTATTAATTAAATAACTTGTATTTTATTAATTAGATTAGAAGAATTTAGAAAATATGAACTATATAAATAAATTTAGAATTTATATATAAGTAGAGGAATTAGAAGATTTATTAATTGAATAACTCATATTTAATTAATTAGATTATCCAGACCGATTTTAGGTGTATACAAGGGCATTTTAGTCCCAGGAGAGGTTTTTCTAAGAGAAACAACAAGTTTTGAAATTATCATTGACTTAGAAAGTTGACAAGTGGATTTTTTTTGGAAATGGTTAGCAAATGAGAACTATCATGGGATGCTAATGTGTCACAAATACATTTGTGCATAGCACTAGTGTCTAAATAGTTTGGACTCTAGAAAAAATGAAATATCGAAAAATACGAGATTAACATAATTACAACATCATCTTGGAAAAAATAAACCATGGGAGACAATTCCTTTGTATCATGGGAGGGAAAGAGACTAATGTAAGGGATAAAATGAGCCTATAAGCACATTAAGGAGTTGAACATTAAAGTGAGCACAAAACATAGTATGAAATTATAAGATTCTCAAAAAATATAAAACAAACTATTCAAAGTTATTTATTTAATTAAAATTTAGAGGAATGTGATTAGAAGATGAACTATATAAATAAATTTAGAATTTATTCATAAGTTGATGAAAAGGGGTTATTAATTAAATAAATTGTATTTAATTAATTAGATTAGAAGAATTTAGAAAATATGAACTATATAAATAAATTTAGAATTGATTTATAAGTAGAGGAATTAGAAGATTTATTAATTAAATAACTCATATTTAATTAATTAGATTATCCAGACCAATTTTAGGTGTATACAAGGGAATTTTAGTTCTAGGATAGGTTTTTCTAAGAGAAACAACAAGTTTTGGCTTGAAAACAACTTTCTCAGGTTTCCTATACTAGGACTTGATGTTTGGAAATAGAAAATGATGCAAACAAAGGCAAAAAAAAGCAATGATGAACAAGCAATTGAATGCAAGATTTGAAATGCAGTTTTTTCAATTTTCAATGCAAGAATAATGCTTCTAAATGCAATTAAGAAGATGAAAAAGGCACTTTCTAGTTTTTCAATGAGATGTAATGATGCAAGAAAGGAAAACAACAACCTATATGCACTTTCACTAATGAAAAGATAGGAAACCCTAAATGCAATTTCACTAATGCAAGATGAAAGAAACTATAGATGCAAAATGCAATGAATGCAATCTAATCTAGGACTCTAAAGGACTCCAAAACAAAAAAAAGGAAGAGTGCTCAAACAAATTCGGGTTCACCAAAATGAATCGTAGATAAAATGGGAAAAGGAGGGATGGTCCTTTCCTATTCTATCTAGATCATTCAAATATGTCCTAAGAACCCTAATAGGATTGACTATCAACCTCTCGAGGTGAGTCATTACACAACTAGGAGGACTTAGGAGGGGGTTTTCTATCAGATCAAGGGGTTCACCACCAAGAAAATGCTTGGTAACAACAATGTTTGAAAACATAGTGTGATATGCAAAACACTTAAAATAAGCAAAATGAAGCTTCTTAATATTGAAAATGAACAACTCCAAGTCAGGGTATGTGTACCTGGGAAGCTTGGAGATGCCAAGAGGATTCTGGAAATGTAAATAGGCTGCTAAAAAATGCCTTAGAGGACTAAGATGCCTTTACTCCCGTCTTAGTCCCGCTATTATTTTTCGGGGCAAAGAAAAGAAAAGATGAACAAGCAATTGAATGCAAGATTTGAAATGCAGTTTTTTCAATTTTCAATGCAAGAATAATGCTTCTAAATGAAATTAAGAAGATGAAAAAGAAACTTTCTAGTTTTTCAATGAGATGTAATGATGCAAGAAAGGAAAACAACCACCTATATGCACTTTCACTAATGCAAAGATAGGAAACCCTAAATGCAATTTCACTAATGCAAGATGCAAGAAACCATAGATGCAAAATGCAATGAATGTAATCTAAATCTAGGATTCTAAAGGACTCCAAAACAAAAAAGGAAGAGTGCTCAAACAAATTTGGGTTCACCAAAATGAATCGTACATAAAATGGGAAAAGGAGGGATGGTCCTTTCCTATTCTATGTAGGTCATTCAAATATGTCCTAAGAACCCTAATAGGATTGACTATCAACCTCTCAAGGTGAGTCAATACACAACTAGGAGGACTTAGGAGGGGGTTTTCTATTAGATCAAGAGGTTCACCACCAAGAAAATGCTTGGAAACAACAATGTTTGAAAACATAGTGTGATATGCAAAACACTTAAAATAAGCAAAATGAAGCTTCTTAATATTGAAAATGAACAACTCCAAGTCAGGGTATGTGTACCTGGGAAGCTTGGAGATGCCAAGAGGATTTTGGAAATGTAAATAGGCTGCTGAAAAATGCCTTAGAGGACTAAGATGCCTTTACTCCCGTCTTAGTCCCGCTATTATTTTTCGGGGCAAAGAAAAGAAAAGATGAACAAGCAATTGAATGCAAGATTTGAAATGCATTTTTTTAAATTTTCAATGCAAGAATAATGCTTCTAAATGAAATTAAGAAGATGAAAAAGGAACTTTCTAGTTTTTCAATGAGATGTAATGATGCAAGAAAGGAAAACAACCACCTATATGCATTTTCACTAATGCAAAGATAGGAAACCCTAAATGCAATTTCACTAATGCAAGATGCAAGAAACCATAGATGCAAAATGCAATGAATGCAATCTAAATCTAGGATTCTAAAGGACTCCAAAACAAAAAAGGAAGAGTGCTCAAACAAATTTGGGTTCACCAAAATGAATCGTACATAAAATGGGAAAAGGAGGGATGGTCCTTTCCTATTCTATGTAGGTCATTCAAATATGTCCTAAGAACCCTAATAGGATTGACTATCAACCTCTCAAGGTGAGTCAATACACAACTAGGAGGACTTAGGAGGGGGTGTTCTATCATATTAAGGGGTTCACCACCAAGCAAATGCTTGGAAACAACAATGTTTGAAAACATAATGTGATATGAAAAACACTTAAAATAAGCAAAATGAAGCTTCTTAATATTGAAAATGAACAACTCCAAGTCAGGGTATGTGTACCTGGGAAGCTTGCAGATGCCAAGAGGATTCTGGAAATGTAAATAGACTGTTGAAAAATGCCTTAGAGGACTAAGACGCCTTTACTCCCATCTTAGTCCTGCTATTATTTTTTGGGGCAAACATAGAATCTTTCGATAACAGAAAAAAAATATTGAAAAAACATTGAAAGATTCCACCTGGAGGACTAAGACACCTTTACTCCCATCTTAGTCCCGATCTGAATTTCTGAAAAGTGCGAATGTGGTCTTGAGCTCCCAAATATGCAATTGTTTATCCACAGATCTCAAGTTCTGGAATAGTCGGATTTGGCCTATAGGTGAGTTTCCATGAAGATGACAACTTTGACAATGCAACTTTGACAACTTTTCACTCCAAGTGATCTTCAAGTCTACAACCTAGATTTGCAAACAGAAATGGACAAGATGAAAAAACTTGATGATTATTAGTGAATGGGGGTTTGCCTTGGTCAAACCCCTTGTTGGTAATTAAAATTTGAAATGAAATAGGAATGATGAAGGTAATGATGAATGAACAACATGCAATACTACAACTCACCAAACCCTTGTAAATGTTGCAAACTTGTATGTAATGGCTGCAATAGATATGGATCTTGAAATGCTTGATAGATATGGACTTATATTGCTTTCTTAGATCAAAACCCTACATCACAAATGTTAGCACAACAACACACATGATGCAAGAAAAATCTTTGACATGATACTTGAAACTTGATGATGGCTACAATTGCTTGATGAATTGCTCTTGAATGCACTTGATCTCATAAAATTTCCTTAAGAATGAATGGTCAAGTTGCTAGGATGAAAATGAATGAATAAACCTTGTATTTATACTTGTTTATGCTTAATATCCCAAAATCATATCACACCAAGCCGACATACGAATTCAAATAATAAAGGAGGTTAAATCCCGCCAAGATTTAAAATTGAATCTAGAAAATGAATCAAGGAGAACTAAGATGCCCTAGGTGGCGTCTTAGTCCCAAGTGATGAAACTTGGGGCACAAACACCAAAAAGGGGCCCAAAACAAATACCTCAAAATTAGGGTCCCAAGACCTTGGAGGGACAAAGACACCCTTGGTGGCATCTTAGTCCCAACCAGAAATCAAGGACACACCAATTAGATTCATTAGGGAATTAGATATGCTTTGGAGAATGTCAAGATTTACTAAAAAAAATATGTCATTCATAGGGCTTGTGGACATAAAATAGGGTCAATTAAGCCATAAAGAAGGATAAATAAAGCAAGGCAGGCCCAAGGAAGTGTGAAAATGCAAGGGTTTTCATTTTACTACACTACACTTGAATATGTTGAAATAGATAGAACCCTCTATTCATACATCTGAAAACATATTAAACATCCAATTTTAAAGGGTTTTTGGTTGCAGTTTGATATGAGATTGGCACAATAATAAGCTTATGAAAGTATTTTAATTTTATTGAATTGTGCCATTTGGACTTAGTCTCATTCTTGTAGCATCGTTTGTAAAAGGATTTATCATTCTCTGAGACTTGTAATTGGATCACCCTAACAAGTCTTGTGGATCTCAAAGTGTAGAAGGCTAAGTCCAACTTTGATTATTGGCTTTCTCTTGTCATCTATTTGACTATAGAAAAAATCTTTGTCTTAACCTTTTGTTCCCCTAGTTTAGGCATTGTATTTTCTCTTAGAATTGAGGGTTTCAAGAAAAAACACCAACATATTGTTTGCTTGTGAATCAGTCCATGCATTGGGTACATCACACCTTGGAAAAATATACCCTAATGTATAGCATTCATTGTTATCTTAAAAAAAGGCTTCTAAAATCAAAGTCAACATAACTAATCATAATAAATATATCATTATTATTTTATTCACAGTCATATTTCTTGCATCCATCTTTTAATTTTTCTCTTCTATTTTTCTTCCATCATTTTTTATCTCCAATTTGACATTTTCTTCACATCTCTTTTTTCAAGAGCTCACCCAAGTAATTTTTGCATGGATAACCTCTCAAGGGGGGATCACACCATCAATCATCCCACTTTCTAAATTTCCATTGATTCTTCCATCCAATTGAAAAATCATAACTTTCTTCATCTCTTACATTTTTTTAATTCTTAGCTACTTTTCTTTTGTATGAAACAATGTCACTTTCATGAATTGATGAGTTGAATCCACATCCTTTCATGAGTAGATCGTTACAATATGCTCAATCTTGAGATTTAAGATGGAATTTGGTTATTAGTACTTTTTCTTATTTGTGTTTCTAAATTCTTGTTTTTGTATTTCCATTTGTTAATGCATTCAATTACACCCCTTCTTCCTAAAAAAGTCTTTTTGATTCAAGTTTTCTTCTCTACTACCATGTTTAATCTTATTGCTTCTAATCATTGTCTAATGGGTTTTGATCTTTCTTTCTTTGTGTCTATCTATTTGGAGCTTCATGCATCTTTCCATGATAGTAAATTTAACTTTAATTTTCTTCCTAAATCTTGTTTTTATAAGTTACCTTAAAATATAAGATTCTCAAAAAATATATTTGAATAAGTCAATTAAATCTTGTCATAGAGATAGAATTAATCTTCCCATGAACTCTACGATTAGATGATGAACTTCCAAGATGTTATGGTTGAGAGTGATAGAATATATTTAATAATATTAAAGAGTTTGTAGGTTATTCTTCTACTTTGTAAAAAAGATATTACCATTTTCTAATCTTCTTTAAAGAGGCATTTTTTTTAAACTTTGATTTAATATTATTTTTTTAATGAAAAAACTTTTATATGAAATATATAATCTATTATAGAGAATAAAAAGATTGTATGTTGATAAAACTAAAATAAATAGTAATATTAATAAACCTAGATGCAATGAGTGCTAAGTGGACCATTTATTATCATGAGAGATAGATTCTTGTGAATCATGAAACATAAGCCGATGAATTTGACACATTAAACTACATGATTGAATCCTAATAACAATATCACAATTAATAAATCTATTCTAAATAATGAATTTTATTTTTATTTTACTTTTTAAAAATTATAATTTCAAATAAAAACTGAATAAAATTATAAATATGTTTATATTTTTATGAGATAATTTGTTTATACAAAATATTTTTCCATATCTTCACATAAATATAATCTATACTGATCCTATAAGCTCTTCGAAATCTTAAAATCATTAATTAAAACACAAACTTTATATATAATTAACTTAAAAAACCTGTAACATCAAAAAAACACCATGAAAACCAAAATTGCATAGCTAGTACACTAAATAACTCTCTAAAGCCACATGCGTACTTACAACCATACCACGTGATGTCTAAAAGTATTCCACTCAATTTTGGTTTTGAGATTCTTTCCATGTCATTCTTTTGGTTGAAATCATTTTTAAAGTGCAACTTAGGGATTCTGCAGATCCCCTCTCTCACTGGTTAGATTCAGTTTAACGTTATGTGAGCATAAGTAATGATTACAAATGAAACATGCCAAGGATTTCAACATGCAAGACATGCCACCTCTACGTACTTACAATTTTATTTTTGTTGTCGTCTTCTGAGGTCACGTAATATAAACAAAAAAAAACTGTAAGAAAAGGACTTTGAAAGTCAGACGACAGGCTGGATGACTCAGCAGATCAGACACATTTTAATTGTGTCAATTTCCATTGCTGACCTGTTAAACATATCCATTTCATGGTGACAACTGGTAGTACATGACGTGCTGACATCTTTTTTATAGTAAAACTTAAATATGAAACAAGCTTATGTATAAATACTTGAACAACGTCTCTCGTCATTTAACGAAAATTTGTTTTCTAAAATTCCTCCATTATTAAGCACAGCAATAGTAAACAATCTCTGCTAAAACTTGTAAGCATTACAGTACATTCCGAAGGCTTTGCCATGTACGGCTAAGCCCGTCTCTCTTGCTTGAAAAAGACATTTGCTGTTATCATTGTATTTGTTCCTGAAACTACCAATAACTTTCAAGCTACATTCATTGATTTCACTTTCAAACGATGGGGTTCTGCATTATTGTGAATTAATAAAAGACATGATGTTGAGTTTATTTTGCATGCAAGTTTCATCTGTCCATTAGAAAAGTCGATGCTTGACATCTATTAAAAGTTATTTGTTCTTTACTTTGCTACACACATTACAGCTTTGATTGTGGGCAAGTTTGTCAGCAAGCTACAACCAGAGATGCAGGCAAGTTATAATGATGTGGCTAATTTTTATTCAAATCGATTTGACTATATTTAAACAATTTATGGGTATGTTAATCATCATAATTAAGATAATTATGATATTGATATCAGGATCCATTCGTGTAGTTTTTTGAGTTAAATTCATTGATCCATGTTTCATGATTAGTGGTTCACAAGAACTCATCTCTAATGATAATGAATGGTCCATTTAACACTCATAGCATCTAGGTGATGTTCACAGAGGTGAAGCATTGGACCTTCCCGAGAGATCACCCATCCCAACTTACTACTTCAACTAAGATAATTATCAAAGATGTTTCAATAAAAAAGATTATAAACATGTATAAAGTGTAAGTTAAAATATGGAATAGAGTGTTTGATGAGACAATTTGGGGCTCATCAATCCCAAACATCAAAATAGAAGACAATGACATGGAAAAAAAAATTATTTTATAAAATGACAACAAACCTTCAACCCTTCACCATGCAAAACCCCAAGACTTTCTTTTCAAATAAAGTGCTAGAGAGCCAATGTGAGAGAAAAAGTGTATAAAATAAAAAATGTTAGATTAAAAGATGCTGAGAGGAGGTAAGAGGAAGAAACTAATGAGTCATTTTGGTTCATTCCAAGAAATTATCATTGACCTAGAAAGTTGACAAGTGGAAAAATATTTGGAAATGGTTAGCAAATGAGAACTATCATGGGATGCTAATGTGTCACAAATACATTTGTGCATAGCACTAGTGTCTAAATAGCTTGGACTCTAGAAAAAATGAAATATCAAAAAATATGAGATTAACATAATTACAACATCATCTTGCAAAAATAAACCATGGGAGACAATGCCTTTGCATCATGGGAGGGAAAGAGACTAATGTAAGGGCTAAAATGAGCCTATAAGCATATTAAAGAGTTGAACATTAAAGTGAGCACAAAACATAGTATGAAATTATAAAAGTATGCAATTTTTGATGTTACAAGTTGATAGGAAAATTTATTTAAAAACCATGCACAAAATCCATGTCCTAATTAACATTTTTATCAAACACATAAATTAATTTTTATCATCAATTTTTTTTAAAATAAATCTCTTAAAATTAAAAGTCATTATATTTTCCCATGGAACTACCCTTGGTTATAACTATGATTTTGTAACTTCACATGAAATTATTTTATTAAATTTTTCAAAAAAATAAAAATCGCAACACTTGCAAACAACAAAAAAATCGACACAGAAAAATCTCTCTTATATAGAATAGAGCTAGACATGAAAATGTATGTTGTGATAAATTACTTTGGCAAAAGGAATGAATTTAAGGTAGTGGGCACTTTCCTCAAGAAAAATAGGAAGGGTTTAAATTTTAATTTGATAACCATTCAAATCATTGTAAAAAGACTCGTGAAGGCTAGAAAGGAGAAAAATACGATGCTTTATTTTTTTAATGATGGAAGAGCATGAATTTAAGTGAATGAGAAGGCCTTGAAAATTAGGGTGCAAAAACTTTGTGACATAATTTTTGGGAACTATGCAAATAAATTGATGAAACATAAAGTAGATGCACATTGTCTGAATGAAGAGGTCTATAATATGCTTGTCAACAGATGGTGGATTGTGTAGAAGTTGAGAAATCAAACTTCACAGACCCCGAAGATCACCTACATGCAAATAACCTGTCACGGAAGAAGACATTGGAGACAAAAAACAAGGGTGCTCTGAAAGCTGAAAATTGTATTAATCAGAAAGTGGAAATAAAATACAATGATGAATCCTTATGAAAAGAGATCATGCAAAACCTAAAAGTAACCCTAATAGGAAGACATTTAATAATAATTATTAAATGTCATAGTATGCAAACTAAAGTGAAATCTTAAGAGAGGAATAAAGGTAACTTAATTAACACAATTAATTTAAAACCTTTACTCTAACACCCCCCTTAAGATGAGCAAGAGTGCAGCTACAAACATGTGCAAGAAAGCAAAGGTAACTACAATGCATGAAAGTAAATATGGGTCCCGAAAACTAGGCCTGATCAGGTGCCCATTTACAAAAGCAATGCAAACTAAATGAAACAAGGTAAAGGAGAAAACCCGATGGGAACAAAACTCCTCCCCAAAATAGAATGCAAAGAAAGGAATATGATGTACTAATGAAAGAAGGATAGGAGGTGGATTACATGATACCCCCCATAGACAACTTCTATCATATAAGTACATGTACAATGGTCTCCATAGGAGAGATATAAAGAGAGAAGAAGGCCCCCCCATAATGAAGAAACTTCTGTCACAATGGTAGATGCTTGATATAGAATCCAAAAGGAGATCCTGAAGCGGCAAATGATATTCCTCCCCTTGGGAAGAAATGGATCCAAAGGACAATGTCAAAGAAACCCTGTGAAGAGTGATGAACCAATTTGTCTCAAGATGTGTGCCATGATCGGATGTTGAAGAATCTCTCTCCCTAAAATTAAACAAATGATGTCAAATCCAAATTGATGTGGAGAATCCTAATATGCAACCTCTAAAAGTACTGATAATGGTGGGAAAATAGTGATAACCTAACTGTCAAGGTAGAGGAGATGAATGTCCTCATAAGAATCCTCCAAATCTGCAATATAAGACTCAACAAACAAGAAAGATATGTCTACAACATAAGAGTCCAAAGTAGCTATGTTTGGAAGATGTATGATTCCTTGCTGCATTGAATTAGGAACAATAGGAGATGTTGATGAAGTCTCAGTCTGAAGAGTAGGAACTGTGAGACAAGCATCTAATCCATCGGAGAATGTAAGGGTGTCTAAATACTCAAGCTCCTCTTAAGTATCATGATCAAATGGTGTATTCTCTCTCCAAGCAATGGGTAAGAGACAATCTGAAGTAGGATCCTCTAGGAATGGAGAGAGATTGGGGTCTCCATAGATCTCCCAAAGACATGTCCAATGGGTGAGGACAATCAATGTCTGATATAACCAACATAGTGTCAAGATTAACACTAGACAATATAAGTCCTACTATGTGATCTCTAATGATATCCCATGCTAATTTTCCCTCTGAAGTGGCTGGTTTAGGTATGAGATCATACAAATAAGGCAAAATATTAAGCCACCTACAATGTGTAAGTATGCCCTTTGCCCATGACTCATAATTACCTCGTTCCAGAATTACAACTGAAGGGTGAGTAGAAAAACCCATGATAACTCTTCAAATGAAAAAAACTAAGAAATCTGACCTTAATGCATGTAGATCAAATTAATATAGTCCATCACACGTGAACATAACCCATGTAGGTTCCAGAATGTCCAAGTAATTGAGCAAAGTGTAAAAACACAAAAAGTTGAATAAAATTTACCTAGTAAATTGTCTGATGAAATGTACTACAGATCTAGAAAGACCACTACAACACCTTTCCAATGCCTATTTGTTTGCACAAAACGGAGTTCAGACGCAAAAGATATGCCCTCAAGAGTGAAAAACACAAGTTCTGACTTTGACTGGCAAAAAAGACTGAAAAATAGAAAAATCATAAAAAATAACCAACACCACTGGAACGGCACCAGAACCCACTTTCCGGCAATATCTTGTTTTTGCAAAATGGAGATCGTATACAAAAATTATGCCTGATTTTGTACAAGCAGCTCCAAAAAGGTTTGAGGGTTAAGCCTAGCGGTTAGGCTAACCGCTAGCATTAACCACTAGCGGTTAATTGATGGCGGCGACCATTAACTCTGTGATTTTTTAAAAAAATTCTCGGATTGCGTGCCTTATCAGGCCATATGACTCAGAAATGATTTTTTTTTTGCCTCCCGGAGTCACTATGTCCGATTTTGACGATTTGACAGTCGATTTTGGGGTATTTAGGCACTCTAAATACGATGGTGAGGTCTGTTTGGACTCAAAAGGCCACCAAATTACAGGTTTGCTCTAGATCAGGAACCCTCAAAAACTTCAAACCCTCGCAGATCTGACGCCGTGAAGCTAAATTTGACAAAACAAAGGTCAATTTTGATTGAATCGAACATTCCATATGCAATGGTGAGGTCCAAATTGACTCAAAATTCACAAAATTAAAGAGGTATGCCCTAGATCAAAAAATTAAAACCCCAAACCCTCGAAGCTCCAAAAATCCTTCAAAATACGAACAAGAAGTAGCAGGTTTGGAGCTCTGATACCATGTAGAAGTTGAGAAATCCAACTTCATAGACCCTGAAGATCACCTGCATGCAAATAACTTGTCACAGAAGAAAACATTGGAGACAAAAGGAAAGGGTGCTTTGAAAGCTGAAAAATTGTAATAATCAGAGAGTGGAAATAAAATACAATGATGAATCCTTATGAAAGGAGATAATGCAAAACCTAAAAGTAACTCTAATAGGAAGACATTTAATAATTAATATAATGATTAAATGTCACATTATGCAAACTAAAGTGAAATCTTAAGAGAGGAATAAAGGTAACTTAATTAACACAATTAAGTTAAAACCTTTACTCTAATAGATTATAGGGGATGAGGCAAGAAGATTGGTGAATGAGATGTCAATTGGAAGAGTTTCCATGAATTCCATGGCCTATAATGTTTTTCTCGATTATGTGTGTAGATTGTGAATAGTAAAGGATTCTTTTCAACTCATGCAACAAATAAAATTCTAGTTGAAATGGAGTTCGTGGACCACTATTCCTTAATACTCATGCTAAAACTTAATACTCACCCTCCAAGAAAATTCATTAATTTTCTTACACTTCTTAGCATCAAAAGTAAAGATAACATAGAGTCATTAAAAAGTAAACACACATCCAAGAAAAAGTATTTGTAATAATATTATTAAACTATAAACTATGCAAAATGATAGTAACTATATAAAATGATAGTAAAGTTTCAAATATTCACTGTGTAAAGTCATAAATTTTCTCTCCATCTTAAATATGACCACAACACTATAAGTAAAATAAAATTAATTCTTGCAATTAACAATGCACCTTGCTAAAAACAAATTTGAGAGAATCTTAACACCCACTAAATTTTGATGTTCAAATCCAAGGAAAATCCTTTGATTTGTCTATAGTCTTCAATATGCAAAATAAAAATAATAGATTCATTCAAAAATAAACACACACCCACATAAAAACATTTGCAACATTGACATTAAAAGAGCATTTGTAGAAAATCATAGTAAATCTTCAAACTCTCATTGCACGTAAATTGCCAAACTTGTTTTCTAGACCAACCACTATCACACCACCATAAAAAATAAGATTTATGTTTTAGACCAATCACTACCATACCACCATAAAAAAGATTTGGAGATGATGTGAACTAGTGTTTTGTGTGTAGATTCTAAATATATTATTTTTAAAAAAATTGAAAAAAAATTATGATTTTTTTATGTAACTTTTAATAACTTACTTTCAATAATATTTTTTTTTTTTTAAAAAGTGATGTTTATGTTGTAATGTATAAATTATTTATAGAAAGAAAAACATTATAATTTTTAAAATATAGATTTGTAGAATCAATATCTAGTGCATGAATATTTTTCATATTTTTTTGTTGCATATATTTTTAATTAATCTTTGAAGTTGGAGTAATTATAATTTGAATATAGGTATATGGTGTAATGCATAACTTGTTTCATATATATATATTGTATCAACATGAATTTGCACCCCTAACGCAAATTCCCTTTTGACCCTTGACACTTTAGAAAATCAAAAGCAGAGGTTTAATTCCACTTAAGCCGGCTCCTTGCATTCCACTTGACTCCTGGTTTGTGTGTCGGCGGGGGCCTTTCTGTCAGGAACGCCCACACGACACACACACGTCCGTGTGGCACACTTACGTCCCTGGAAAATTCTTGCGGCTAGAGATTGCAGAGGTGTTACATTTTCGATTAGAAATCGAAGAGTAATGTCCCTCTTCAGTTGGCCGACCTAAATATGACTGTTTTTCACCTTCTCCTTCATATTCTTGACCATTCCATCCATTCTCAAGTTTTGAGAGATCTTGAGTTCATCACTTCACATTTTCTCCACTCTTTCAACACCCATTCACAAGCTTTGTAGCAACACTCTTTCACTCTTGATGACACTCTCAAATTTTTCAAATTTGAGATGTCCATTTCAAAATTTTGCTTCTGCACTTTCAGAAGTGCACCTGATGAATCAGTCTGAGTGACCCACTTTGGAGGCTTATAATTTAAACCCTATTGATTGTCATGCAAAACCCATTTGCAGAAATATTTAGTAGACATATGTGAACGCGTGTGTCAATTTTTAGCTTCCCATGATGAGTTTTGATAGTTTCAAAAAGTGAAGCTGAAGGGTTTTGACAATGTTATGTTGTTTGCAGATTGTTAGTTTTGTGAAACAACTTCTTGTTTGAGCTTGGATTTCGCAACCAATTGACTATCATATCAGAATGAATGTTGTTCTATATTCTCCATATCAAGATGATCTCATATGTCAGTTTCCAGAGCCTCATGATCTGATTTGCTATTTTTAGCAGATCAAAACCAAATACAATTTGTTCAGTTTCACATCTGCATTCTTGATAGCCTTTCTAAGTGGTCAACTTCGATTGTTAATAACTTTTGATTAGTGATTATTCAAGCAAATTCCTTTTGCAAACGTGCTCAGGGTACCTAAATGATTTACTATGTCTGATGGCAGCTCGTCAGGGGTTGATTTTCTATTTTTACAAATTGGCAATTGAGTCAGTTTTAACTGGCTCAAAACAATTGTTGTTTCAGAAAAGCCTGACTGGACAACTTTGCCGATTAATGTCCAGTTCTTCAGGTTTCCTTTCTCTGAGCCGTTTGTTACACTATATTCTCAGGTCAAATATCTATATGTCTACAAGTTCTCATTGGTTCACGTGGTCATTTGACTGGTTTCCCAGATTGATTCCAGAGCCCACTGGGTCAGTTTTGCCCATTTTTCAAACGTGTCAGAAAATTTATTTTAATAAAGATCCAATTCGTTTTTCAACTTTAGAAGTATTCAAAAGTCACTATCAAATCATTTGAGGGTAAAACTTGTTTGAAAACGAAATTTTTTTTAGCCAGACCCACATGGGCCTCGACATGCTTTGCATTGTTATGATGTACGTCAGTGCATATTAGAATATAAGAAATTTCAAAGGTGAGCCATTATGTGCATTGTTTCTAAGATTCTTAAGAGCATTGAGGACCATTCCTCTGAACGTCACACTTTAAGAATCTGAGTGAATTGATTTATTTTTGTAAACCTATGAACCTAATGTTGTTCATTGGTCTAAAGATTTGAAACCAATAAGCATGGATTAGGTTATTGAGTGAATAGTTATAATTGAAGGAGGAACTTGAGAGATAGAGAGATGACTCCATTTGATCCACATTGCTTGGATATTATCTTTTCAACATGTTAAAGGGTACCATCGTGCTTCTTCGAGGGAATTCTCTTGAATGAAACTCATTAGATCAGTATCCTTTTGTATGCCTGGCAGTGTTAAATAGAGAGCAACATTTTCTCACATGAACATTGAAATCCATCATTGCAGGCTACACATGAAAATGTATCTGTTGAAGTGTCCTCATAAACCTGTGCACAAATACATGCTAATAGCACACCAACCAGATGGGACGGAGTTTTGAAGAATGCACATTTCCATCAAAATATTCAAGAAAATAACAAATTGGTAAGGGCCCACGCAATGTATAAGAAGAGAAGACCAGGTGAGAGGCCCGCGCAATGCAAGGAGGGATCACCATGGCACGGACAGAGGAATGGCACCATGGTATGGTGCGCGCATTGTAGTATGGAGGGTGCCAAAAGGGGCCCACACCTACAACGAATGGTGAAGAGGAGGCGCAGCAAGGCACAGGGTCCACTTTGTGAGAGGCTCGCGTCATGAGAGGAAAAGACCAAGTTTTGGAGGCTCTCAAGCAAATGCAACTGGCAAGTGAAGCGTGCGCAACATGTCTAAGAGAGGCACACACTGCAGAGAGAGAAAACTCACACCTGCAATAGGAGCATGAACTTCCATCGGAGCTGATGGAGGATGCCAGTGAGGGGTGCGGCTGGCATAAAATTGCAAGCACATAATGAATTTGTTGAAAAGGCTTTGAAACTTTCAAGCACCATGGACCAAGTAAAGGCGCGGCCTGATAAAGGATGGAGATCCATCAAAGTAGTAAGGAGGAGGCCCGTGCCCAGTGATGAGAATGCAAATAGAGGGGTCTGAGAGGAGGCTCGATGGAGAGGCAATGGTGGCCAAATGCAGCCTAGGAGTGCTCGACAAAATAAAAAATGAATTAGGGAAATTTCAACCCAACCTCGCATACCTCGAAAGAATTTTGATGACGTCAAGAAAAGGCTACAAGGTGTGTGAGAATGCATGGGGGGAGCCATTCATTTTTTTGAAAATTATAATTTAATGGTTTTGATTAAAAATAGGGTGGGCCCATTGCAATTTTTTTAAATGGCAAAATATTTAGAAATAAAATATTGCCCGAGGAGATAAAGAGTGAAATATTTCAAATGAGAAATATTTACTGATGCATGGGGTAAAATTTTATTTTGCCCAGGTAATTGGAAAGTGAATAAAATATTCACTATTTGGGGATTTTATTTTGCTAAAGTGTGTGCAGGATGGGCTAAATATTTTATTTGCCCAGGTTAGTGGAAAGTGAATTTAATATTCACTGTGAGCAAACATTCTCTTTGTTGGGGAATAGAATGTAAGGGGATATGGGTAAAATGAATTTAATATTCCTTTTATAATATTTAAATGGCCAATATGTGTTGGGTTTTAATATGCAACAAATTAAAGAGAAGAAATATTAAAGTTATCAAACTTTAATATATGGAGGAAAACAAAACTGCTGCAAGTAAAGAGAGCTAAAACAAATTTTGCACGAGAAAGGGGATATTTTCCAGCTGGGTGAATTTGAAGATTCTCCACATGGGAATGCTTTCAGTTACTGGGAAATGATGAGCACAAATATTTTGGAGGGAATAAGTTTGTTGCTGCAAAGGAAGGAGAGGAGATATTCTTTTCAGTTTGATCAATGGTGAATGGAGCTTCCAGATGGCATTTCCAGATCAAGTTTAGGGCAACTCTTGCTTGCTTCTCTTCTTCTGTATCTTCTCTTATTCTCTCATTTTTAAAAAGGTTATGAGTTTTGTATTGGGCTAGGTAGATAGAGAATTGTAATTTTTGAGTCATTTCTTGAGTCTGTAAGCTGTAATTTTTTGAATTCATGAGTAAATACAGCCAGTTTATGCAATTAACATCATGAAATTTTTTCCACATTCATGAATGTCATTAGATTGTCTCCATATTTGTACACTTGTAATCATGTAAATTCAAAAATACAAAGTGTCTTTGAGTTTATCATCTCAAGTTTCATGAGATTGTTTTGTCTGTTCATTGTTCTGTTTCAAAGAAATAGTTAAAATGCTTTGAGCAGGTGATTGTGATTTCAGGTGTGCAGATGGGATTTAATAAGAACAATCTGATTGATAATAAGAGAGGGATTGTTGGTGTAAGGCACTAATAGTTGATGCAAATCATTAACAATTTTAAATCCACTCGTTGAAGTTTGTTTGTTAGGAATTCATTTTATGTGTTTGACTCCATGGCGCAGAATTGTTGCTGATCTATTTTTCAGTTTTGTGCATCTCAAGAACATTTTATAATTGTAAAATCATTCTAATCTTACTATTTGGTTGGTTGTGTGTCCTTCTTTCCAATGGTTGAGAGAGGGTTGAGTTACTGAGAATTTATCCAAGTTTGAAGTTGTCAATGCTTCCCTTAGTGTATTTTCATTGGGAATTATTTGCTTTATAAAGCAATGTCAGTGTAGGAATGATTTAAGTTTTGGGCATTGTATAGGTTCACCCACCTTGGTCCTGCAGAGCCAAAAGTGTAGGAGATGTCAGTCTTTGACTGAATCTTGTCAGTTCGCCACGAGCCTTTGTGGTTCATTAATATAGAGGTTGGCTACCTCTTAGAGAATTGCAAATCATATGTGGAAAAAAATAGCAACTGAATGGCGACTCTACTGGGGAGAATTGGAGAAAATTCTTATTACAGAATCTAGCATTAAGAGTCATTGCGTAGAGTTAAATGATTTTCCATTCTAAATTTAGTTCAAATTTTGAAGGATTTCAACCTTGGAGAAGAAGTTGTTGCAGTGAACGTGAATAGTTTTGTAATCTGTGGTGATGTGCTGGTGGAAAGGAACTCAGAAAGAACTTTACATATGAAAGAACTTCATATTGCTTGAAGTTTAGTCCTCTGTGAAAAGAGGTGTCGATTCTGTTGATAGAACCTGTTAAAAATTAAAGAAAGTTCCAAATCTACAAATATTACCAGCCAGGAAGACAATTTGCAGCTGCTGCAAAGTTTCCAGGTATTCCTCACTCTTGGTTTTCAAGAAACTCTTGTGTGAAAACCATATTTGAAATTCTTAGAAGAACCTTTGCTTCCCTATTGAGTGAGTTAGCTCTGATAAAGGGAAAAAATAGTAAATTCCAATTTGCACACTCCTATTTGTTGGATCTGTTGAAAGTAATTGCAGTTCCATTGAAAGATTATGTTTAGTGCTCAAATATCTGCAAGTTTGGATGGTTAGAATGCATTTGTGTATCTTAGGGGTTTCCATCCATTTGTATTGTCATAATTTTCAAGCCCAGGTTTTCATTATGTCAATAATTATCCCTGTTGTCCATCATGTGTTCAGGCTTGTAATTATGCACAATTCGTGAGACTTAATTTGTAATAGCCATGGATCACCAACATAAAGTAGCTATACCAGTGAACACTTTGATTTAGCTTGTCAAGAAGTGTCAAAAGTATAATAATCTTCAAGCATCTAATACCCTAAAGTGTAAGAACCCGAGTTAATAAGCCTAGGTTCAGTCCTGAATGGAATGAAGTATTTGAAAGAGGACTTAAAGAAATGGATGAAAGGCACCAAATGTCTCAACAAGCCCGGTCAAGAGACAATCATACTATATCTACTTTCCAATTCATTGCACCTATTATCAATTCCTTTGATCCATTGTATGCTCAGTTAGATTTGTCATGGGTTGATTATGAAACTGAAAGTATGTCAGCTCAAGTTTATAAGGAGATGCCTAGATTTGATGGGTATACCGTAGGTGAAGGAGATGCACATGTTCAAAGTTTTTCAAGCTTCATGGAGAAAAATTCATTCAGATATCAGGATATGCGGATGAGATTTTTTGTCAGATCTCTTGAAGCAAGAGCTCGCGATTGGTATTTAAGCTTTACTGAGAAGTCATTTCCTTGTTGGCATAAATTAGTGGTTGCTTATAGAGAAGAATTTGCAAGAGAGCCTTCTGATCTTGTCACAAGATTAAAGGAGATCAAGAAGCAAAATGAAGAGTCAAGTATTGATTTCAATCATAGATTTGTTGTTGCTCTTTCACTAATCCTAGAAAATTTTAGACCTAGTACTCCAGATTGTATTCATATGTACTTTGAAGCTTATGAAGAAGGATCTAGTGCATTGTTAAAAGAGTTTGAAATACTGAGTATGCAAATGGATTACACAGTTTTGGATGGTTTGGAGAAACAAAGGAATGAGTATGCTCAAAGTTTGTTGTCTTCAGTTATAGGAAAACATGCTGATGGAATCAGCAGTTTTGTGAATGCAAATGATCAGATGTTTTCAGACAAGTGCATACTTGTAAAGGTATAAGATGAGAATAATGTATCATCAAGTGATGAGAAAGTTGTCTTTGGACAACTCACAAAAGAAGTATACCCAACTGCAAATCAACAGCTGAGTCTTTTGAGCCAAGAACATGAAGAAGAGTATCAGTTGGATTTACTCTTTGAAGAAGAGATATGTGATCAGCAATATGATGATACAATTGATTATGCCAATCCTACAAGTGTTGAGTGTAGCTTTGACACAAGTCTTCATAATGAGATAAAGGAATTTGTTGATTCAGGGAATGCTTTTGAGAACATCAGTATATTAGTTGCAGGTGAGGAGGTATGTGATGAATTTCAGTTTGAAATACAAGCCACAAGCAGCTGTAATACAAAAACCATTGATGGTTTTCAGTCTAATAGTGAATAGGTTTGTGTTTATCCTCAAGAGGATGCAAGTGACAAGCACAGTGATGACACCCAATCTGACATTGAAATGCAAAGTGATTTGGATTGATATTATGACAGGCTAGAAGAAATTAAGAAGGGAAAAGTGGATAGTTTATTCACTATGACTGGTTATAACCATTCTTTTGACAATGTCATCAACAATTTTGCTTCCTATGATTAGGGAGATCCAATTTATGATCAGCCCATTGAGTTCTCAGAGTTTGAAGATGATGATACTTTGATATGCCATGATTTACAATTTGATATTGCATCCAATTCAAGTGAGGGTAAAAAAGAGGAAGTGGTTGAAACAATAGATCAAAACAATGATCTATTGAGTTGTGAACAAATTTTAGATCTATTGACCACAAAATATCAAAAATGTGCACATGAGGACAACTCTCAGTTGTTGTGTGCAGCCCCTATTGATTTTGACAGTGGTGATGACCTTCAAGATGCAAGGTATGATGCAAGTGAATCTGATTCTTTTCCCAATGATGAACCAGTTGATCATGATGATGATAATATGGATGAAGACAAACAACAAATTGAATGTAATGATGCACTATATGATGAATATGAAGATATGGACACTGATGCAAGTTCAGATATCTCTTTTGATGAGTTTGAAGTAGCAGATAACCATAATATTTACATATCCAATTAGTCAAATCTTGAAGATTGTAATGCAGATTTGGACAAGTCTTTGTGTGCTGACTTGAATGACCCTAGTCATGAGTCTTTGAGTGAGAATGAAGATGTTGATTTTAATCAGGAATTAGGTTGTCTCTAAACCAGAATTTCTTGTTGAGAAAACTTGTGATATTGAAGAGGTTGATACCTTATGTTTAGAGGATGACTATATGATTACAGATGATGATGAGTCAGAAATATCTAATGACTCACAATAACAACATAATGAAGAACAGTTGCAAAGTGTGCTAATGCATGAGTGTATTTGTTTGCATACACTTGGAGATTTGCATGATGAACAAAATCTTTTGGTGAGTTCTTGTGATAGTTTTAATTTTGATATGCAAACTAGTAATCAGTTTGAGTTTAACAGTTCTAGCCACAAGGCAAAATGTGAGTGCTATTTTTGTCAGCTGGAAGACGTTTTCACAAAGTCTGGCAATGTGAAAAACACTGAAGCAAGTTGTTTTCAGCTTGAGAATGATTTAAATGATGAATGTGATAAGTTGTTGCCACATGATAATCAGCATTTTGAAAGTATGTCTGACTTTCAGATGCATTGTGGTTATGAACATGTTGATGATATTGAATGTGATTGCCTATTAGGAGATACCGATATGTTTAATCAGGTAGATGGTTGTGATCAGATTATGCTTTCATATGGTTTTGATCACCATTTTCAAATGATATCACTTGATGCAAAATCAACCAATGAAGAAAGTGATAGTGATGTGACATATCTGATTTGGTTGACACTTGATAACAAAGCTAAATAGAGAGAAAGTTCACATTTTCACAAAGGCAGCCTGATACTTGTGTTTGCAAAGGTGCAGTCACCAGTGTTGTTGTGGTTTGATAGAGGCAAGCATGAGTTGAGGGAGATCAACTCTTTTTACATAATTGTGTTTGACAGAGGTAGAAGTTGATTCCCATTTTTATTTGGTGACCTCGGGTCATCAAATGAAGCTGCAAAAATAAGGTTAAATAAAGGAACAGTTTGAGGACACCTGATGGACTCAACTTTTGGTCTACTCTCCAGAGATCTAGAATATTGCTATGCCCACAGGGGGCATACATCCCCAGTCGGAGCCACTGATGGCACTCTCAAATTTTTCAAATTTGAGATGCCCATTTCAAAAAAAATCTTTGGCACTTTCAGAAGTGCACCTGATGAATCAGTTTGAGTGACCCACTTTGGAGGCTTATAATTTAAACCCTGTCGATTTTCATGCAAAACCCATTTGCAGACATATTTATTAGACATATGTGAACATGTGTGTCAGATTTCAACTTCCCACGATGAGTTTTTATAGAGTTTCGAAAAGTGAAGTTGGAGGGTTTTGACACTGTTATGCTGTTTGCAGATTGTCAGTTTTGCGAAACAGATTCCTGTTTGAGCTTGGACTTCACAGCCAATTGACTGTCATGTCAAAATGAATGTTGTTCTATATTCTCTATATCAATATTATCTCAGATGTCATTTTCCAGAGCCTCATGATCTGATTTGCTATTTTTAGCAGATCGAAACCAAATGCAGTTTGTTCAATTTCACATCTGCATTCTTGACAGCCTTTCTGAGTGGTCAACTTCGATCGTTAATAAATTTTGATCAGTGATGATTCAGGAAAATTCCTTTTGCACACGTGCTCAGGGTACCTAAATGATTTACTATGTCTGATGGCAGCTCGTCAGGGGTTGATTTGCTATTTTTACAAATTGGCAGTTGAGTCAGTTTTAATTGGCTCAGAATAGTTGTTGTTTCAGAAAAGCCTGACTAGACAACTTTCCCGATTAATGTCTGGTTCCTCGGGTTTCCTTTTTCTGAGCCGTTTGTTGCACTGTATTCTCGGGTCAAATGTCTGCATGCCTATAAGTTCTCATTGCTTCACGTGGTCGTTTGACTGGTTTCCCAGATTGATTCTAGAGCCCACTGGGTCAGTTTTTCCCATTTTCCAAAACTATCAGAAAACTTATTTTAATGAAGACCCAATTCGTTTTTCAACTTTAGAAGTATTCAAAAGGCAATATCAGATTGTTTGAGGGTAAAACTTGTTTGAAAACAAAAAAAAAATAAGCCAAACCGCATGGGGCCTGACATGCTTTGCATTGTTATGATGTACATCAGTGTATATTAGAATATAAGAAATTTCAAAGGTGATCCATTATGTGCATTGTTTCTAAGATTCTTAAGAGCATTAAGGACCATTCCTCTGAACTTCACACTTCAAGAATCTGAGTGAGTTGATTTATTTTTGTAAACCTATGAACCTAATGTTGTTCATTCATCTAAAGATTTGAAACCAATAAGCATGGATTAGGTTATTGAGTGAATAGTTATAATTGAAGGAGGAACTTGAGAGATAGAGAGATCAATCCATCTGATCCACATTGCTTGGATATTATATTTTCAATGTGTTAAAGGGCACCATCGTGCTTGTTCGAGGGAACTCTCTTGAATGAAACTCATCAGATCAGTATCCTTTTGTATGCCTGGCAGCGTTAAACAAAGAGCAACATTTTGTCACATGAACATTGAAAGCCATCATTGCAAGCTACACATGAAAACGTATCTATTGAAGTGTCCTCATAAACCTGTGCGCAAATACATGCTATCAACACACCAACTAGATGGGACGGAGCTTTGAAGAATGTGCACTTCCATCAAAATATTCAAGCAAATAGAAAATTGGTAAGGGCTCACGCATTGTATAAGAAGAGAAGACCAGGTGAGAGGCCCGCGCAATGCAAGGAGGGATCACCATGGCACTGACAGAGATATAGCACCATGGTATGGTGCGCACATTACAGTATGGAGGATGCCAATAGGGGCCCACACCTACAATGGATGGTGAAGAGGAGGTGTGACAAGGCACAGGTAGGTGCACTTTGTGAGAGGCTCGTGCCATGAGAGGAAAAGACCAGGCTTTGGAGGCTCTCCAGAAAATGCAATTTGCAAGTGAAGGGTGTGCAACATGTCTAAGAGAGGCGCACACTATAGAGAGGGGAAACCCCCGCCTGCAATAGGAGCATAAACTTCCATCAGAGCCGATGGAGGATGCTAGTGAGGGGTGCGGCTGGCATAAAACTGTAGGCACATAATGAATTTTTTGAAAAGGATTTGAAACTTTCAAGCACCATGGACCAGGTAAAGGCATGGCCTGATAAAGGATGGAGATCCATCAAAGCAACAAGGAGGATGCCCGCGCCTAGTGATGAGAATGCAAATAGAGGGGTCTGAGAGGAGGCTCGATGGAGAGGCAATGGCGGCCAAATGCAGCTCGGGAGTGCTTGACAAAATAGAAAATGAATTAGGGCAATTTCAACCCAATGTCGCATGCCTCACAAGAATTTTGATGATGTCAAGAAAAGGCTGCGAGGTGTGTGAGAATGCATAGGGGGAGCCATTCATTTTAAAAAAATTTTAAAAGTTAATGGTTTTGATTAAAAATAGGGTGGGCCCATTGCAATTTTTTTAAATGGCAAAATATTTAGAAATAAACTATTGCCCGAGGAGATAAAGAGTGAAATATTTCAAATGAGAAATATTTACTGATGCATAGGGTAAAATTTTATTTTTCCCAGGTAATTGGAAAGTGAATAAAATATTCACTATTTGGGGATTTTATTTTGTTGAAGTGTGTGCAGCACAAGCTAAATATTTTATTTGCCCAGGTCAGTGAAAAGTGAATTTAATATTCACTGTGAGAAGACATTCTCTTTGTTGGGGAATAGAATGTAAGGGGATATGGGTAAAATGAATTTAATATTCCTTTTATAATATTTAAATGGCCAATATGTGTTGGGTTTTAATCTGCAACAAATTAAAGAGCAAAAATATTAAAGTTATCAAACTTTAATATATGGAGGAAAAAGAAACTACAAGTAAAGAGAGCTAAAACAGATTTTGCACGGGAAAGAGGATATTTTCCAGCCAGGTGAATTTGGAGATTCTCCACATGGGCATGCTTTCAGTTACTAGGCAATGATGAGAAAAAATAGTTTGGAGGGAATAAGTTTGTTGCTGCAAAGGAAGGAGAGGAGATATTCTCTTCAGTTTGATCAATGGTGAATGAAGCTTCCAGATGGCATTTCTAGATCAAGTTTAGGGCTGCTCCTGCTTGCTTCTCTTCTTCTATATCTTCTCTTATTATCTCATTTGTAAAAGGGTAATGAGTTTTGTATTGGGATGGGTAGATAAAGAATTGTAATTTCTGAGTCATTTCTTGAGTCTATAAGCTGTAATTTTTTGAATTCATGAGTAAATATAGCCAGTTTATGCAATTAACATCATGAAAGTGTTTACACATTCATGAATTTCATCAGATTGTCTCCATATTTGTACACTTTTAATCATGTAAATTCAAAAATACAAAGTGCCTTTGATTTTATCATCTCAAGTTTCATGAGATATTTTTGTCTGTTGATTATTCTATTTCAAAGAAATAGTTAAAATGCTTTGAGTAGATGATTGTGATTTCAAGTGTGTAGATGGGATTTAATAAGAAGAATCTAATTGATAATAAGAGAGGGATTGTTGGTGTAAGACACTAACAGTTGATGCAAAGTATTAACAATTTTAAATCCATTGGTTGAAGTCTGTTTGCTAGGAATTCATTTTATGTGTTTGACTCCATGGCCCAAAATTGGCACTGATCTATTTTTCAGTTTTGTGCACCTCAGGAACATTTTATAATTGTAAAATCATTCTAATCTTACTATTTGGTTGGTTGTGTGTCCTACTTTCCAATGGCTAAGAGAGGGTTGAGTTACTGAGAATTTAGCCAAGTTTGAAGTTGTCAATGCTTCCCTTAGTGTATTTTCATTGGGAATTATCTTCTTTATAAAGCAATGTCAGTGTATGAGTGATTAAAGTTTTGGGCATTGTATAGGTTTACCCACCTTGGTCCTGCAGAGCCAGAAATGTAGGAGATGTAAGTCTTTGACTGAATCTTGTCAGTTGGCCACTAGCCTTTGTGGTTCTTTAATATAGAGGCTGGCTACCTCTTAGAGAATTGCAAATCCTATGTGGGAAAAACCACCAACAACTCCATTGCAATAATCCACTGCTCTGTCACTCGAATAGGGGGAGCACAGGATAGACACCATGGAAACAAAGGCTTGAGTCCCTCTCGTCCACTCCTCCACGAGCCTTGAGTGCTTTGGATGGAGGTGGTAAGCTCCTACAATCTCTCCTTTTTCTTTCGATTGAGTAAGGACGTACTTCTTGTAGTGTTTTTATGGTTACGTAGCTTGTAGTTTCTTTTCTTTATCATTTATCTCTACTATTCCAAACTTGGTTGTCCATGGAGGTGGAAATACCAAGATGGGGGTCTGACTGAGGTAGGCCCCTATACAACCCCAATAATTTCTCCCTTTATTGTGTGCAGGTGTAGAGAACTTGGAGCAAGCTGGTGAGGAGAGCATTGTATGAGATCGTCTTCATCACGTTGGTGGTAATACATTTCCTTTATTGCATTTGTATATGCATTTATCTTTACTTAATATCATTTTATCACTTCAAACATCTCTAGACTAGGTTGATAGTCTCCCTTTCCGAGTTAGATTTTTGTCTTTTCGGTTCTTTGGTCGTATAGACACCAACGCACCAGCGAGACGCCAACACATCGCATTGTCATCCTAGAATTGTGCTTCCATCCTCAAACAAAGAGCTGCCTGAGACACAAATCTAACTCTAAAGGCTAACTCATTTAGTCTCCTTCCAACATTCAAGATTGCAGAGTGATCGAAGGACGCATAATCCTCATCATTCTCATCCTCGTCATCCTAACTTCACCTTAAACTAAGGTGGGTTAGGGGAACATTTTCGCTCTTGTCCTTTCGTGACCTAGGGCCTTGCAGTGGATGGTCCCCCTCTCTCACATTTTTGGTGAACCCGACATGAACCCACGTCTATCCATTTGTCGGCATCCTAAACTTTTTCGCATATACCTCTTGGTCGTGGTACCCTGGTGTGTTGTGAAAGTTTATGAGCTTCACGACATAGTCTACAACCTCTGGGTATATTTTTAGAAGAATTCTATGACACCTTCCAATGGACAAGATGAAGGTCTCCTCTAGCTTCACTACCAACCTTTTCTCTAGTTCTACGGTTGGGTTGTCTGCATAGGAGCATGTATCACGAGGAAAAATTAGGTTTCTTGATGAAACCGATCACGTGCCTACTCCTCCTGCATCACTGACCTCTTCATCCATAGACGAGCATGAAGTCATATGTATCCCTTTCAAGTATGTCATTAGTCTTGGTAAAGGGTTAGGAGCATTGTAAAATCACCTGGAAGGCAACCTGAAGTTGGCTAGGGCTGCTAAGGTGATCGAAGAAATAAGATACATGGTGGAAAAAGACTAGACAGGTGTAGAACTCCTGGCTAGTCTCATTGGTCTAGCTGAATCATGTGCCCCCTCGAGTCTTGTTCATTTGATACGAGGTAGCCTCTTCGAGGAACACGAGAGCCAGCTGGAGATGTCGATGCTTCCTACATCCGTGTACATGGTTGACATGGTCCCCTCGGTCAATATGCCCTCTACTTCTGAAAATTTAGATATTGTCAAAGTAAACAGAAACCCTTTAGGTTTCCACTTCACCCCTTTCATCACCTCCGGTGGTGGAGGATTTGGCAGAATGATGGGTGGAGTCTTGGGTGGCAGAAAATTCGGAAGTGGGGGTGGCATTGGCGGGGGCAGTGCAGGTGGAACTCATGGTCGTGGCTTTGGCTCTGGTGACGGCTCCGACTAAAGTCACATTGGTGGTGGGGGCATCGGTGCAGCTTTGGCGGTGGTCACAATGGTGGCACCGATGGAGGTTACACCAGTGGTGGCGATATTGATGGCGGTTCTGGTGGTAGTCAAGGTGTTGGCTCTAGCAGTGGTTCTAGTGGTCCTATGTCTTCTAATGACCCTCCTTCAGAATATGGGGCAGATGTAGAACCAGCTGGCGAACCTTTCCCAGGCCTTGGCTCAACCTATCTTTCAACCTTTCTCCTGAAACAGTCTATTGTCGGTCACAATTTTAAACACTCCATTCCTGCTAGGGATGGGGTTTCCCAAATTTGAGAAATACGGTGGTAAAGGGGACCGACAAACACGTGTTTACCTTTAACATCCTGTGCACAAATTTCTTCCATCATGATGCATTGATGGCTAAATTGTTTCCCTAATCCCTCAAAGATACAACACTGGATTGGTATTGTTCTTTGCTCGATAATTCCATCTTCACATTTGATCAGCTTGTGAACTAGTTCTTGTGACAGTTCCAAGCCAATATCGAACCCAAGATGACCTTCTCAGACCTTATTCGGTGCAAACAAGGAGACAATGAAAAGGTTACAGACTTTATAGCATGCTACCAAGTGCTCTTCTCACAAATCTCATATTCGTTACCCAACTCTGATGTACAGAAGGTCCTCATAGGGAATTTACAGAGACATTGGCAAGAGAAGTTCGCCCTCATGAAGTATCCCTCTTTCGCACATCTTTGTGTGGCTCTACGAGAATATCAGCAAATGATGGTTTAGTTTGGGGGTCCTCCCTTGTGCTCCCCTTCTGAAGGAAGATCTATCGTATCGATCTTAGGAAGAGGTAAAGTTATTGCAAATGTAGTAGCTGTTGTAGATAACAACGGCCTCAAATGCAACCAAAAATTTACAATACCCTAGATCTTGTAGAAGTTGTTCAAGGATAAGATCCTTACCCTGCCACCTTCTAAACCAGTTAGAGAACCATACCCTAGTTGGTATGATGAAAACACATATTGTTAGTACCATCAAGTTAATGGCCATGATACCGAATGCTGCATGCACCTGCATCATAAGACATAGGATCACATCGAGGATAGTACTATCCATCTTGACGAGAGTAAACACAATACAAACAAATCAATGGTGAAAGCTAACAGTGAGTTACGGATATACACAGACCCGTTTTCATCACATTCTACTAACATGATTATCTATCCCACTGATTCTACTTGTCACCTTGAGGCATACGTTAACATGGTTACTGTTACTCCCTCTATTTGTCTTACGACTGACTCGTCGGATGTAACCTTTACCTCGCAAGATGTTCCAGAAAATAACAAACCTTATCTGCTTTATATTCTCGCTTGCCTCAATGGAAACATTGTGACAAGGGTTCTAGTTGACCCCGCGAGTAGGGTGAATGTCATCACGGAGGAGATATTACTCTTAAACTCCCTATAGAGGAAGGAATATGACAAAACAAAGTCTGTCATCCGCACACATGATGGACTTTCTCTTAAACCTTATGGATCGATAATGTTGTCCATCCTAGTTGGATCTAGGAGTGTAGTCATAGTCTTTGATGTCATCCCCGAGTCAAACCTATTCAAAGTGAAGCTAGGCATACCTTGGCTAGCTTCCATGAATGGGATCACCTCCGTGATTCATAAGTTCCTTAAGTTTTCCCATGAAGGTGTCATGCATGTAGTACATGACACTATATATCAGTGTGGTGTCTCATGGAGGATATTCGTTGGATCACTTTTGGCCCACTTTGATCGGTCCACTCTCGTAAAGAACAAACCTACTCTACAAAAACTATGTGAAGTACAAAACTGGGGGCAAGGGACAACTGAAGTTAACCCTTCCCATGGTAAAGCAGCCAACTACCTCCTCCTCCTGAAAGGGAAAAGAGAAGCTCGCTCTCTCTCGAGTTGACTCGTCTACTACTCTCTCTTGGGAGGAGTATTGGATGAACAAGCTCGGACTCTACCCTCTAAGTCTGATGATGCCTCCTTGGTGAAAGTCCGAAGTTAGGATATTAGACCTCCCTATTAGGTCCCCAGGACCCTAGTACTATTTATATGGTAGAAAGAAAGGTTCACGGAGAGAGTTCGCCCCTCGACCTGTTCCTATTCCCCCGAACAGGAAAGGATCCACCGCTAAGGTGTTAGAATCAACTCCTTCTACCATTTCTAAGCCTATCCCTCCTCCATCCATTCAGGAGTCTTCCCTTCCATTGGAGACAGTCGTGGAGGAAACTCCCATGGCTGAGCAAGATCCTTCTATCCCTTCACAAGTTTTAGCTTCTGGTGTGAAGAGTTGTAACCGCATTGCGCATGAGTGTAAGCATCGACGAAAGGCTGTCCTAGCCTAGCAAGCCTCCTTATAGAAGGAGGAGGAGAAGATCGCACCTCCTACGGTGTCTTCCTCTCTCCCCCCTTATGTTCTTGTTCAACCTAGTTTTGTACCTCTTTCAACTCCCGCTGTGAGCACACATGTGCCTGGAAGGGTGCAAGTGTTCATTGCTCCTTCGGCGGAGCCTCCCTTGTTGACTTTTTCCCCAGATGTCTTGCCTTTCCCAAAGCTCGTGGACATGGTTAACACTTTGGTTGTGTCTGCTATGGCACTTTCCTCCTCTTCCTCGACACTCCTTCTTTTATCTGTGGGGAGTTCACCTCCCCCGATGAAGAAGAAGGTAGAGCGTGGTCCCTCCAAAAATGGAGGACATAAGAAGAGCCTAGACCTTCTCTGAAAGTTGGCCCCAAATTGACTTGTTCTGTCTTAGTCACAAAACCAGTCCCAGCTTCCCCCGAGTTTGTCACTACTCTCGAGTCTCTTAGTGAGCCTAGCAATGAACCTCGGGTACAAACTCCTCCGTCTACTGAGGTGAAACATGGCACTCCTATTAAATGCATGTTTAACTCGATGGACGAAGTCCTGACCTTGTCAGAAATCTTTGTAAGTTCATTGACCTTGGACCCACAAGAGCTAAGCGACGGAGACCTTACAGGTCCCTCTGATTTGGCCCTTGTTGCGGTAGGATCAGAACCTCCTCCCCTTAACATTACACCATTGCAGGCTTGACTTCCTTCCTTCGAGGATCTAGAGTGGGAACTTGATGACCTCTTGGTCGACCAGTGTTAGGGGGAGACCCTCTTCTTGATCTTTAGATTAGATGTGTGTACGTGTCATGAAATGTGCTTCCCCCGTGATCATGCTACATGTTCCTGGATGACCCTCATCACCCTTGTTGGTGCTTGGATATTGGCGTGGTGTTTGTGTTGTAAGCCTTCCTCTATATGTATCTCTATTCTTCCATGTTTGTGATTCACTTTCAGTAAATTAGGGATGATGCAAAGCGTCGGGAGCATTTAGGCCTCCTTCCATGTTGAACCAATTTTTTATTTTGCTTTGTCTTCTCGTACATTCCTCACATGACCTGATATAGTAGGGGATTGATGACAGTTCATTATATATACTATTATTATACTTATATATATTCATGAGGCAGTTTTGACCCTGAAATATCAGGCTACCCCTATGCCTTTTGTGTCAGTTCCCTTTTTCTTTTTACTTGCTCTTTATCTTTCTCTCTTCTTTGCTTGAGTTATCCTTGTCATGTGTGACAACACTACTTCTACATTACATGGTCTTTAGAAAATGCATTCGTTGCCAAAAAAAATTTTCTCAAAGACCCTTCACACACTTCCTTGTTAGAATGGCATTCTCAACTTGGAACCCTAACGAAAAATGTTTCCTTCATCAGGGATTCGTAAAGAAAGGACTTGGAAATCCTCATCCGAAGCGAGAACAGTCTTAGTCTTCCCCTCGCATGAGCATATCTCCTTCCTTTCAAATTCCTTGATGAAGTGAACATCCTTCAAAAGGATTCCTTGATGATGAATCAATTTGAAAAGGAAGACATTAAGCTTTTTGAACAGAGTGTCCCTTGAGTGGACCCCACCTCTTCATGTCGAGTTCCCGAGGGACCCCTTTGAAAAATTTCAACAATGTTCTATAGAGTTTAGCTTGGGGGCAACCCAACTAGACTAGCTTCACATCTCGACGTCTAGTCTTGGGGCAACCCAACTAGACCATCTTTGCATCTTCACATCTAGCCTAGGGGCAGCACAACTAGACTCTACCTTTCAAATAACGTGTCCCTTGAGTGGACCCTCCTTCCTTTTGAAGGGTTCTCGAGGGACCCCTTTGAAAGTCTCACAACTTAGCGATGGTTTACGTGATTGTCTGTTTACTGGATTGCATGACCGCTTCCTGATGTGTTCTATCTACGGGTAAACATGTTGCCATCTCTGGCTCTATGAAGTCTCCTTTTCTCGGCTTCCTCTATGTGAGAGTTCTTGGGGGATACCTTCCTTGCAGATTTGTGGGTCTATGAGGTGCTTTTCTCGGTCTCCCTCATGTGAGAGTTCTTGTGGGATACCTTCCTTGTAGGTTTGTGAGGTTGTAAGGTGCTTGTCCTAGTTTCCTTCATGTGAGAGTTCTTGAAGGATACCACCCTTGCAAGACCATGAACCTATAAGGTACTTTTGTGCTTCAACTTTGTAGTTGTGTGGAACTATGAAGCCCTTTCCTGCACTTCTAAGTTTTCCAAACCATACTCTTCTTTCTCGTCAGTTCAAGTATACATCTCTTACTCTGTTACTTCTTTACTACTCTACTTTACTGAAACACTCATTATTACTTGTGCTTGCTAAAGTGGGGGGAAAATGTATCAACATGAATTTGCACCCCTAAGGCAAATTCCCTTTTGACCCTTAACACTTTCGAAAATCAAAATCAGAGGTTTAATTCCACTTAAGCCCGCTCCTTGCATTCTACTTGATTCCTGGTTTGTGTGTCGGTGGGGGCATTTCTGTCGGAGATGCCTACACGGTGTGCAGACGTCTGTGCAGCATGCTTACGTCCCTAGCAGATTCCTATGGCTGGAGACTGTAGAGGCATTACATTTTCGATTCGAGGTCGAAGAGTAACGTCCCTCTTCGGCTAGGTGAATCGACTATGGCCATTTTTCACCTTCTCCTTCATATTCTTGACTATTCCATCTGTAGACATCCAAATTTGATCACCTCCATATGATCAAAATTGTCTATTATATTCATCTATTCCATTAACAGTGATTAAATAATTTATTTAATCATTATTTCATTTTCTGCCTAAGGTTCCTAAAGTATGTAATTAAATAAATTAAATATTTTACCTTACCCCTTTCTTCTCTAAATTAAATAAATATGACAAATTATTTAATTTAGTCTTTTAACCCATTTGGATTAAAACCAATTTTTAATTCCTCTTTTTCTCTCTCCTTGTCACATTCTCCATAACCATCTTTTAATCTAAATTAAATTAATTAATCTGTGATTAGGATGTGCACCACTTAATCTTGATTAAGTGTCACATCCTCCATAATCTCCCACTTGCCTCTAATCTCTCATTAATTATCCTAATTCTGTGTTTGCACAACCTTAATCAGAATCATTAGCCACATTTGGCTTACCTTTTCTAGTCAACCTTTCCACTTACCATTTTTAGCCTGGACTCTCTTCCCCATGTGAATTTTTAATTCACATTTATCTACCCAAGGTTCCTCTCTTCCCCATGTGAATTTTTAATTCACTTTTATCTTTCCAAGGTCTTCCCCATCCCCCATGCAAGATTCCAGAAGTCTTGACTTGTCACTTCACATGTGCCAAGGGCTTTTAGAACCTTGGACTTGTCACATCACCCACATGTGACAAATCTCTGGTTTTTTGGAGACCCTCTCTTATCCACTAGATTCTTCTAATCATTGTGAATTTTTAATTCACTTTTATTCCTCCAAAGAATCTTCTCATCCCCCGAGATCCACCTCATGTACTTCCCTTTAACTCATTTCCACATCACTCCACCCCAAGACATCTCACATTCTACATGTCAAGATGTGAGGGCTTGTGAGTCCTCAACTCACCATAGCCCTTCATCTTGATCTTGTTGGATCAATCCCAACCGTAAAATTCCAATTAGCCTATAAATACCCCCTCATTTCCCTCATTTTGGGGGGGATCAAGTCTTTTGCAACAAAACTCTTACAAATTTGTCATTCAAACTCTCATCTATCATAAGCACTTAGCATCATCTTGCATCTTGCATCCACTTCACTTCATTGTCATCCAAGGAGCACAAAAGACTTCAAAAATCAAGGGCCAACCAAGGAAGCAACAATATGAAGGTATAAGAAGCATTCCATTTATTTTTATCTTGCTTTCATATTGTCCATTTTCTTAGGCTAATTGTTGAGGTGCCCTTTTATCTTGTTACTTCTTCTCATTGCATCATTAGTTTTTATCTAGCATCTCACATTAGGAGTAGCATTTTATTAGGATCACATTTTTGGCATGCTCGGTGGAACCCACAAAGGGGTCTCTTTCTTTTACGTTTTTTGTTGTTTACCTTGTTTGTAGATTCAGGTCACAGAGGGGCGAACTTGCCCTCCCAGACGCTGCAGAGGGGCGAGCTCGCCCTCCCAGATGCTACATAAGGGCAAACTTGCCCCCCCAGACGTTGTAGAAGGATGAACTTGCCATCCCATATGCCGTAGAAGGGCGAACTTGCCCTCTCAAACGTTGTAGAGGGGAAAACTTGCCCTCCCAAACGCCGCAAAAGAGCGAACTTGCCCTCCCGGATGCTGCAAAGGGGCGAACTTGCCCTCTCGGATGCTACAGAGGGGCGAACTTGCCCTCCCGGACGTTGCAGAAGGGTGAACTTGACCTTCTGCACGCTACAGAGGGGCGAACTTGCCCTCCCAGACACTACAGAGAGGCGGACACGCCCTTGCTGTTCAATTTTTTTGACAATTTTTTTGCAGAAAAGTGCGAACACGCCCTCTCAATTCAATGTTTTCTAACTGTTTGCCGCAGAGGGGCAGATTTTCACTTAACAACATGTTCGAGAAGATTTCTTGTTGATATCTTACGTAGTTTTGCTGCAAATCACAAAGAGCAAAAGATAAACAACTAATATTTGCTTGTAGGGCCTTTGTTTTGTTCTTTGAAAATCTTTCTTTACTGTTTTATCTATTTATTTAGCATAAATAGGGGAAAGTAATATTGGCTGCTTGTTGTGTTTGTTTTATTTGTATTACCCTAAAATGACATTAACTTATTTTCATCCTCTCCCTTTGCACTTTTGTGCGGATCCGAAGGGTTATAGTTGGAAACGGTTAGTGTTTTCTTCTTAGAGGGACCTGCTTGGGGATTTCATCACCCTAAGGGATGATCCCAACCATGCGTACCAGTAGGGCATATAAAGGGGGGAGAGCCAAAGCTGTACCCCAATCCAGTTGCGTCGTAATTGGCGAAGTGTTGAAGCTAGGGTGATACCTAGAAAGATGTGAAGAGTTGGTCCGAGCCTTTCAGTATCTCGCTGGGGTTCTTGACTTACGCTTGTGACAGAATGGTGTTCATGATTTGTGCCTCACTTACCGAGCGTATATCAAGGACTCCTTAGAAACTTTGTTAATCCTAGAGTAAGACCTTTGCTGGCCATACCCCTTAACACTAATCATAGGATTGTGCTTGTCCAAAGTGTCTTTCTGTGAAGAACCAGTAAATTTTGATAAGTCAAACTGTCATTGAATCATTTTAAGTCCTTTTCAAAATCTCTCATCCAAACCAAGTTGCATTTTCCGCTGCAGAGGGGCGAACTTGCCCCACTATTTCAGCATTTTCTGCAGAGGGGCGAACTTGCCCCATTGTTTCAACATTTTCTGCAAAGGGAAAACTTGCCCCACTGTTTCAGCATTTTCTGCAAAGGGGCGAACTTGCCCCCCTGTTTTAGCATTTTCTTCAGAGGGGCGAACTTGCCCCCCTGTTTCAACATTTTTTTTACAGAAGTGCGGATATGCCCCGCTGAACGGATGGTTTCATCCATTTGACCATTCCAAACCTCTGTTTAACCACCCCAAGTCTTCATTTGACAATTTGATCATCCTAAACATTCATCTATCCAAATCTAGCATCATCCAAGTCCAATCAAAATCCCATCATCCAATCAAATCCAATCCAATCCAAATCATCAAATTGATACATCATCAATTGATCCAAACAAATTCAATCAATTCAATCCTCATCTACATCATCAAGTTGATTCATCCACCAATCCTCATCCAAATCATCAAATTGATACATTCCAATTATCAATTTTGAAGGTTTTGACTTTTATGCAAAAACTTTTAGAGGCCATAACTTTTGACTCGGATGTGGGTTTTGGCTGAAATTTTACGGGTGGTTGCATTATGAGCTGGCATGTGGATTCCCAACATATCTAAGATAGATTGGACCCCTTTTTAGCACATTTTCGAACCCCCAAAGTTTCATCTTGACCCTCAAAATCATAATTTAGTGTTTTTTTCCAATTTTTGGAAAAACACTTTCGTTAATAACTCTGAATCACTGTCTCAGATTTGGGATCTTAGTGGTAAATTCATCTTATCTTAGTATTGGGTATTTTTTGGAAAAAACTTGGACTCTCAAACGTAGTCCTACGAAGTTTCCTAAAATGGCAAAATTTGACAATTTTTGAAAACTGCCAAATTTGGCAAAAATCTGATTGTCAACACCTTACGTCCTCTAGTTGAAACCCATGATCTTGGTCCCAAATCAATCCTATCATATACTTCAATCCAATCCCAATCTAAGCCTCAATCTAGTTCTAATCTAAGCATTAATCCCATCATCCTAATCTGAGCTTTTATTCAATCTCGATCTGAGTTTTCATCTAATCCCCATATCAGCTTCCAATCCATCCTAGTTCTCTATCCATCATCTATTCTTTCCTGCTAATCTGTATCCATCATGAATCTTTATCCCCCTCTCACATGACCAATAATAGTAGTCAAGGGGAATCCTAACTCCGTTGATGACGATAACAAAAATCTTGTTGATCATGAAGATTGTTATATAGATCCCCTTGATGCTATCATTGCTAGCAAGCTCTCTCCAATCACCTCCAAAAATCCCACTACTTCTTCAAACTATCCCACCATGCCTTCATCCATATCTAATAATGGTTCTTATGCTACCCTTGACAAGGGATATCCAACATCCTCACCATCGACATATTCATCATGTCCTCCCTTTCAACCTCTATCCTATCCAACATCCACTTCCTCTTATCCTCATCATCATCAACAATCACAATACCTTAATCCCACATCCCAATCTTCTCATCCTAATCCAACACTCACACATTCCTATCACAATCCCCCATCCCAATATTCCTCCTATCCTAATCCACCATCTCAATCCCCTCATCCTTATCTACCATCCATATCCTCCTACGCCAACCCACCATAAATTTCTTCCTATGGTGGTTCACCACCTCAATCTTCTTGTTCTAATCCAACATATCCCCCATCCCAATATCCTTACATTAATTCCACATCTCCCCATTCTAATCCATCATCTACATATTCCTACTATCATTCACCATCCCAATCTTCCCAATCTAGTCCAACATCCACATCTTCCTACATCACTCCCCCTTTCACCGCATTATATCTTAATCTTTCATCTAATCATAATCCTCCATCTCCTCCAACCACTCCTAGTTCCCCATCTAGTCCTATCCACTCACCTAATCATAATCCTCCATCTCCTCCAGCCACTCCTAGTTCCCCATCTAGTCCTATCCACTCACCTAATCATAATCCTCCATCTCCAACCACTCCTAGTTCCCCATCTAATCCCACCCACACATATAATCCTAATCCTAATCCTCCATCTCCTCCTAGTTCTACATCCAATCCTCATCCACACATCCACTCATATAATCCTCCAATTCTTAATCCTAATCCTCCATCTCCTCTTAGTCCTCCATCCAATCCCATCCCCACATCCAATCCTAATCCACAAATCCCTAATCCTAATCCTCCATCTCCTCTTAATCCTCCATCCAATCCTAATCCACAAATCCCTAATCCTAATCATCCATCTCCTCTTAGTCCTCCATCCAATCCTAATCCACAAATCCCTAATCCTAATCCTCCATCTCCTCTTAGTCCTCCATCCAATCCTAATCCATAAATCTCTAATCCTAATCCTCCATCTCCTCTTAGTCCTCCATCCAATCCCATCCACACATCTAATCCTAATCCTCCATCTCGTCCTAGTACTCCATCCAATCACATCCCCATGTCTAATCCTAATCCAAAAATCCCTAATCCTAATCCTCCATCCATTCCCATCACTCTACCTAATCCTACATCTCTTCCCAATGTCGCCCAAGGACTCATGCAAGAAGAGCCACCATGCCCTCCCAATCTATCATGTATTGTCACTAGTGATGAGACCCTCCTCTATCCTACACCTATACCTCCCATCACCATTCCTGACACCGTCCAAACGATTAAGCCACTCAAACCCATTGAATCCATTGAATCCCCATCTTCTACTACTAGATCCACCCAATCCATTGAAGACATCCAATCCCCTCCTCCTAGTCCTACTATTCACAAACTCCAATCTCATGAACTTCATGAATCCTCCATCCTCCTATCTCCCCCAATTGAGGAGTCCCTCCAACACTCTTCCATCATCATACATCCCACACAAGATGCGTCATGCCCAGAGTTTGATCCAAAGCATACAAGCATATCCCCTCCTCCAAATCAAGATCACTCCATCCCATCTACTCCATCTCAAGAACATAGTCTTCCGTCCATTTCATCTCATGATCCATATCCTCAACCAAGTCATGATCCTATCCTCCCATCCACCCCATCTCAAGATCATACTCTCTCCTCCACTCCATCCCATGATCCCCTTTGCCTTCAAGATCCAATCACTCCATCTCATGAACCCTTATCATCCACTGCCATAAATCTAGATCCCATTGTACTCCCCAATTCCTCTCATGATCCCTTATCACTCATTCCTCTTGATGTTGCTATCCCCTCATCTCCATCACATGATCCTTTATCACCATCTAGTCTTACCATTCCAATGCCACTTTTGTATCACCTTGGTAACATTACATGTGTCCATGGTGGTCTTCTTGTAGAAGCAAAACAACGTCTATGCACCACCTTTCCTCCTCCACCTGCTAACACACTCGCATCATGTTTCCAAATGAATAAGCATCCTACCATAGATCATATGCTTGAGAACATGAACTATCAAGGAAAAGGCTTAGGCCTTCATGAGCAAGGTATTTTAGAACCCATTCAAGTCAAAGAACATCCAGGCACACATGGTCTTGGATATGTCTCCCAAAACTCACACTCTAAAGATGTTGGTACAACCTTTGTACATCCTAAACAATCCTCTTCTAAAGGCACAAGAGGTACTTCCCATCATTCTACCAAGACATATGCCGCCATCCCCCCTCCTCCATCATACTACGTAAAAACAACCATTCATCTTCCTCCCTCATCCTCTCAATCCATTTTGGGTCCTTATGTCCCTCCATCCATCATTGCTCATCCTTCATTTACTATGATTTCTTATATCCCTCCATCAAGCCCCACACATCCTCCATATACACGGTCTATTTTGGGTCCTTATATCCCAAAATCACCTCCTCCATCTTATCCTATTCATCCTTTCATTCATCCACCCCCTCTCCCTCATTCACAACATAAAAATCCTACCTTCATAACTCCTAATCAGGATCAACAAGGGCACATACCTACACATTATCCATCCACACTTCCTCATCAAATGCCTACCTCTATCACTCCATCCACACATCATCCATCTCCTCGCACCCATCCCATTGCTACTAAAAGAACTTTGGATGCCAAAGCAACAATACATAAATCCAAACATCCACATGAATATAAAGTTCCTCATGTCCCCTTCAAAAGACATGTTGAAGAAAATAAAAATCAAGTCCAAAATCCAAATCAATCCAAAAGGCCACAACGGCCCATCAAAGCAACACTCAAAACCATGTGGATCCCAAAGAAAAAATGTATCATACCTTCAAATGAAACGTCCATAATGACATCCAAAGTTGCTATTCCCCCACAAAATCATTTACATCCTCCATCTCCTAAATTTGTTTTGGGTCCCTACATCCCAAAATTCACTATCCCAATGCCTCCATTATCGCCACACTCTCCACCCATTCATCCACCTATCTTTTTGCATCCCCAATCACATGTGCCAATGTTGGTTTTGAACACCTTCCCCCATCACACATCCACTCCATCATTCCATCCATACACTTTCCAATATCCCATCCACTATCCCCTCTATCTCCCCCATCAAATTCCTTTAATCCATCCTCTAGCATAAACCATCTAGTCTAATAAGGTTGTACCAACATCTGAATAGTCACTTCAAACATGGGCTCTTATTACCTCATACGGAACTTGATGCATGAGTCCTTCATCCCTATCCTTATCAACTGTCCTCTAAAATCCACATATCCATATCCCTATCTTTATCCATCTTCGTCCACATCCTACTCCAAAAAAGAAGAAAAAATCAGCAAAAAAAGAGAAAAAAAGAGAAAAAATCAGAAAAATATATATATAAAAAAAAAAGTAAGGAGAAAATCATTCATCCAATGGTGAAAACATGGCAAAAAAGCGCCTTGGATTAGTACCATCATGAAAACCTAGCAAACATGCATCATGTGTAAATCTCCCATCTAGTCTCCTTCCACGATTGGGGGCAACATCCCCTTACGCATTCCTTTCCTCCATCTCCTACATCTACCTATCTTCCACATCTTACCCACCATCTTTCGCATCCTATCCAATCCCTCCATCTTCCTTGTGATCTTGATAAAGATAGGGGAAAACCTATATACATGCGTTGGACATCTCTTGGCATATCTTCCCCTCATCCATACACTATCGTATTCCTTCCACACATCTTGCTATCCCTCTTGCCTTGTCATGCATGACACATCTAGAGTGGGGGCATCTCGTTATTTGCAATGAAGTCCTTGGCGAAATCATCCATCCATCCCTCCAAGTAATCCTTTCCATCTCTCCATCCTGCCCATCCTTCCCCCCCCATCCATTTATCCATACAATAATCCCTGCCATCTCCCAATCCTTATCTCCATATACTCTCATCCCCTCGTCATCCCATCCATTTATCCATCCAATAATCCCTACCATCTCCCAATCCTTATCTTCCTATCCTTGCATCTTTCTATCTCCCCATCTTTATCCATCCATCCATTTCCTTCTATCTCATCATCCCTTGTCATTGGTATCTAGCTATTGGCTACCCCCATGAAATCCAATGCCATGCTATCTCATTATCATCATTCCTATCTATTTCTCACATCTTTACAATATCCTCTCAATCTTCATCTCATCTATCCATTTATCCTAGCATCTTCTTATCCATCCATCCATTTCCCTCTATTATCCCTTGTCATTGGTATCTAGCTCTAGGCTACCCGCATGCAACCCAATGCCATTCACATCATAATTCATCCCTCCTATCTATTTACCACATCTTTCTCACATCTTCATCGCTCATCTATCCATCATCTCACCTTTCCAATTCATATTCTAATGATCTGATTACCTATCCCATCCCTGAGCTTCACATCCTACATATCTTACACATATCAACCATCGTCCTATCCAATCCTACAAGTCTATCTTGTCTCAATCCTATAAGTCTATCTTGTCTCATCATATCGACTCCATCCTTTTTTCCATTTATCTTGGTCATTTCATCATCCCTTATCTATTGTCTGTCTTTGGCCTAGTGTCGAACTACGTTACCCCTACGCTTTCACATAGGCAAGGTCGATCATTTGATTCGCCCCCAAGGCTCTGGATTTTGTCTATCTTGTCATCTTCCATCATTTGTCTTTGGCCTTGTGTCGAACTACGTTGCCCCTGTGCTTTCATGTAGGCAAAGTCGATCATTTGATCCACCCCCGAGGTTCTGCCTTTTCTCTGTCTTGTCCTCTTCCATTGTCTATCTTTGGCCTTGTGTCAACCTACATTGCCCCTGCGCTTTCACGTAGGCAATGCCAATCATTTGGTTAGCCCCCTGGGCGTTTGTCCATCTGGTCTTTTTCATCCATCGAGGTCTTCATTGTCCTCTTTCCACTTTTATCCATGGTCTTTTATCAAACTACGAGGGCTCTGCGCTTTCACATAGGCAAGGTTGATCTTTGATCAACCCTCGAGCCCCTAGGTTTTTTAGGTTTTGTTTTCTTCTGTCTTGTCATCTTGTCATCTTCTTGTGTCATCAAGTATGTCCCTATCCTAGCTGGTGCTTACAAACAACGGTCATCTGTATCACAAGATCCAATCGATTTCTTGTATCCTACGTCATATCGATCTTTTAGTTCTATCCATCATTGGTCTCAACAGGATGTATCCTTCCTAATAGACCTCATCAACCCCATCAATCATCTTGATCCTATGGCAAAGGACATTTGAAATTGATTATGATCTTTTGATGCTTTTGGCTTTTATTTATCATTTGAGCTCCCTATCATCACTTTTCATGGTTGCCTTGATCCATCATATCATAGTGTGCTTTGACTAGTCCACATAGGGGCATATCTTGATCTTTTTTTATGTTTTTGTCTTCTTGGTTATCCCACATAGTACCCACCAAGACTCTTGCGGTCTTGTGTTATGCTGGGGCATCCTTTTGTGCTTGTGGTTATCCCAATACTAGGCCCGACCATTGTCTTTATGACTTTGGGGTGTTGGAATAGCCTTCTTGTCTATTATGTTTGTTTTATGCATTAGACACTAATCCGTCTTGGTTTACATACCCTGACACTCGATGTCTTATGCTATAGCAAAAATCAGTGCTCTAAGGATGGAAAATTGCATTAGGATTGCATTTCATTTTCCTTTCCATCATCTTGCATATCTCCCCCATCCTCATCCATTCAAATAATCTAATCACACTCTTAGTCTTAGCCTTACTGCAAGCCTTGATCCAATCATCCTCATCCTCATCATCATCATCCTTATCATCTGTGGGATGTATCCTTCCCTATCCTTGTGTTGTTTCGGGATGTATCCTTCCCTCATCAACAACACTCTCATCGGGACATATCCTTCCCTATCATTTTGTTGTTTTGCGATGTATCATTCCCTTGTCAACAACACTCATCCTCATCCTCATCATCAGTGGGATGTATCATTCCCTATCCTTGTGTTGTTTTGGGATGTATAATTCCCTCGTCAAAAACACTCATCCTCATCCTCATCATGATGTATCCTTCCCTATCCTTGTGTTGTTTTGGGATGTATCATTCCCTCGTCAACAACACTCATCCTCATCCTCAGCAGGATGTATCCTTCCATATCCTTGTGTTGTTTTGGGATGTATCATTCCCTCGTCAACAACACTCATCTTCATCCTCATCAAGATGTATCCTTCCCTATCCCTGTGTTGTTTTGGGATGTATCATGTCCTCATCAACAACACTCCATCAACACTCCATCAACCATCTGCCCAACCTGGCTTGTACCTGGACTGGGGTAACATCACATTTTTCCTTGAATCCATTTGTTCTCACCTTTATCTCCCATCGCTTATCATCATTCTATTTGTTTCATCACTTTACATTGTCATCTTCATATCCCCTCTCATCTCTCATCCTTTCCTCCATCTGTTTCTTCCTATCAAAAGGTCACCCATGACCCCTGTCTTTTCTCTCGTCGCCCTCTCGAGGGGGCATACCCTTCCCCTTTATCTATTTTTTCAGCCATAATCTTCATCCATTCCCCCGCTAATTTGGATAGCTCAAGTCCTCCTCCCCAAGTTGGGGCATCATCCTTTGGTTAATTCCTCTATAGAGTCATCTGCACTTTCTTTTCTTTGAAGCACGGTTATTCTAACGGTACTTTGAAGAGGGGAAAAATATAGACATCCAAATTTGATCACTTCCATATGATCAAAATCGTCTATTATATTCATCTATTCCATTAACAGTGATTAAATAATTTATTTAATCATTATTTCATTTTCTGCCTAAGGTTCCTAAAGTATGTAATTAAATAAATTAAATACTTTACCTTATCCCTTTCTTCTCTAAATTAAATAAATATGACAAATTATTTAATTTAGTTTTTTAACCCATTTGGATTAAAACCAATTTTTAATTCCTCTTTTTTCTCTCTCCTTGTCACATTCTCCATAACCATCTTTTAATCCATATTAAATTAATTAATCTATGATTAGGATGTGCACCACTTAATCTTGATTAAGTGTCACATCCTCCATAATCTCCCACTTGCCTCTAATCTCTCATTAATTATCCTAATTCTATGTTTGCACAACCTTAATCAGAATCATTAGCCACATTTGGCTTACCTTTTCTGGTCAACCTTTCCACTTACCATTTTTAGCCTAGACTCTCTTCCCCATGTGAATTTTTAATTCACATTTATCTACCCAAGGTTCCTCTCTTCCCCATGTGAATTTTTAATTCACTTTTATCTTTCCAAGGTCTTCCCCATCCCCCATGCAAGATTCTAGAAGCCTTAACTTGTTACTTCACATGTGCCAAGGGCTTCTAGAACCTTGGACTTGTCACATCACCTGCATGTGACAAATCTCCAGCTTTTTGGAGACCCTCTCTTATCCACTAGATTCTTCTAATCATTGTGAATTTTTAATTCACTTTTATTCCTCCAAGGAATCTTTTCATCCCCCAAGATCCACCTCATGTACTTCCCTTCCACCTCATTTTCACATCACTCCACCCTAAGACATCTCACATTCTACATGTCAAGATGTGAGGGATTGTAAGTCCTCAACTCACCATAGCCCTTCATCTTGATCTTGTTGGATCAATCCCAACCATAAAATTCCAATTAGCCTATAAATACCCCCTCATTTCCCTCATTTTGGGGGGGATCAAGTCTTTTGCAACAAAACTCTTGCAAATTTGTCATTCAAGCTCTCATCTATCATAAGCACTTAGCATCATCTTGCATCTTGCATCCACTTCACTTCATTGTCATCCAAGGAGCACAAAAGACTTCAAAAATCAAGGGCCAACCAAGGAAGCAACAATATGAAGGTATAAGAAGCATTCCATTTATTTTTATCTTGCTTTCATATTGTCCATTTTCTTAGGCTAATCGTTGAGGTGCCCTTTTATCTTGTTACTTCTTCTCATTGCATCATTAGTTTTTATCTAACATCTCACATTAGGAGTAGCATTTTATTAGGATCACACCATCCAGTCTCAAGTTTTGAGAGATCTTGAGTTCATCACTTCACATTTCCTCCACTCTTTCAACACCCATTCACAAGCTTTGTAGCAACACTCTTTCACTCCAAATTGCAACAATCCACTACTCTGTCACTCCAACAAGGCAAGCACATTACAAACACCATGGCAACATAGGCTTGAGTCCCTCTCGTTCACTCCTCCACAAGCCTTGAGAGCTTTGGGCAAAGGTGATAAGCTCCTACAATCTCTCATTTTGTTTTTGATTGAGTAAGCACATACTGCTTGTAGTGTTCTTGTGTTTACATAGCTTGTAGTTTCTTTTCTTTATCATTTATCTCTACTATTCCAAACTTGGTTGTCCGTGGAGGTGGAAACACCAAGACGGGGGTCAAACTGAGGTAGGCCCCTATACAGCCCCAACAATTTCTCCCTTTATTGTGTGTAGGTGGAGAGAACTTGGAGCAAGCTGGCGAGGAGAGCATTGTACGAGATCGTCTTCGTCACCTTGGTGGTAATACATTTCATTTATCGCATTTGTATTTGCATTTCTCTTTACTTAATCTCATTTTATCACTTCAAACATCTCTAGACTAGGTTGATAGTCTCCCTTTCGAAGTTAGATTTATTTCTTTTCGATTCTCTGGCCGTACGGACGCCAACGCACCTGTGAGATGCCAGCGTGTCGCACGATCGTCCTAGAACTGTGCTTCCACCCTTAGACAGAGAGTTGCCTAAGACACGAATCTAACTCTAAAGGCTGGCTCATTTAGTCTCCTTCCAACATTCAGGATTACAGAGTGACTGAAGGACACATAATCCTCATCATTCTCATCCTCGTCATCTTAACTTCCCCTTAAACAGAGGTGGGTTAGGGAAGCCTTTCCGCTCTTGGCCTTTCATGACCTGGTGCTTTGCAATGGGTGGTCCCCCTCTCTCACATATATCTTTTTTTTTTTGTTGAAACACGGATATCAATACCTAGTGCACAAATATTTTTTAGTATTTGTTTCTTCTATTTTTCTATTTTTTGTGTCTTGAAACAAATACCTTGATTTTTGATGAAAAACCTACATTCAGAAGAAAAAAAATATAAACTATAATAATAAAATTAAAAATATTAAAAATTATACTTTTTGGAAAGCTTATAATAATGACTACATACTTACAAAACATAATTTCTAAATGATTTTATTTGATCCCTCAAAAGATAAATAAAAAGTGGGTTTTTGTCAGCATTTTGATAGGTGTGAAGGAGACTCCATTAAGGGTATGATTTAAGACTAAAGGGGTCCTATCCAAAGAGGTTTGATCTAAGGAGGGTCTTATCTAATCCTCTTCAATTAAAATCCTTTAGATGGAAACCATCAAGGCTTAAATCATTAATTTTTCTAAAAAATATGTGATTTTAGGAAAAAAATTAGGATGAACCATGTTTAAGACCCATTCTTGTGAGATGACACTACACAAAACAAAAACAAAACCATAAATAAGCATAAGAAAACCTCACTCATAGAGTTGAAAAGCATGGATGGTAAATACAATTAAACGAAATATCTATTGGTACAATTACAAAGATTGAATGAAATCCATCTTCTACTTACAGTTTGTCATCCTCCTATGTGTCATTTTAACCTCCCATGTACCTCCACATTTTGCATTCATAGCTACTTGCACTCTCAGCCTTCTATGTGTCATTTTAACCTCATGTGTACCTCCATGTTTTGCATTCATGGCTACTAGTGTGGTGCAAACTACAACAGGCATAATATGAACAAAATTAAAAAAAACATGTTTATCTCATCACTTTGCTATGCAACAATAGTTTGATAAGCTAATTTCCAAGAAAGATGTGTGTGATATTTTATTGATTTTCATTTTCCTATAATACACAAACATACATGCATTAGAAAACATTTTTTATTTAGATCATTTGATTGGTATTGATACCATGCAATTTGCACATGAAATGTATATATACAAACATTAAAAAAGTAGACTATTTATTTTGTTTTCCCATAATATGTATACATAGAAATATTAGAAAATAATTTAAATTTTTTCGTGGCGACATTTGATCACTAGCTATTGTGTGAGTTGCATGCAATATGCATCCATACAAATATTAGAAAACAAATTATTTGTTTGTTGGGCGACATTGGATTAGACCAATCAAAATTCTAAGAATCAAATTATATTTTAGAACACAAAAAATGAAAAATGAAACACCAACTTTGAAACAAATTTAAAAAATGATTAATTTGTTGTTTCCACAAATTTTGAAAAAGTTTAATAAAAAGATAGAATGCAAAGTATCTCTATCTCAAAACCTCAAGACCTAAATTTTAAGATCAACTCTACCAATCAAACAAATTTTTTTTATAATGATTATCCATTAAAAATTGCCCTTTACCCACTGAAACATATCTTATTATAAATAAAATTATAACCAATTAATGATCAATTAAGGTCTCTCCTTGTGATACAATCTTTCTAAACTTATTTTTTCAGTGAAGATGCTAAAATACGGCCATACGCCCATCAAATTTAGCTTGTGCTGCCTCCGTGATGATTACAAGTCAACTATGCCAAAAATTTCAAGAACACGCGACCCATAGGGATTTATAATTCTATTTTTGTTGCCGTCCTCTGTCATTTTGCTAACTACATCTTACCAACTTCCAGAAAAAGGCCACGATATACAAACTATAAAAAAATGAAGTTGTTTTAACGCGTGGGAGGATAAAGCCTCTCAAAGTCAGATGACAGGCAGGATGACTCAGCCGAACAGACACATTTTAATTGCATTGCTGACCTGTTAAACACATCCACATAAATGGCGATGATAATTCTTGTCACACGTGGCGTGTCAATACTCTTTCCCAATAAAACTTAATCAGCCTGTACAAAGCGTCGTATAGCAAACGAGCTTGTGTATAAATACTTTAAACACATCTCTCTTTAGAATCTCGTTTCTCATAATTTCTAAAAATATTGGCATCTCTCGTTTCTCATAATGGTGAATTCTGTTCTGAGGAAGCCGCTGCCCTTGGTTTCTTTAAATCACATATCTCTTGTATGCAAATCAGTGGAGGAATCAGTTAACTTCTACGAAAATGTATTGGGTTTTGTTCCAATCAAGAGGCCTGGATCCTTCGGCTTTGATGGAGCCTGGTAACTTTTGCAAATTTTCTTTCTACCATTGTTTATCTGAATACCAACAACAGCAATGGGATACCTGATCTCTTTGTGCATTTGCAGGTTGTTTAATTATGGAGTGGGAATACATCTTCTGCAATGCGACAACACAGACAGTTTGCCCAAGAAATCCGAAATTGATCCAATGGATAATCACATATCATTTCAGGTTGGATTACTGGCTTTCCTAATCTGGGTTGTCTGTTTTTGTTTCTGAAAAATCTGTTTTGATGATTTTTGTTCTTGTATATATATACAGTGTGAAAGTATGGAAGCAGTGGAGAGGATATTAGAGGACATGAAGGTCAGGTACGTGAAAAGAAGAGTGGAGGAAGGGGGATTATACGTTGATCAAATATTTATGCACGATCCAGATGGTTTCATGATTGAGATGTGTAACTGTGACATTCTGCCCGTTGTGCCATTAGGCTCAGGCTCTTCCGTCTGTCTTAAAGTACAGTCCGCCATTAAGCACAGTAATAGTAAACGATCTCTGCTAAAACTTGCAAGCAATACAGAACATTACGAAGGCTTTGCCATGTACGGCTAAGCCCGTGTCTCTTTTGTTTTAGGATTTTTCTGGATAGAAATCGGGAGGCCTTTTATAAATTGTAGTACATCCGGTAAATTTTTTCACATGATTAGTGATGTCAATGGGACATTATGGGAGATTAGATCTCGTGACTTCTTCTTACAACAGAATTTTTTAATCCATCAAACTAGACCCTCAAATTGTATTGTAATTAAATTTTTTTGATTGATTTTAATTTTAAATGATAAAAAAATTATTCTAAGTGAATATTTATCTTTTGCAATGTTAGTTTTTAATATAAGAAATAAATTATTGACAATTTGATTGATTATTCTAAAAATAATTCTCTATTGATAATCATCATTACAATATCAATTATTTAGATATTAAGATGTACGTTAGACAATATTTATTAATTAAAAATAAAAACACACTGTCTGGATAAACAGTACGATCAAATTTAAACGAAATATGCATCGCTTGAAAAATACGCGAAGGTCACAAAACAGACTTGATTGTACAAAATAATGTGCTCTCTTTACAAGAAGAGAAATGGTCAAAACCTTTAGCAGATCCAAATATGGGCCTAAAATCTATCTGTTGTAATCCTAATGTTTCCAGTTTTAATATGCATTTATTTGGTCATGTGTAGTAAGATTTAACATGCCAAAATGTCTCTATACGGCTAATTATTTTAACCACCGGAGAGATGTGTGCACGATACACTGCAGATTATATTAGCTGCAGGGGGTGAACTTACACACTATTGTCTATCTTGTTTTTAGAATGCACATTTAACTGTATTAATTAACTGAAAATCAGAATATAATTGAGTTAACTTAGATCACGACTGGTTTTATTAATTATCTGTATTGTTCTGTCGCAACCCTTCCACTAACTGCTACAAGGCATATGAACTGTTTGACATAACACACAAAGAGATTTCTCCTCATGGACACTAGTGATTGCAGGATGCTCATTAAAGAAATTTGTTGGATCATTCATTATTATTATTATGAGAGATGGGATCTTGTGAACCACTACTCATGAAACATGGGTCAATGAGTTTGATTCCAAAAACTACACGTTGAATTGTGATAGCAATATAATAAGACTTTACAAACTTTCAAACAAATGCAATGGTGAGATGTAAATCCAATTTCTTTAATACAAGTTACAATTTCATAAATTTTTAATCATTATTTGTTTAATACAAATTATTGTTTTTAAGGATTATTTTATTTTAATTTGTTTTAATTGAATTTTTGAGTTATTTTATTTACTTAAATTATTCTATATTAATTTGTTATTTAAAATTTATTTTCCTGCCATGTTCTTGGCGACTAGCATCAACATGGGTGTCCCGAAATCTACTGCAAAAAAGCTGACCCAGATGCTTTTTCACCATGCATGGTTGGAAGACATCGATGGAGCTCTAAATAACATAGACGACAACAACCTCGTTCCTATGCCCCAACACTACAACGTGCTAAGCATTCGGGGCCGAGAGGTGTCGAAGTTCCCTCTAGTAAGGTCTGTTGACCCAACAGGGTATGAAAAGTTGTGGGATGTTCGGGACAGGAGCATCAATTTCCTGCTCAGGGCGGCGAAACTCACCACCAACTTACCTTGTGGATGGGATGTACATTACGTGATGAACGAAGGCCTCAACACTACCCTCTTGGACGGGGATAACACTGAATGGGGTTTCGACACAGGCGAAGAATGGTTCCCGTCGGACGATAGAGACCTTGAGGAGAAGGCTCTGGGACCAGTACATAGAAAGTGCAAAGCCAACTGCCCGGAGGTCTCCAATTACATAGCCTACAAGAAATAGGTGGCTGAGGAGGACCCAGATGAAGATGACTTTGTGGAAATGGATGAAGCTTAAAGTCTTGCGTCTACTAGCACAAAGCATAGTACACTCAGTCCCATTTATTTTCTTGTAGAGTTTGCAACTTCTCTTTTTGTATTGTCTCTAGGGCCTAGAATGTTGCATCAATCTGGTCATTAGGCCATTTTCCAATTGGCCACAAACTGGAATCTTGTATTTTGATCTTCGATTTAATATAGGGTGTTGCCCCTCTGTAGTATCTTAACCAACAAAAAAAAAAAAGTTATTTTATAGTTTTTGTTTTTATATGTTAGTTATGTCTTAGTTTTTTTTTTTTATCGTGTACACTTTTGAATAGAGCTATGAACTAGAGAGGCCACAAACGGGGGACTTCCTCCTGACATGAATGCAAGAGAAAGCTCCTCCTGCGAGCATGGTAGCCCAGGGAGGGCACAAGGCCCACAAGCACACCAGCCCATCGATGGAAGAGCAACGATTCAAGTCCAAAGACTTGAACTCAAGTGACCACAGATACAACACCACCACTCTTACCAATGCACTATGGGATCAACCTAGTTATGTCTTAGTTTTTATTTATATGGTAGATTATTTTTTGTAATTAATTATTTTAATAAAAAAAGGTGCAATGCACCCATATTATTAGTGGTAAACACTTTTGACAGGATCTATGAACCAGGTACAAGAAACCACAAGATACTACCAAATCCGCGAGCACAATGGCCCAATGAAGGCACAAGGCTTGCGAGCATGTTGGCCCAGTGAGGGCTTGAACCCTGGAAGTTATCACTACAACCAAGCGACTTGACCATCGAACCACACCCTTATTGACTTTTGTAATTAATTATACATAATTATTTAAAATTTTATTTAAATGTAATTAAATAAAAGTCCAAGCTCATAAGGGTCAAACCATTTTGTTGCCTAACATGATGAAGAAGATGATGATATGTTCAATATGATAAACACAATAAAAGTCCAAACTCATAAGGGTCAAACAACTTTGTTGCCTAACATTTCTTTTACACATATTGAGGCATCCATAAATGCACATGTTGGTCCTCTCTATATCACCGATCATATTAATGACAAACCCACAAGGGGAATACTCATTGATCGCGTGTGTTTAGATAATGTGATCATTTATTAATTTCTATTTGTGCACGAAAATTATAAAGATAATTACAAACAATTGAAAACATGGCTAATAGTTTATGATGGTTTATTTACCCTACAATAGGTTCAGTAACTCTCCCACTTAAAGTTGGACTAAAATAGTTGGATGTTTCATTAACCATCCTCTCAACATTGGAAAAATTATATTTGAAGTTATGCTATCCTATAACCATAGGCAATGCTATAACAATGTCTTGTTAATTGAGCTACTACAAATAGTAGAAGTTCAAGTCGTCAAACTATTGATGCCATAAATTAATCACATTATTTGAATGAGCGAGTAGAATAGATGAAGGTGGATCAAGAATAAAGTGAAAGAAAAAATAAAGTCATGAAGGATGGTATTCTCTCCCAACTACAACTCTAGAATCATTATGCAACTCATGGATCACCATTGAATTAGAAGTAAAATCAACCCGCTTTCTTGTACCTATGTCAATGATTTGATAGATCAATAGGTGATTAGTTGATAATGAGTGGACACAAATAACATACTGAAATGTGCCTTCCCCCATATCAAAAAACCCTCTCCCACACACCTCAACATGATGTTATCACCCATCAAAATGGAAGGCATGGCACATGGCTCCAAAGATGCAATCTTTCCCTTAGAAGAAGCCATGTGGTGTGAAGCACCCAAATCAAGAACTTGTGAGGATGGTGGAGAAGTAAATGCTACAAAAGCCTTACCCTTTCTTTTCCCCTTGTTTTTATATTTGGTTTTGTGAGACCTCTCATCTAAATACTATTTGATGGAATCAAGAACATAGATTATACTTCTCAATAATGTGTGTCAAATGATTTACTTGTTTCTTCAAATATTGGGCTCATCATGATCATGTCATTTACAATAGGCACATTTAACCTTCTCTTTCTTAGGCTTATTGAATCTTTCGAAGGTGAGGTCTCATTAGCTACTTTTGGAGCAATTGATTTGTGATCCTTCTCTTTTTTATTCTTTTTTATTCTTATCCTTGTTACCACTTTTTCTTCACTGTTCATTTATGCCACGGTTGGCTACCAAGGCATGTGACTTAGAAGACTTAAGATTTCCCTTTTGGATTAGCTTATCTTGCTCCCATGTGAGAGAATTAACAAAATCATCCAAGGATGGCATGGTGAATTTGGAACCAAACGCATCCTTATAGCATAAAAGGTAGAAACAAAATTGAATATTTAGAACTTAGCTTAGAGAGAATTATTAGAACAGTTGTTCATCTTCCTTATCAATTCCACATTATTGTAGTTGTAGCCTTAGTGATTTCAATTTGATAAAAAAAATATTGAATTATGTTGAAGTAACCTAGACTTAAACTAATTAGTTCATTTTCCAACATACGACCCCTCATAGAATCTTGAGTGCCAAAATAAATTCTAGCTTTTTTCCATATTTCATTTGGAGTATTCAAAGATTCAATATGAAAGAGAAAATCAAGAGATACAAACGAACACAATGCTCCATATGCTTCATTACATCTATTAAACCAATTAGGCTATTTTTCATCTTTATTAGGTTCATTTTCTAATCCCATTGTTATTCTATGCAAGCCAAGACTTCTTAAGTTAATTTTCATTTTAGACTTCCACTCAAAAGAATTGTATGTAGTTAGAATAAGAACTATTGTTGAAGCCATGATGAAGAAATGTAAAATAAAGTGTGAAAATAAAGTGAACACAAGAATGTCAAGAACACCCCATCCTTTTCACTAGTATCATAAATCACCCCCCAAATATTATAAGGTTGGCACTTTATATTTTAGTGCGATTACAAAGCCTTTTCCAAGATACAATGTTCAATAGGCTCAAAATAGCCAAAATTACAAAATTTTGATAGAAAATGAATTTGAGACAAAATATGGAAAAATTAGCCTTATATATATGTAGTGCTCTTCACTACCTTTCCAACACTTATTTATTTCCAAAAATCAAAGCACCGCAGCAAAGGTTATGGCTAGTTTAAAAAAGACCCAATTTGGTCTATTAGAGGGCCTTGGTGGCCCCCTGATGGAAATTATGGCTACTTTTCTTTTGTATGATAAAATTTCACTTCACTCATTATCTCAAAGAAGTACACAATATCATCACTAAATAATATTCTAACCATCGATCATCAATTATCATCATGCCATTAATCTTGTATCATTATTTATCAATTATCATTTATTAATCATTATCACATTTATCTTGATACTATTCATTATCTCATTAATTACCATTATCTATTATTTAATTTGTGAGAATCTGGAAGAACAAGAGAGTTAACAACAAACTCAGATGATTAGAATGCAATGAATGTATTCAAATTTTCTGTGGAATGAAGGAAGGTGCAACCTCCTTTAATAAGAAATAGCATCTTGGTCAAGATCCACAAGATGTGGAGATCAAGATCCACCTGAAGTGGAAAGGATTGGAGTGAACAACTCAACCATTAGGATAGCTAACTAGGCTTAAGTGAGCCAGGTGTAAAGCAATGAGTACACCAACACCCCCACTTAAGCATAGCTTAGGTCAGTAGAAGAAATGGGTCCCGACTACAAACCAAAATAGGTACCCAAGTACATAGCAAACTCTCTAAAAACTATAGTAAGATAGAAAACCTAGTGGGAAAAAACTATCCTCCAAAAAGAGAGAAAAGAAGAGAAGACTAGAAAGCCCCCCCCCAAAGATGATCCAGCTGCTAATGTACACCGTACCCCAAGAAGAGCTCGTAGCTGAATGAACTTGCTCTTAGTGAAAGGTTTGGTGAAGATATCGGTAACTTGTGTTGAAGAATGGCAAAATACTAAATCAATGACCTTACTATGAATGATCTCTCTAATGTAATGCATGTGAATCTCTATATGTTTGGTTCGCTGATGCTGAACCAAATTCTTGCATATATGAATAGTACTTTGATTATCACAATGAATGACAGTTGGTTTCCTAAAAAGAATACCAAACTCTATAAGAATACCCTGTAGCCAAATAGCCTCTGTAGATACATTAACAACTCCCTTGTACTGTGCCTTTGTAGATTATAAAGCAATAGTTGATTGCTTCTTTCTTGACCAATTGATAGGACTTGAACCAAGTGAGAAACTGTAACTAGAAGTAGATTTGTGATTCTCAGAATCACCAGCCCAATCTGAATCTATGTAGCCAACAAGATCTATATCTATACCAACTCTGTAGTGAATCCCAAATCCAAGTGACCCTTGTAGGTAGTGAAGAATCCTCTTAGCTTCTTTCCAATGCAACTCATGAGGTTCCTGCATAAATCTGGAAACAATGCCTACTGCATATGAAATATCTGGCCTAGTATGAGTCAAGTATACTAGACTCCCAACAAGTTAGCGATACAAAGTGGCATCAACCAATGGTGAAGTAGAACAAGCCTCAAACTTGACCCCTGATAAAAAAGGAGTTGGAGATGGCTTACAAGAAGTCATGTGAAATCGTGAAAACAAATCAAGAGTATACTTGGGTTGTGCAAGAGAGATTCTTGAATCAGATAGTGTAATCTCAATTCCAAGGAAATAATGCAATATACCCAAGTTTGTCATATCAAATCTGTCATGTAGAGTTGACTTCACTGTTGTAATAACAAATGAAGAAATGCATGTGATCAAGAGATCATCAACATATAAAACCAGTATCAATCATGAATCATCCTGATGGAATAAATACACATTACCTAATAAGAATCACACCTAGTGAAACCTGAAGCAAGCAAGAAGGAATCCATCTTGGCATACCAAGCTCTAGGAGCTTGTTTGAGACCATATAGGGATTTCTTCAGTTTGCATACTAAGGAAGAATCTTGAATATACCCCTATGGTTGTTCCATGTAGATTTCCTCATCTAGTTCTCCATGTTGAAATGCACTCTTAACATCCATCTGATGTACTTCCCATCCATATGAAGCAACAATAGAAAGTGTGAGTCTAATTGAAGTCATCTTAGTGACAGGTGCAAAGGTTTTAGAGTAATCAATACCTGCAACTTGTGAAAATCCTTTTGCAAATAATCATGCTTTATACTTATCAATTGACTCATCGGTTCCATACATAGTTTGAAATATCCATTTTCATTGAACTAGCTTCCTTCCCTTAGGAAATGAAGTCAAATCCCAAGTGTGATTTCTAAGTAAGGAATTATAAATTCCTCATTCATAGAATTATCCCACTCAAGTATGCCTGATGCTTGTCTAAATGTCTATGGATCAGAAACTGAGGCAAAATAGGCATGATGTACCCCCTAAATATCTGACTCAATGTGTCTATCACCTGTTGAATCCTGTACTCCTAAATCTGCCATATCAATTGAATGAGAAAGAGGTGAATCAAGTCCAAATATATCAACCTCCAATGGAATCCCTGAACTTGATGAATAGGAATCCTCATCACTGCCCTCACTGTCATAGCTAGAAGAATCTAAAATAGGATCCTGCTATGAATGATCTAAATCATCAAGGTGTAGTGAGCCCAAGTTGGAAATGTTAAGTGTAGAGTCATTGGGACTCTCATCAAATTTAACACTTCTCTCAATAAACAACTCATGTGTAGTAGGGTGGAGTAGGCGATAACCCTTAACACCATCTGGCTATCCAACAAAAATGCAAGGTTTGGATTGAGGATCCATAGTCTTGTGTTTCTCCTTTGGAATGTGTGCCATAGCTGGAGACCCAAAAACTCTGAAATGATCAACTAATGGTTTTGTTCCTTTCCAAGCTTCAAAAGGTGTTATACCTTTCAATGCTTTATGAGGTACCCTATTTTGAACATAACATGCACAGTTGATAGCTTCTACTCAGAATTTTGGTGTAAGCTCTTTATGATGAATCATGTTGTTTGTCATTTCCTTTAGGGACCTGTTCTTGCATTCTGCAACTCCATTTTGTTGGGGAGTGTAAGGAACTGTATGTTGCAATTCAATCCCCTCTGATGTGCAAAACTGCTCAAACCTGTTGTTAACATACTCACGCCCATTATTTGTTCTTAGAAGTTTGATATATTTCTTAGATTTCTTTTCAACTAAGGCTTTGAAATCTTGAAAGAATTCAAAGACTTCAAATTTTTGCCTAAGGAAGAAAATCCAAGTGTACCTTGAGAAGTCATCAAGAAATGTAAGAACATATCTTGCCTTAGTGAAGGATGGGTGTGGAAATGGTCCTGAAACATCACTATGAACAATTTCTAAGACTTGTGATTCCCTCCATGCTTTACCTTTGTAAAACTTTTGTTCTAGATGCTTGCCTAGTGCACAAACTTCACAAAGCCCTTTAGAAAATTTGACATTTGGCAACCCTATTACCATATTTTGTTGATTGAGTTGCTTGAGATAGCGATAGTATAAGTGGCCAAATCACTCATGCCAAAGCTTGCTTGTCTCATTAGAATGAGTGAGCAAAGCTTTTGGAGGAGGACTTTGAGAAAAACTAGAAAAAGTATACAATCTCAATTGATGATCTGCTTTTCCTGTTGCTATCAAATTGTTACTATTCAATTCCTTGATGTCAACTGCATTTGGAGAAAATTCAACTGTCATTCCTTTGCCTAGATGAGTTATCCAATACACAGAAAGAAGATCATTTGATAGTGAAGGTACATTTAGAAATTTTTGAAAATTTCCACCTTCAACTTCAATAGACCCTCTTCCTTTAACCAATGTTGGAGTATCATCACCTAAGGTGATTGAAGACATGCCACATGATTCCAAAGCTGAGAATTCAACTTGTGATGATCCCATATGATGAGTAGCACCTAAATCTATTATCCAAGATGGTGATGAGGATGAAATAGTAACTAAAGCTTTGCCATTTTCCTTCTCTTTTGCCTTTGATTTATCCTGATTTGATGAAGATGTGTTGAATGAATCTGGAACCCCTATGTTGTTCTTCTTGATAAGATGAGTAAGGTGGTCTATTTGCTTCTTCATACACTGATGTTCTTCATGATTGGGCTTTTTACAATAGGCACATTTAGGTAACTCTTTCTTAGATTTCTTTTTCTTAGAGTTGCCTTCATTTTTATCAGCTTTGTTATCAACTTTGTTGTCTTTTTGAAAATCCTTGTCCTTCTTATTCTATTGTTTCTTGCCCTTAGAAGATTGATCTTTCTCATTTCCTGCAATGAGTGCTTGAGATTTACTATTCTTCACATTTCCCATTTGTATTAACTTATCTTGCTCCCTTGTTAGATCAGCAATGAAGTTATCAAGAGAGGGCATAGCCCATGAAGTTCCAAGAGCTCTCTTTGTAGAGTAGAAAGTAGATACAAAAATAGCGTATTCAAGACCTAAATTTGACAAAATTGATAGTATTAACTGATTTTCTTTCTTATCAATACCACATTCTTTAAGTTGCAACCTTAAGAACTTGAACTTGGTAAAAAAATCTTGAAGATAAGTAAAGTTTCTTGGACTTAATGCTATGAGCTCATTTTCTAGCTCATGACCCCTAAACTCATCTATCTTGCCAAATAGCTTATCAAGACCTTCCCAAATTTCATTGGGTATTTTAAAGGACTAAATATGAAACAGTAATTTAGGTGACACATTAAGACACAAGAAACCAAAAGCTTGATCTCTCTTATTAAACCATTTTTCCTTATCCTTTGTAGTGGTAGGTTCTTTTTCAAGATTCATTACTACCCTATACAAGCCTCTATTCATGAGCGAAATTGATATTTGTATTTTCCTATCATGATAATCAAAAGGCGTTAAGGGTTGAATAATGACATTAGAATCCATCTTGCCTTAATTGCTTTGTAGAATGCGGAAAGAAAGAAAAAAAATGCTTTGTAAATGAGACACAATAGCACACGAGTACTTCTAAGGAACAGTCACACAAGACCCCCTGTTATTATTTTGATCCCCCTAAATTTGTCACTTTATAAAGGAGTGCATGAAAGAAATCCTTGTTTCTATTTTTACAATTTTATTTCCTTCAGAAAATTTTGTGACAGATTTGTGGGTGGGAAAAAAATAACAAAAAGAACAAGAATTTCTGCTGTGCATTATTAGCCCCAAAGTTTGCAGTCTATGCTTTTCTGTTAGAACATAAATTGCAAGTAATCATACGCCACACAGCATGCAGAGGAACTTCAAACGAATTTCAATTTGGCACAAAGAAGCGCTAGCTGCAGCCAGTCGGTCAAACACACTTGACTCGGGCCTCCAATGGCGCTGAATCCTCCTGTATGGTCTCTTTTTTGATGAGCTGCCTTTCAAAACTTCACACAATCTTTTGATTCGTCCTCAGGTTGTCACCCAGCCTTCATGCAGCAGAATCGCAGCTGGAAACATCTAATAAGTGGCTGGGAAATTGCAAAAGTCCACCTTGTTGAAGGCAGATCGGTTCCCTTACGCCCAAGCCTGAGCCCACCGCGCTTCATAGAGGAGGGTATATTCCTGCAAAAAAACGTTGAAGGGAGACGCCACAGACCTTTCAGGATTTCCTCCCAAGCCTGCGCTAGAGATCTCCCACGTCAGAGAGACATATCAGATCCTCTGTGCTGAGAAGAGGTGACAGAGTGATTTAAATCTACCCTTGAAGCCTTTTGCAGATTGGATCCTGTGAGAATGAAAGTACGCAAGGAGAAAAAAATACAAGATCAAAACAATTGTTCACCTATTCGGCCTGCTAGAACCCTCAACCGCTCTGATACCATGTGAGAATTTGCAAGAACAAGAGAGTTAACAACAAACTCAGATGATTAGAATGCAATGAATGTATTCAACTTTCCTGTGGAATGAAGGAAGGTGCAAACTTCTTTAATAAGAAATATCATTTTAATCAAGATCCACAAGATGTGGAGATCAAGATCCAGATCCATCCGAAGTGGAAAGGAGTGGAGTGAACAACTCAACCATCAAGACAACTAACTATGCTTAAGTAATCCAGGTGTAAAGCAATGAGTACACCAACATAATTAATGTGTTCTAATTATCTATTTTTAATCAAATGAGAAAATTTCTAATCATCTCCTCACAACTTAACTCATTCTTCTAACTAGTAACTTATTCTTGTCATTATTTATTCAATGAATTAATATAATTTATTATTATCTTCCTAGGAGCTTGAAAAGATAATTTTCCATAATTAGTCATCTCCTACACTTCATCAAGTTGACTCCACAAGTAGTTCAATTAATTCTTAATCATTGATCAAACCCTTGCCATTCATCTAATTTTGTAAAATTCTATAAATTCATCATTTCGCTCATCATTTGCATTTCAAGTATTTAATGCAAGATTACTCTATCAATCCTCATTATCAAAGTACCGTATTGTTAAGTTGATGAGTTGAATCCACATCCTTTCACGAGTAGATCATTACAATATGCTCAATCTTGAGGTTTAAGGTGGAATTTGATAATTAGGAAATCTGCTTATTTGTGTTTTTAAATTCTTGTTTTTGTATTTTCATTTTTTAATGCAGTCAATTACAACCCCTCTTCCTCAAAAATTTCTTTGTGATTCAATTTTTGTTCTCTACTACCATGTTTAATCTTATTGCTTCTAATAATTCTCTAATGGGTTGTGATCTTTCTTTCTTTGTGTCTATCTATTTGAAGCTCCGTGCATCTTTCCATGATAATAAACTTAACTTCATTTTTCTTCCTAAATTTTGTTTTTAGAAGTTACCTTTAAATATAAGATTCTCACAAAATATATTTGAATAAGTCAACAAAAACTTGTCATAGAGCTAGAATTAATCTTCCCACGAACTCTATGATTAGATGATTAACTTTCAAGATGTTATGGTTGAGAGTGGTAGAAAATATTTAATATATTAAAGAGTTTGTAGGTTATTCTTCTACTTTTTAAAAAGATACTACCATTTTCTAATTTTCTTTAAAGAGACATTTTTTTTTGAACTTTTGAAATATCTTTACAACTAAACAATAATTTAATATTAAATTTTTCATGAAAAATAACTTTATATGAAATATATAATCTATTATAGAAAATAAAAAGATTGTAAATTGATAAAACTAAAATGAATGATAATATTAATAAACCTATTTTAAATAATAAATTTTATTTTTATTTATAAAAAATTTCATTACAAAATTGAAATAAAATTATAAATATATTTATATTTTTATGAGATTGATTGTTTATCTTCACGTAAATCTAATCTATACTAACTCTCCACCTTTACAAAATTGTAAATTGTTCAAAATCTTAAAATCATTAATTAAATCACAAAGTTTATATATAATTAACTTAAAAAAACATGTAACATCAAAAAAACACCATGGAAACCAAAAAGCATAGCTAGTACACTAAATAACTCTCTAAAGCCACATGCGTACTTACAACCATACCACGTGATGTCTAAAAGTATTTCACTCAATTTTGGTCTTGAGATTCTTCCCATGTCATTCTTTTGGTTGAAATCATTTTTAAAGTGCAACTTAGGAATTCTGCAGATCCCCTCTCTCACTTGTTAGATTTAGTTTAACATTATGTGAGCATAAGTAATGATTACAAATGAAACATGCCAAGGATTTCAACATGCAAGACATGCCACCTCTACGTACTTACAATTTTATTTTTGTTGTCGTCTTCTGTCATTTTCGAGGTCATGTACTTAATATAAACCCAAAAAAATGTAGGAAAAGGACTTGAAAGACAGACGACAGGCTGGATGACTCAGCCTTCCAACTTCAATTTCCATTTCTGACCTGTTAAACATATCCATTTCATGACGATAACTGGTAGTATATAACGTGCTGACATCTCTTTTATAGTAAAACTTAAATATCAAACAAGCTTATGTATAAATACTTAGAACAATGTCTTTCATTAAGATTTTGTTTTTCTAAGTTCATTATAAAAAGATATTGTATGTTTCTGATTTGAACTGTTTATATTTTTAATTTGACGTTTTGAATCATATTCAATGATCCGTCGTCAAAAAGAAGAAAAAAATAGATTAAAATACAAAATTAACCTTTAAAAAAAAAGAAAGAAAGATAAAAAACAGGAAACCATATTAAGCACAGCAATAGTAAACAATCTCTGCTAAAACTTGTAAGCAATACAGAACATTCCGAAGGCTTTGCCATGTACGGCTAAGCCCGTCTCTCTTGCTTGAAAAGGACATTTGCTGTTATCATTGTATTTGTTCCTGAAACTACCAATAACTTTCAAGCTACATTCATTGATTTCACTTTCAAACGATGGGATTCTGCATTATTGTGAATTAATAAAAGACATGATGTTGAGTTTATTTTGCATGCAAGTTCCATCTGTCTATTAGAAAAGTAGATGCTTGCCATCTATTAAAAATTATTTGTTCTTTACTTTGCTACACACATTACAGTTTTTGGTTGTGGGTAAGTTTGTCAGCAAGCTAGAACCATAGATGCAGGCAAGTGATAGTGGTGTGGACAAGTGGTTAACTCTATTCAAATTGATTTGACTACATCTAAACAATCTATGGGTATGTTAATCATCACAATTAAGATACAAATGTTTATTAACATTCAATACATAGAATACACATTAAATTAGTGTTGAATCATAGGTGTTTCAATCAATAATATTATAAACATGTATAAAGTGTGAGTTAAAATATGGAATAAAGAGTGTTTGATGAGGACAATTTGGGGCTCATCAATCTCAAACACTAAAATTGAAGAGAGTAGAAGACAATGACATGGAAGAATTTTTAAATAAAATGACAACCTAACTTCAACCCTTCACCATGCAAAGCCCTAAAATTTCTCTTCAAATAAAATACAACTCATGTACCATGGAAAGAACAAAATTTGCACTCCATGCCAACCACACCCCACACAAACAAAAAATATGACTATAAATAGACACGGTGAAGCTTGATTAATGCAATGCTAAGTAGAACAAACACAAACACAAACAAAAATTAGACACAAATACAAAATGTGGATAAATCCCGACTCACTATTTTTCATCTCTATGTGTTTTTTTTTTGTCAATGTGTTTTTTTGGTCTCTACCAATGACCTTGAAGAAAAACTGTGTAAAAATGAAAAACATATGATTTAGCTAAGATGTTTAGTTAATCAATTTAACTACTTTATATTAGGATTGAGCTAATTTACTATTACTCAACAAAATAAATTATCTATCCCAAAAATATGTTAAATGATAAATTTTAATTAATTAAAATGTAGAGGAATGTGATAACTTATTGTTTATGAAGAACTGAAAGAAAATTCACAAAAATTGATAACAAAGTAGAAAAGAGGATGGAGAGAAGAGCTTAGTGCCAAACAAGAAAATTCACCACCCAAGATGCTAGTGCATCATGTCGTCCTCGCTAAGTGTTATCATCCATACATCTAGAATATCAAAGAGCTTCCAATAAATGTGTAAATCTAGTCTGCTCATTCACCTAGTTTGCAAAATCACAAACATGAACATACTAGCAAATACTAGAGATATTTTAAATATAAATAAATATGTTAATTAACAAAATTTAAAATATATTTAATGAATAAAATAATCAATTGACAACTAAGCAAGAAATTCCAAATCTCCATATGGTCAAGAGTGCTATCAAAATACTTGCAAGCATGCAGGAATTTTTTTTTGGGGGGGTTGGTTGGGGATTCACCTTCAAGTCAAACCTGTACCTTGATATTTCCACCTCTATCAACAACCAAGATAGAAAGATTAAAAACTAGCATGTTTGAGTGTTCCTATCCCAAGTGTGTCTAGGAATGATCAAAGCAATGCTTGTGCAAATAGTGTAAACTAAAAAATGAAATATAACAATGATGTGATTATTTGAAGGTGCTTACAGACACAACAAAATGATTTTCTTGTAATAATAGAAAGTAGAGAAGACAATAACAATGAAAATAAAATAACAATATTACTAGTGAAGGCTTGAGGAAGCCAAGGAGACGAGAGTGTTGTATGAGGAATGTCAATATGCTCACAAAGAGGAGCCAAATTTGAGAAGGGTATGAGAGAGCTTGAGAGTGCTAGAGAGTTGATGCGAGGGAAAAAATGTGTATAAAATTAAAAATATTAGATTAAAAAATGAGAGAGGAGGTAAGAGGAAGAGACTAGTGAGTCATTTTGATTCATTCCAACCAATTATCATTGACCTAGGAAGGTGACAAGTGGCAAAATACTTGGAAATGGTCATTAAATGAGAACTATCATGAGATGCTAATGTGACAAACTGACATTTGTGCATAACACTAGTGTCTAAATAGTTTGGACTCTAGAAAAAATGAAATACAAAAACAATGAGATTAACACAACTCTTGACAAAAATAAACTATGGGAGACAATTCCTTTGTACCATGAGAGGGAAAGAGATGAGGTTAAAATGAGTGTAGAAACACAAAAATATTATAAAATAATTATTTTTTTATCAACGACATTTGATCAACTAACTACTACATGAATTGCGTACGATATACATCAATACAAAAATTAGAAAACAATTTTTTTTTACTAATTGACATTTGATTACTTAGCTATAATTTTTTTCCTTTCTTTCTAATTTAAAAAAAAAACTACTAACCGAATCAAATTATAACTTAGGTTGTGCTGCCTCCGCAATTATTACAAGTCAAATATGAAAAAAAAATCAAATATGCCAAAAATTTCAAGAACACGCGACCTCTAGGGATTTAGAATTCTATTTTTGTTTCCGTCTTTGTCATTTTGCTAACTACATCTTACCAATTTCCAGAAAAAGGCCACGATATACAAACTATATAAAAATGAAGTTGTTTTAACGCGTGGGACGATAAAGCCTCTCAAAGTCAGATGACAGGCAGGATGACTCAGCTTAACACACACATTTTAATTGCATTGCTGACCTGTTAAACACATCCACTTAAATGGCGATGATAATTCTGGTCACACGTGACGTGCCAATACCCTTTTCACAGTAAAACTTAAACAGCCTGTACAAAGTGTCGTATAGCAAACAAGCTTGTGTATAAATACTTTGAACACATCTCTCTTTAGAATCTCGTTTCTCATAATTTCCCAAAAATTTGGTATCTCTCGTTACAATCTCGTTTCCCATAATTTCCCAAAAATTTGGTATCTCTCGTTACAATCTCGTTTCCCATAATGGTGAACTCTGTTCTGAGGAAGCCGCTGCCCTTGATTTCATTAAATCATATATCTCTTGTATGCAAATCGGTGGAGGAATCGGTTAATTTCTACGAAAATGTATTGGGTTTTGTTCCAATCAAGAGGCCTGGATCCTTCGGCTTTGATGGAGCCTGGTAACTTTTTCAAAATTTCTTTCTACCATTGTTTATCTGAATACCAACAACAGCAATTAGATATCTGATCTCTGTGTGCATTTGCAGGTTGTTTAATTATGGAGTGGGAATACATCTTCTGCAATGCGACAACACAGACACTTTGCCCAAGAAATCCGAAATTGATCCAATGGATAATCACATATCATTTCAGGTAATTGGATTACTGCCTTTCCTAATCTGGGTTCTCTGTTTTTGTTTCTGAAAAATCTGTTTTGATGATTTTTGTTCTTGTATATTTGTATATATACAGTGTGAAAGTATGGAAGCAGTGGAGAGGATATTAGAGGACATGAAGATCAAGTACGCGAAGAGAAGAGTGGAGGAAGGGGGATTATACGTTGATCAAATATTTATGCACGATCCAGATGGCTTCATGATCGAGATGTGCAACTGTGACATTCTGCCCGTTGTGCCATTAGGCTTGGGCTCTTCTGCCTGTCTCAAGGCACCGTCCGCCATTAAGCACAGCAATAGTAAACGATCTCTACTAAAACTCGCAAGCAATATAGAACATCACGAAGGCTTTGCCATGTACGGCTAAGTCCGTCTCTCTTGTTTTCCAGGATTTCCTGGGCAGATTGTATTTGTAATTTTTTATTTATTTTTAGAGGGCAGAATCAGTAGGCCTTTATAAATTGCAGTGGTATCACAGGGAGGGGAAACTAGATCTTGGACCTCTTCCTTGCAAGAAAATGTTTTAACCAAAGAAACTTCTTTTCAGATTATATTGTAATTATGATTTTTTTATTTAACCAAACAAACTAGCCCTCCCTTCCCCCTCTCCCCTCTCCCCTCTCCAGATTGTATTGTAATTATGATTTCTTGATTTTAATTTTAAATGAGAAGAATTTTATTCTAAATCAATATATTTTTAAGAAATAAATTATTGACAATTTGATTGATTATTTAAAAAATAATTCTGTATTAATAATCATCATTACAATATCATTACTCAGATATTAAGATGTAGTTTGACAATATTTATTAATTAAAAATAAAAACACACCTGTCTGGATAAACAGTACGATCAGTTTTTTTAAGGAAGGCTATCTATCGCTTGAAAAGTACGCGAAGGTCATCTGGTCTCTCACAAAACAGATTTCATTGTGCAAAATAATGTGCTCTATTTACAAGAAGATAAATGATCAAAACCTTTAGCAGATCCAAATATGGGCCTAAAATCTATCTGTTGTAATGCTAATAATGTTTCCAGTTTTAATATGCATTTATTTGGTCATGTGTAGTAAGATTTAACATGCCAAAATTCCTCTATACGACTTCGAAAGCTCCCACTTTTTTCACAGTGCTCAAAGCCTGACCATGGCTAATTATTTTAACCTCCGGTGAGGTTTGTGCACGATACACTGCACATTATATTAACTGCAGGGGGCGAACTTAGACCATGTATTCTTCTGAAGCAACCCTCCCACTAGGCGTTACAAGGCACGTTAACTATTTTACATAACGCACAAAGAGATGTTTCCTTATGGATTCTAATAATTGTAGGACGTTCATACGAATTTGTTTAATCATGTATTATCATTATTAGGAGAGAGATGGGGTATTGTGAACCGCTACTCATGAAAATGGATCAATGAGTTTGACATCAATATCATAAGACTTTATAAATTTCAACCAAATGTAATGAGTAAATTCAATTTATTTAATACAAGTTGCAATTTCATAAAATTTTAATCATATTTGTTTAATACACATTATTGTTTTTAAGTAGTATTGTATTTTAATTGGTTTTAGTTAAATTTGTGAGTTATTTTATTTACTTAAATGATTTTATATTAATTTGTTATTTAAAAGTTATTTTATAGTTTTTTTTTTTATATGTTAGTTCTTTTTAGTTTTTATTTATATGGTAGATTATTTTTCGTAATTAATTATAAATAATTTTTTAACATTTTTATTTAATTGTTGTAATTAAATAAAAGCCCAAACTCATAAGGGTTGAACCACTTTGTTGTCTAACATGATGAAGAAGATGATGTTATGTTCAACATGATAAACACAATAAAAATCCAGACTCGTAAGGGTCAAACCACTTTTTTGCCTAACATTGCTTTTACACATATTGATGCATCCATAAATGCACCTGATGGTCCTCTCTATATAACCGACCATATTAATCACAAACCCACAAGGGGAATACTCATTGATTCCATGTGTCTAGAGAATGTGACCATTGAAGAATTTATATTTGTGCACAAAAAATACAAAGATAATTACAAATAACTGAAAACATGGCTAAAACTTTATGATGGTTTTGTTCACTCTACAATAGGTTTGATAGATCTCCCATTTAAAGTTGGGCTAAAATAGTTGGATGTTTTATTTAGGTTCCATCATCTCAACATTGGATAAATTCTATTTGAAGTTAGGCTATCCTATAACAATAGGCAATCCTATAACCATGTCTTGTTGACTGAGCTACTGCAAATAGTGTTAGTTCAAGTGGCCAAACATTGATGCCATAAATTACTCACATCATCTCATTGAGAGTAGAAAAAATGAAGGTGGATCAAGAACAAAGTAAGAGAACAAATAAAGTCATGAAGAATGATCTTCTCTCCCAACTGCAACTATATAATCATTGTGCAACCCATGAATCACCACTGAATCAGGAGTATACTCAACCCGCTTGCATGTACTTGTGTGAGTGATTTGATAGATTGATAGGAGATTAGTTGACAATGAGGGCACACAAATAACATACTAAAATGTGCCTTCCTCCATATCAATAAATCCTCTCCCACATACCTCAATAGAAGTGTTATCACCTATCAAAATGGAAGGCATAGTACATGACTCTAAAGATGCAATATCACCCTCAGAAGAAGTCATGTGGTGTGAAGCACCTAAATCGAGAACCCATGTGGATGGTGGAGAAGTAAATTCTACAAGAGCCTTGCCCTTTTCTTTCCCCTTGTTATCTTTGGCCTCGTGAGAGCCCTCATCTGAATACTATTTGAAAAAAATTCAAGAACATTGAAATTATTCTTCTCAAGAATGTGTGTCACTTGTGATCTACTTTTTTCTTCAAACATTTGTGCTCATCATGATCAGGTTGTTTACAATAGGCACATTCAATCTTCTCTTTCTTAGACTTGTCACCTTTTGAAGATGAGGTCTCATTATCTATTTTTGGAGTAGTTGATTTTTGATCCTTCTTCTCTTTGCTATTATATTGTTTCTCATCATTGTTGCCACTTTTTACTCACTATTCATTTGTGCCATGGTTGGCTGCCGAGAAGATTTAATAGTGCCCATCTGGATTAGCTTATTCTGCTCCCATGTGAGAGAATTAATAAAATCATCCAAGGATGGCATGGTGAGTTTGGAACCAAATGCATCCTTATAGCATAAAAGGTAGAAAAACACATTGATTATTTAGAACTTAGCTTAGAGAGAATTCTTAGAACTAGTTGTTCATCTTTCTTATCAATTCCACATTGTTGTAGATGCAACCTTAGTGATTTTAATTTGGTGAAAAAATCCTGAATTATGTTGAAGTTGCCTAGACTTAAACTAGAATGATTTCATTTTCCAACATATGACCACTCATAGAATCTTGAGTGCCAAAAATAGATTCTAGATTTTTCCATATTTCATTTGGAATATTCAAAGATTTAATATGAAATATTAAATCAAGAGATACAAACAAACACAATTCTCAATATGCTTCATCACATCTGTTAAACCACTTAGGATATTCTTCATCTTTAGTAGGTTGAATTTCTAATACCATTGTTATTATATGCAAACCAAGACTTCTTAAGTGAATTTACATTTGATACTTTCACTCAAAATAGTTGTATGTAGTTAGAATAGGAAATGTTGTTGCAACCATGATGAAGAAATGTAAATGGAAGTATGGAAAGAAAGTGAGCATAAGAATTCCAAGAACATTCCACCCTTTTCACTAGTATCAAAAATCACCCCCTCTCTTTGCTATTATATTGTTTCTCATCATTGTTGCCACTTTTTACTCACTATTCATTTGTGCCATGGTTAGCTGCCAAGAAGACTTAATAGTGCCCATCTGGATTATCTTATTCTGCTCCCATCTGAGAGAATTAATAAAATCATCCAAGGATGGCATGGTGAGTTTGGAACCAAATGCATCCTTATAGCATAAAAGGTAGAAACACACATTGATTATTCAGAACTTAGCTTAGAGAGAATTCTTAGAACTAGTTGTTCATCTTTCTTATCAATTCCACATTGTTGTAGATGCAACCTTAGTGATTTTAATTTGGTGAAAAAATCCTGAATTATGTTGAAGTTGCCTAGACTTAAACTAGAATGAGTTCATTTTCCAACATATGACCACTCATAGAATCTTGAATGCCAAAAATAGATTCTAGATTTTTCCATATTTCATTTGGAATATTCAAAGATTTAATATGAAATATTAAATCAAGAGATACAAACAAACACAATTCTCAATATGCTTCATCACATCTGTTAAACCACTTAGGATATTCTTCATCTTTAGTAGGTTGAATTTCTAATACCATTGTTATTATATGCAAACCAAGACTTCTTAAGTGAATTTACATTTGATACTTTCACTCAAAATAGTTGTATGTAGTTAGAATAGGAAATGTTGTTGCAACCATGATGAAGAAATGTAAATGGAAGTATGGAGAGAAAGTGAGCATAAGAATTCCAAGAACATTCCACCCTTTTCACTAGTATCAAAAATCACCCCCCAAATATTATAAGGTTGGCACTTTATAGTTTAATGTGATTACAAATCCTTTTACAAGATACAATGCTCAATATACTCAAAATAGCCAAAATTACAAGAATTTGATACAAAATGAACCTATGACAAAATATGAAAGAATTAACCTTATATTTGTGTAGTTCTCTTCACCACCTTTCCAATGCCTATTTTTTTCAAAAAAAGAACCAAGGAAAAATTTATGGCTAGTTTAAAAACAAAGGACCAATTTAATCTATTAGAGGTCCTTGGTGACTTCCTTGTGACCAGTGGGTGATGATCTAGTGGTGAATGGGAAGAGAGTTTTGGTGGTTTTCCCTTAACCATTGGCAGCTCAACTGTTTGGTTGATGGACTTTGTATTGACTACAACAATCACGGTTATGAGTTTTGCTCTCACTATTAATGTTCAGACAATTGATGGTATATATGGCTTATGAGCCTATGGGGCCTTTGGCCCTTGCACCTTTGCACTAGGAATTTAATAACTTCAGCACTATTGGCGTTACCACCTACTATTATATGTGTAGTGCTTAAAGTGTATTTTTTTTTTAAATTCAATGACAGTGATCATACTTGCACAACCTAAGGGGCCATATGACCTCTTGGGTAATTGTTTACATCAATGGCTCTCGGTACTAAATATGGGTGAATTATATGTCAAAAATTCCTCTCCTCGATATTTTGAATGCAATGGAAAGGTCATTTTTGGAAAAAAAATGATCTTACAAAAACCTCCTCGCTAGATCTGAGCTTCAAACTCTCATTTGCAACTATCTCAAATGATCTCCAATTTGGATGAAACAAAATCCAATCTTCACTTTATCGAGCATCCTAGATCCATTGGAATAGTAAAAAAAGTCACTATCTAGTATAACTTGAAATGTTGCAATCGCTCAAATCTCACGAAACACATGCAATATAATGAGGTTATTAAATATTTTCAAACCCTTTCTGATTCTCAAGATTGTCCAAAACGTAAGAGAAGAGCATATGGGAATTTATAAGATTTTTACATGAAAATATCAATCTCTCAATTAGGAATATAAGAACATAGATTTCTTAAAATAAAATCTTGAATACCATGTTAACAATATGGATTAAATTGAATAAACCAAGAAAATTTTAAAATAAAATCAAAGTTACATAAACTGACAAAACATAAATGATGCAAACTAGAACTTTGAGAGATTATGCAATGTCAGAAGGATGGAATTGTATTAAGAGCTTCCAATATGAAAAGTACAAGCTAGGTAGTAAGTTTATATATAACTAAGGAGAGGATGGAGATGAAAAATCAACCAATGAGAATTGACCACCAATAACCACCAACATTAAATAAACCACGGAAAAAGTAAATACTCCACTCTTAAAATGTGGAGGATAACTCATCACTTTATCTCCAAGTTAAATTAAATGATTAAATCACTTTATTATCTTAAGAAAGGTTAATAAATGTGTAAGGAAAAACTATAACTAATGGAAAATAAATATCCCACTAGGAAAATAAAAACCTATACTTATAGAAAAAAATCTCACAACATGGGTAAAAATCCATTGTGACATAACTATAATAGTTTCTTGTTAATTCTACTATGTTGGTAACTCTACTTGATGGCAATTTCCCTCATGGGGTCATGCTCTTGTTTTTATAGTCAAAATTTCCTTTTTTGGAGCTACGTGTTTATTTTTCTACCAACTTTGGAAATTTGAATGGAGAATGTTTTTTTGTGTAGATTTCACTATATTTTTAACTCTTGGGTTTAATATTATTAATGTTTATAAATAATGAAATTCTATTTTTGCAAGATTGAAATCCATCTTCCTCTAAAAGGGTATTTATGATTTGAGTTTGATTCATTGTTCTTATGTTCAACCTTTCTACTTCTAATCTTTATCTAATTGGTTGTGATCTTTCCTTCTTTGTGTATATCTATTGGGAACTCCATGCATCCTTCCATGGTAGGAAAACTTTAACTCTATTTTCCTTTCTAGATATTACCTAAAACTTACAATATTCCCACAAAATATCTAGTTTCTAAGAATAAGTCAATGAAAATTCCTCATCGAGTTTAGAACTAAACCCTTTCATCAAATTTACATTAAGATTCTAAAATGTTAAGATTTAGAGTGGTAGAAAATAATTTAATAATCTTAGGAGTATATAGGCCATTCTTTGCATTCTTAAAATATATATTATCTTTAAATTTAGACATTGTTTTTTAAACTTTTAAGACACCTTAATTACAAAAGAATAATAGTGTAAAACTAGAATTATATTTTATTACTCAAGACACATACTAGCATAGAATTAAACTTAATAATATTATGTAGAATATTTACCCTATCGAGAGTTGATGCATTAATGAATTGTGATTTGTTTATAGCCTAAACTATAATAATGGATTTTAAACTTTCTTAACAAAGATATAGCTGCTTGAGGCTTTGAATATAAGTTAAAACAAGTGTCATGCAATGATGAGTACCTTCCTTTTAAGTATTATAATAGTCTCTAATCAAGAGATGAGATATGACATATGATTCATATGTTGATCAGATAGTAATTTGAGATCAAATACAAAGAGTTAGATCAAATTAAAATTGTCACAAGCTAAATGCATGCGAATTTAAGTCACGAATAAGTAAATATTATAGTTTTTAGGGATGATTTTGAATACAAGTTTGATTCCTACTGGCCACAACTATGAAAAACATAATTGAAGTTATTTGTGAGTAAAATAACATGTGCTAGAAGGAGTGAGGATTCCTCAAATCACCACATGCATGTGATGAAATTTGAAGCCCTCACGTTTTTAATATATAAGAAAAGATCTTTAATGAGGAGATTAATTACATCATTCATATTTACTAGTATAAATATCTTAAATACATCCATCTAAAAAAACTAAAGATACCAATTTTGAGCTATTTTATTTTTTCTTTTAAACTATTTAAAAATGATTTCTTTGCATTATAATTCTATTTTTGTTTGTGAAGTAATTTTTTTATTAAGATGGAAGATTAAATTTGTAGCAATTTTGAAGTTTATAGGGAGATTGTCTCGACTTAATACATTTTTACTATGGTTGGATTATAGATCTAAATTCATTTAGTTTTACTTTAGGCACCATATTTCTACATTGAATTTTTTGTCTAGTCTTTGGTAGCCATTAGAATAAGCTCTAACTCGTAGAAATTTTTCTTACTTATGCAAATTAAAAAAATGAAATCTAAAAATCAAGAAACTAAAGCAATTATGTATAATGACATGAGGCGTGACATATGATTGCAATTCGATGCATGTCTCATGACATATAAGTACCAGGTGTCATGACTAATTTCTCTTAACTCTATAATCTAGATTAATTATTAACTAGATATTCAATCAACTTAAATAATTGATATAAAACATTAAATGTGATTATTCCCTTACAAATAATAAAAATATTTTTAATATATATAAAAACAATGTTTTAGTAGGTTAATATATATATATTAATTAGATGATGTTCTCCCATCTTTTCAAAGATGATAAGAAATGGTGATAAAAATAATATATGTATGTATGCATGTATGTATATAAATGCATACATATATACATTCATGTACATATATGTATGTATGTATGTATGTATATAAATGCATACATACATACATGTACATATATGTATATATACATGTATGTGTATGCATATATATATATATACATATATACATATATTTGTAAATACATATATACATATATATGTATATACACATTTATTTATCTCTATATGTATACATGTACATACATACATATGCATATAAATATTCATATAAATCATGGGATCCACCAGAGCACAGCAAAATGAGGATTTTAGACAACGTAAAATGTAATGTGATTTTGTTCTAGACCTTCTAAATTGTTTACTCAATTGATATTTTAATCAATTTATTCATTTTTGCATAAAATATTCCTATAGGAAATTGATGCATTTGTTCATAATAAGATAAATCACTACTATTTTTTTTTAATTTGTAAGCTCGAGCATAAGCCTAGAATCAAAAGCCTTAGTATTAGCTTCCTTAGCAAGTTTGGAAAGGCTAATTGGAAGCAATTAGTTAAAAAAAATTGTAAATATATGTGTGCATATATTTAATCTAGTTGTCTAGATTTGCAAACAAGTTTGTCAAACATCATATACAAGATGCTGTACATGCACTTTAGGCTACAAAGAAAATTAATCACAATTTGAAATCATTCAAGGGAAAATTTCTGCATAAATTCTTCTTTATTAAATTTTGCACATAAGTTATTGTGAAGGGTGTGGTGATAAGTTAACATTTGTTAGTGTATTCTAAGCTTGCGCTATAATGTAAGCTTTGGAATAGCGTATGGACTTCCATCAAAACATAAAGGATAGAGGAATTTTGTTAAATATTGTAGTTGCAATTGTCTTGGTGGACATTTATGGCACATCAACTATTTGACAAAATACCTCAAATAAATATGATCTCATAAAATGTTATAATTCTAAAATATGCATAAAATTGATTTGTTGAAAATGATTTAGAATCTTTCAAACAAATAGAATTGACAAGTATGAAACCAGATTCCACATAAAAAAAATGAACAACCATCAAAACATAAAATATAGAGAAATCATGTTAGATGTAGTTACAACTACCCTAATAAACAAACATGCAAAATGTGGAAGCATAAATAAATGGTTTAATATAATGCCTCAATCAAATGTGATCTAATAGACTAGAATGATTACAAAATATATACAGAATGGATTTGTCATAAAGACTTTAAAAACTTTCAAATTCAACCACCTTTTCCAACACCCCCGTGCCTCTGACAAAATGGCAACTTTGAAACAGGGTATAGACATTTATCAAAGTATAATAGAAAACTATTTATGTGAAATATTATAATTTAAAAGAATAAGAATTTTACTACTACAAGTAGTATTTCTCACAGAGAGAGGGAGAGTTCTGAATATATTGTAGCTCGTATATTTTATATCAAATATTCTATTGCAATATCTGTTCATGGCACACTATATTTAATCTTCTAATAACCCACTCACTGCCCAAGTCACCATTGCATATAATGTTTGTAGTGACCGGCTTCACCTCCCAGCTGTAGCTAATGGCGAGACCTGATCACCCTCCATTGGCCGTTGCCATCAAATTAGCCATTGGCCTTTGTGTTAAGCTCTGGTGGCACTTTGTTTGATATTAGAAATGCAACAAAAACTTCAAAGCAAGTACAATCAGTCGCTGTAGCATCGACGTGTAAAGCCACATGCAAACTTACGGCCATACCATGTGAACGTCAACATTATCTCATTGAGTTTTCGGCATTCTTGTGCGTGAAATCATTTTTATAGTCCAAGCTCTGGATTCTGCAGATAAAGCTGTTGAAGAATGGTGAAAATTCAATTGAATCTTAACAGTTTTTAACAGTAAGGCATCGTAATACAAACTATAAAACAAAAGAGGTGGGAATATAAATGACTTTCAAAGTCAGACGACAGGCTGGATGAGTCAGCATGGCAGAGCAGAGCAAACACGTTTTAATTGTTTCTTCCCAATTAAATGTCCATTAATGACCTGTCACACATATCCAATTAAATGGCCATAATAGATATAGTCGTACATGATGTCTCAATGTTTGTTTTTGTTAGAAAACGTAAACAGCCTGTACAAAGCCTCAAATAACACAAACTTATGTATAAATACTTGAACCGCATCTCTTTTAGAATCCAATTTTATTAGCACCACTTTTCTTCCCTGGTTTTATGTGCTGTGATTTTTCGGCTCTGCTACGAAACAGAAAGTAGAGGAAAAAAAATGGTGAACTCTGTACTAAGAAAGCCGCTGCCATTGGCTTCTTTAAATCACATATCTCTTGTATGCAAATCGTTTGAGGAATCAGTTAATTTCTACGAAAATGTATTGGGTTTTGTTCCGATCAAGAGGCCTGGATCCTTCGGCTTTGATGGAGCCTGGTAACTTTTTCAAATTTTCTTTCTACCATTGTTTATCTGAATACCAACAACAGCAATGAGATATCTGATCTCTGTGTGCATTTGCAGGTTGTTTAATTATGGAGTGGGAATACATCTGCTGCAATGCGACAACACAGACAGTTTGCCCGAGAAATCAGAAATTGATCCAATGGATAATCACATATCATTTCAGGTTGGATTACTATCTTACCTAATCTGGGTTCTCTGTTTTTGTTTCTGAAAAATCTGTTTTGATGGTTTTTGTTCTTGTATATGTGTATATATACAGTGTGAAAGTATGGAAGCAGTGGAGAGGATATTAGAGGATATGAAGATCAAGTACGTGAAAAGAAGAGTGGAGGAAGGGGGATTATACGTTGATCAAATATTTATGCACGATCCAGATGGTTTCATGATTGAGATGTGTAACTGTGAGAATCTGCCCGTTGTGCCATTAGGCTTGGGTTCTTCTGCCTGTCTCAAAGTACCGTCCACCATTAAGCACAGCAATAGTAAACGATCTCTGCTAAAACTTCCAAGCAATACAGAACATCCCGAAGGCTTTGCCATATGTGGCTAAGCGCATCTCTCCTGTTTGCTTGCATATTTATTATTTAACTTCTCCTTTCAATTGTAGCTATCATTGTATTTGTTCATGAAACTTCAAGGGAGTTCTAAGCAATAAGTAATTGGTGGATTGGCAGTTAGTTTTGTTCCTGGTTGTTGTGGTGTTCTATTGTTGGTGATCCATGGGTTTCATAGATTGTTTGATCTTGTGAACGTTATTAAAAATCTTCATTCATTCATTTCATTGATTTCATTTTGCAACAACAAAATGTTGCATTTATTGTATATTAGTTATTGTTGAGTTAATAAGAAACATGAGACTTTATTCTTGAATTCATTATGGGATGCTATGTATTTATTGCATTTATTGTTTCTTGTTTATTTGTTTGACTTCACACATTAATTCTTTAATGCTAGTTTGTCTTATTAGAAATAAATTATTCATTGATTTTATGGGAAGATATACTTATGTTAATGTGTAGTTTAGGTTTGATTTAATTTTTTAATGAAATGGTAAAATATTTTATGGATTATTATTTTTAACATTTTAATAATTAAATGTAAAACATAAATGTACTTAATTTTGTAACCAAAGGATGTATGAGTCATGTGAAGATTTAAAATTTTTACATATTAAGATCTAGAATGAAATGCCTTAATTTGTTACTCACCTTGTGATTGAAATATCGTATCTATTTTATATGGGTCAAGCTTGGGGATCAAGGATGAGTCTATAATCAGACAAATTCTTTGTAATTGCAAATTTGATTTGATATTCTACACACCTCTACAAACTTGATCTCACATTCCATGCATATTTATTTATTTATTATTTTTCTCATTTTTCTTTTGATTTCTCTATTTTTTAAATATATCAGCAGGCTAGTGTTATTTAAGAGTACATTTAGAGGATTATCATTAGTGTCATGAGGGGACATGTTCTACTAGGTGAATCCGTAGAAAACCATGGTAAAAAATCAAAGATGACACTATTCTAAAATGCATATGCTCTAAGAAAGCTAATGTAAATTTAGATTAATATTAGAGCACCAATTAAGGTGCTCCGATGAAAATGTTATGTGAATACAAATTAGAAGGTGCAAAATGAAAGAAATAAAATACCTTTAAATACTAGCAGATGACATCAAATTGAATAAAACAAGCACTTAAACATCTTGGAGTGGAAAAAATTGGTGGTAGTTGACCTAAAATTTTAATTTTAATTTAGGAAAAGTATAGAGAAAATTCAAAAACTATGAGGTTGACTCCATTTTGATAAACAATATTGCAATTGATATTTTCTGAGTCTTAGCATTATTTCATGGCTCCTTGGTCATAACTAATCTAATAAATTTGAAGTAATGGGCCCTATCAAGTTCTTTATTAAGCCTTAATATAGGGTTCCTTTTAGTTAAAATGTATCCCCTTAATTGATGTCTTTTCTTGTGTCTTATTAAGCTTTTAAATATTAATAGTGACATCATTCTAAAATATATATATGCATTTTTATTCAATTCCTTTTAATTTAACATTTACACTTTATTTTCTATTTGATCACTGGCTTGATATTACTAATTTCATGTAACTTTAGTGAATATTTTTTAATTAGTGTCCACTAGTTACTAGCTGGCAAGAAGTACTCTTCATAGTAGGGAGTGAGAGAAGATAATGGCCTCCCCATTCTTCACTATCCCTTTTGTTTCTACTATGTGTTGCACCAAAAAAATATGAGATGACAATTCATCACAACCATGGTATCTTAATATGGAAAGATCCAATTCATCAAGTGTGCATGGTGTGTTGGCAATAGGTTATGGGCATTATTTTGGTACTACACTTGTTACCTAATGAGATTTTTCATTGTGGTAGATTTGATCCTTTAGGATAGAGAGTCATATATCTTCTCCTAAGCTTCCCCCTCCCTATTACCTATTTTAACCATTAAATAAAATCTATATGTCCTATTATATTTTGTGTGGTGGATCCTTATTAGGCCTATGATTTTGTGTAGAAAATAAGTATATACCATGTGACTATATGAAGCAAGATGGAAAGTGTTATATAATCTTGGCAAGGCTCATTTTTATTACATTTTTTGTTCACTAGTTGATGGTCATTTTTTTTTATATATCTAGTGGTGGTTACTTTGTTTTATGTAGGGCCTTAGTTTTCCTATACACTACTAGCTATCTGACCTTGATAATGATTTCTTTTACCAATAGGGAGTGGGATCTCCTAGTAAGCTTACCACTCTCTACAAATCTTCATTGTTCTTACATGGGTGTTCCATATCACTAATTTTATGAGATGATAAGGTTTGGTGGTTTTTGTATGGTCTTGTGATGTGATGTCAAGTTCCTATTGGTGGAAGTGTGTGTACATTGGCATAATGGTGGGCCAATAAATATAATTTTGAACCATGCTAAGACTATGAATAGATATGAAATATGGTTGAATGCTATAGGTCAATAGGTAAATATCTCATGGTGTTTATTATTTATTCACACAAGTTCATGTTGAATAGAAGCACTAACTATTTAACCGTGTCCTCTACAATCATTTCCCATTTGATCTTGAACATGTTGTAAATTTTTTAATTTATATGTTGGTGCTTGGATTAATTTTAATGAGAATTTTGGATTGATGGAAGTCTCTCATTGGCCAACTCATGATCATGGGGAAATTTTCGGTGGATTTTAGTGTATGTTAACAAATTCCCTAGTGTTTCATGGATGCGTGATACATGATAGTAGGGCCATTTGTGTTGGAGTTGATAGTGGACCCCACAAATCCTAAAAATCACTTATAAGTAAAATCTTATCACATGAAGACATAAAAATCCATTGATTGTGCTATGCAACCTTGAAAAATGAATTGATCCAAAAGAGCTCCATGATTGAACTTCTATATTGAATATATTTTGATTGAATTATAAAAATGAATAAAAAATGCTTATAAAAGGAAAAAGGAAAAAACAACCCTAGGTGAGGATTCGATTAGATCATGACAAATTTTCTCATCCTATGCTATGGTAAAAAAATCATATGACCTAAATATAAAAATTCACTCCTAATTTTAGCTTAAGTGTAATAAAGTAAATAGGGGACCTAACCAATTAATTAATCAGGTGATTACCTATTTTACTTTAACAATTCCCCTTAAGTACAACTTAGGGAGAAGCTAAAAACCTAATGATTATTTCATTCACTCCTAATTTTAGCTTAAGTGTAATAAAGTAAATAGGGGACTGATCTGGTGGATATTTTTTAGTGAAATTGAAGGTCTAATTTCTCTCCAAAATCAGTACCATCAGAAAGATCTCGGCGTCCTGAGTCCAACGCAACTTGAACGGAGCGAAAAGGATTCCGTTTGTGCAAGTTATGGCCAGTCAAAGGCAGGGTCAAACTAGGATCAGAGGGCGTCTAGGAAGTGAAAAAAATGATGTCATCAAAAGTTGTCAAAGCTGGCGTCATCATGAAGAGCTCATTGAGACGATTCCGGCAATGTTTGTTTCATCGAAATCCGACATTGTATGCTCAACTTATCGGTGGTCAAAGTTTGCAGTTGACTTTTGAGGTAGACCGTATGGATGCTGATGTCAGCATTCCGTACTATACAGATGGTGAAGTGGATGAATCAGAATCTGCCATGTGGCATCCACATCGATAATGTACGGATCCAATCAGAGGCCAACACGTGGCATCCGTATGCCACGTCATCATCCGAGTCAGCGGACACGTCATAGTCAGGTCAGTGTCCTAGTCATCGTCCATGGCCTTATCAGCGCACAGTCAGCAGTGATGTGTCCACGAAAGTGAATGGTAACCTGACACATGGTAATGAGTCAGCAATGTGGTCATAGCTTAGTCAGCGTAGAGGTGTCATCGTCAGCGAATGAAGTTATGACACGTGGCCTCTCTTCAATCCTTCGGCAGTCTGGATGTTTTGTTTGTTAAAAGGGTTGTTGGGGGATTCGAACCTCCAACCTCTCTCCACCAAACTTAGCCCATAGCCGTTCCACTATATCCGCGTCCGTTACTATTAATAGTGCCGGTTTTGTTTTGTTATGATTTTGGTTGTAAACGGTGGAAAGGGAACCGACGGTCGGGAGTGGAACCCGGGACTGCCGGGTTCCCAAAATGCTTTGTCACCGACGAGCCATTCGATGGCTTAGGTATATGTTTGGCATCGGTTTCTTTTGACAAGTTCTTAGAAACTGAATGTTTTTTTAAAAATAAAACAAACTCTCCTAACTTAAACACAAACCCCTTAAATTTAAATAAAAACAAACAAAACCTCCCAAAAACCGAATAGCCGACAAGGCTTAAACAAATTGAAAGGTTATTATTATTTTGAATATTTTATAAGGGAGATTATTAAAATCTAAATGTTAAATTGGGAGATTTAGTTGTTTTTAGGGGGATTTGGAGAATATTGTAAAATCATATGGTTTTATACCATATTGGGTTGATTTTTTTTGTATTTAAAGGGGTGTGAGCTGAGAGAGGAGATTAACTTTTTTTTCAAGTGAAGTATTGATGAAGTATTGAAGCTAAGGTGACAAGTGAATAGAGGTCTTGAGGAGATTATTTTGCGTCATTCTTGCACGTTAGAGCGTCGTTACGCTACCGAAGTGCTTGAAGAATGGTTTTTGGTGCAATTGTAATTGATTTGGAGATTAATCGGATCGGTCACTCTTTTGGAGCAGACCCGGAGATGTAGTCACGTTTGTGACGAACTCTGTAATCAAACACTGTTTGCACTTCTCTTCTTCTCTCTCTTTCTTTCTCTCATTTCCTTCCTTTCTTTTATAATCACCTTGTTATTACTTTCATTTTCTTATTTCCATAAGTTAATTTTGATTTAATTAACTTGGAATAATCATTGTAAAATCGTTGTAAAAATTAAGCATTCAATTCTGCAATCTAGTCTAGATCCTATACAGATCAGTGGTATTAGAGCTTTTGGTGACTATTATTGCAGTTGTTTTCTTGAATGCTAACGAGATCCAGGATTCAGAAGGGTGAAGGCAAGCTTGAAGACTTTAATCCTGAGATCGGGAAGCGTAGAACATTTTCGAAGATGTCTATTTCTGGAATGGAGGTTCCTGATGAGATCAGTGAGCAAGAATTTCAAAGAGCATTCCTTGAGATGAAGGCTAAGGTGGACATTCTTTTCCAAGAAAGACAAGAATGAAAGGAACGTGAAGGAGGTTCGTCGAAGGAAGATGTTCGTGAAGACAAGAAAGAGAAACATCATGGAGATGGTGACAAGCAACCAGATCCACCCTCTTCTTCTTCTCCTCCCTCTTCTCCTTCTTCTCCATCTTCTCCTTATTCTACTTCTTTTAATCCTTTCAAGAATGGGCATAAGCCTAAAATTAAATTGGATGTAAAATTTGATTTACCAAAGTATTGTGGTGAACTTAATGCTGAAAAGTTGGATGATTGGATTCAGCAAGTAGAAGTCTACTGTAGAGTCCAGAACCTATTAGATGATGTTGATAGGATCCAATTAGCTACTCTTCAGTTAGGAGGTACAGCTTTAACCTGGTGGGAGAGTAAGACTAAGGCAGAAATTTCACAGCATGGTAGAGTCAGTTTAACTTGGGCAGAATTTATTAATGCTCTTAAAAAGCAATTCTATCCCTTAGGCCATATGCAACAATTAATGATGGACTGGAAAATGTTTAGGCAAGGGAAGGGTCAATCTGTCCAGGAGTACACCCATGAATTTAGAAAAAGGGCTATTGCTTTGAATGTTCCTTTGTACACCCAAGACACTTTGTTGAAGTACATAGGAGGTCTACATTCCTATCTTAGGCATTCTATTTTGGTATTGAACCCTTGTAATTTGGATGAAGTGTCTATTCAAGCTACACACTTAGAGACAAGGGGTAAAGGTTCCTTTATTGATAATGATAACTCTGTAAAGAAATCTTCTAAAGTTGCAGAGACAGGGAAAGGAAAGAAGGCAGCTACAGTTAAGAAGGATGACAAGCTTTCTTGTTCTCATTGTGACAAGAAGGGTCATGATGAAGATCATTATTGGAAGTTGCATCCTGAATTGAAGCCTAAGTGGGCTCAAAGACAGAATCAGAAACAGAAGGGTAAGGAGAAATCCACAAATGTTGTTATGGATCTTGGTTCCGATTCAGATGATGAAACTAAGATAACAGCTATGGGTTTGAAAGGTAAAGCTCCTAATTCCAATGTTTCCTTTGATAGTTGTGCTTCTACTTCTAAAGTTAATGATGTCTCTGAAGATGTGAAAAGGAATGAGCTTTTTCATTTAAGGGTTGTTGCTAAGAACAGTAAAATTGATGCACTCATAAATAGTGGTTCTCAAGTTAATCTGATTTCAGAAAGTGTTGTAAAGAGCTTGGGATTAAAAACTACATTGCATAAGAAACCTTATCCACTAGGCTGGATTTGTGAAAATGATAAGCTGCAAGTAACAAGACAATGCACTTTGAGATTCACAATCACTAGTAAATTTGTGGATGAAGTACAGTTTGATGTAGTTCCATTGGATATCTGTGGGATAGTGCTTGGTAGCCCTTACTTATATGATAGGAAAGCTATTTTCTACAGGGAAAAGAATCATTATCATTTGTTTAAAGATGGCATTTAGTATATTGTACATTCTCACAGGATTAAGACTGATCGTTCTTTTACAAACACAGGGCAATTAAAGAGGGTGATTAATGCAAGTAAATAATTAACTCTTATGTCTGTCAGTACAGGTGGTTCTAAACTTGAACTTGGAGTAGCTAACCAGGGTCAGATGTTGCAGGATGCACTTGCAGTACAGCATGAGAAAAGGATGCTTGAAAGCATTGATGAATCCTTGGGTAAAAATGTTACTGTTGTGAAGGATCGATGTGTTGTTGACTTATTCTCTTTCATTTCTACATTATTGTTTAGCTTGATGCTAGTCAATATTTGTTGGTTAGTGGCTACGACATTTGATGTAGATGCTTATGGAAGTGATAGAATAATGTTTATGTTCAACAATGTTATTGCAGTCTTCATTGTGCTTGTGAGCCAGGTATGCAGATGTACAGAGGATACAGGACAAGTGGGGAGGCCAAGTCCTCACTTAATGTCAGAGTAAATGCCACTTTTGGAGGTCCAAAAGGTCTTCAGTGGGGAGGCCTGATCCGGTGGATATTTTTTAGTGAAATTGAAGGTCTAATTTCTCTCCAGAATCAGCACCATTAGAAATATCTCGACGTCCTGAGTCCAGCGCAACTTGAACGGAGCGAAAAGGAGTCCGTTTGTGCAAGTTATGGCCAGTCAAAGGCAGGGTCAAACTGGGATCAGAGGGCGTCTAGGAAGTGAAAAAAATGATGTTATCAAAAGTTGTCAAAGCTGGCATCATCATGAAGAGCTCGTTGAGACGATTCTGGCAATGTTTGTTTCGTCGAAATCCGACATCGTATGCTCAACTTATCGGTGGTCAAAGTTTGCAGTTGACTTTTGAGGTGGACCGTACGGATGCTGATGTCAGCATTCCGTACTATACGGACGGCGAAGTGGATGAATCAGAATCTGCCATGTGGCATCCACGTCGGTAATGTACGGATCCAATCAGAGGCCAACACGTGGCATCCGTACGCCACGTCATCATCCGAGTCAGCGGACACGTCATAGTCAGGTCAGCGTCCTAGTCATCGTCCACGACCTTATCAGTGCACAGTCAGCAGTGATGTGTCCATGACAGCGAATGGTAACCTGACACATGGCAATGAGTCAGCAATGTGGTCACAGCTTAGTCAGCGTAGAGGTGTCATCGTCAGCGAATGAAGTTATGACACGTGGCCTCTCTTCAATCCTTCGGCAGTCTGGATGTTTTGTTTGTTAAAAAGGTTGTTGGGGGATTCGAACCTCCAACCTCTCTCCACCAAACTTAGCCCGTAGTCATTCCACTATATTCGCGTCTGTTACTATTAATAGTGCCGGTTTTGTTTTGTTATGATTTTGGTTGTAAACGGTGGGAAGGGAACCGACGGTCGGGAGTGGAACCCGGGACCGCCGGGTTCCCAAAATGCTTTGTCACCGACGAGCCATTCGATGGCTTAGGTATATGTTTGGCATCGGTTTCTTTTGACAAGTTCTTAGAAACTGAATGTTTTTTTAAAAATAAAACAAACTCTCCTAACTTAAACACAAACCCCTTAAATTTAAATAAAAACAAACAATAACCTCCCAAAAACTGAATAGCCGACAAGGCTTAAACAAATTGAAAGGTTATTATTATTTTGAATATTTTATAAGGGAGATTATTAAAATCTAAATGTTAAATTGGGAGATTTAGTTGTTTTTAGGGGGATTTGGAGAATATTGTAAAATCATATGGTTTTATACCATATTGGGTTGATTTTTTTTGTATTTAAAGGGGTGTGAGGTGAGAGAGGAGATTAACTTTTTTTTCAGGTGAAGTATTGATGAAGTATTGAAGCTGAGGTGACAAGTGAATAGAGGTCTTGAGGAGATTATTTTGAGTCATTCTTGCACGTTAGAGCGTCGTTACGCTACCGAAGTGCTTGAAGAATGGTTTTTGGTGCAATTGTAATTGATTTGGAGATTAATCGGATCGGTCACTCTTTTGGAGCAGACCCGGAGACGTAGTCACGTTTGTGACGAACTCCGTAATCAAACACTGTTTGCACTTCTCTTCTTCTCTCTCTTTCTTTCTCTCATTTCCTTCCTTTCTATTATAATCACCTTGTTATTACTTTCATTTTGTTATTTCCATAAGTTAATTTTGATTTAATTAACTTGGAATAATCATTGTAAAATCGTTGTAAAAATTAAGCATTCAATTCTGCAATCTAGTCTAGATCCTATACAGATCAGGGACCTAACCAATTAATTAATCAGGTGATTACCTATTTTACTTTAACAACTCCCCTTAAGTACAACTTAGGGAGAAGCTAAAAACCTAATGATGATTTCATGGATAGATGCATGGATGAGTTTTGGCTACAAGGCCTAATGAGGCACCCATGTATAAAAAACCGAATCTCTCATAATCGAATAAATTAGGTGAAAGAAGGAAAGAAAGAGGACACAATATGACCCCCAAGGACTAATTCCATCATATAATTAAAATAAATTTTCCCAATAGGAGAGAAGATGAGATTATGAATCCCACCATAAAGAATTAGATCATGTGCCAATGATAGAATCCTAAAAGTAGAACATGATCCACTTCCTACAAATAAAATTTCTCACCTTAGGAAGAAACAACTCCTTTGATGATTGGAGAAGTCATTCCTATAAGATGGGTGAATAGGGAATCCAAATCCAAATTATGTGTGCCTCTAAAAGTTTCTCAAATGTCCACATGGTAGAATGAAATGATATCAATCCATCATCCTACAGAAACTAATGTAGAACAAGATCCAAATACAATGATGATGGTGGGATAACAATGAGAATATGTTTTTCA